>JAUNZO010000304.1:0-387016 GCA_031894775.1 Chloris gayana | reverse complement strand
GAATCGTGCGCGGATGCCAACGAGAAGAGCATAATATTGATGGGCCTGGCCCACGTTGTAAAATTAGAAATAATAGTTTAATTTTGGAAAAGGATCCTAGTCGGTTAGGAAATCGGCCCGAAGAGGGTCCGAGTAGGATTCTTTGTGCCGGGTATAAATATGTACTCGGGTGTAACATGTAAACTCGATTCACATCCAATACAACTTTCGGCGCATCGCCAAACCCTAATTTTCTGTCAAGTCTTTACTATTTTCGCGCGGGGATCTTCGGGGCTCCGGTCGACAACAAGTTGGCTTGACAAGGTAATTATGTTGTCTAATTCTCGGCGTATTGTTCGTAATTAGATGGCTTAATTGCTAGTTATCCAGCGACCGGATCTGTTTTCGACCGTCGTAGTGAGTATCGGCGGGATGAGTCAAGTCGACACTGGTCGGGCTCGTGGTGGAGGTAGTTTGACTTGTCCTGCCTCCCCGTCCCGGCCTTTGCTCACAACGCCGATTGGCTCGGATCTGGTCGTTCGAGTCACGATAGCCGCTATGAGAATTCTTTTACATCTTAGCCGATTCGATTGTGCGGATTCGGTTGACGTGTCCTGTGTTTGCCTTTGCGATAGTTGACTTGTCCTAGGCGCATGCAGCCGATTGGATAGGATGTAGATTTACTTTCATAGTTAAGGCGTTTATGATTGTGCTTGTCTGAATCGGCCGGACGTGCGCGGCCGTTAGACCTGGTCCGATCGTGTGCCATCGGTTGACTTGTCTGTTGGAGCGGCTGAGTCGATTCGGGATCTGTGTGGTTGTATTTGTCTTACTTGTTCTTTCGGAGTGTTTAGCCGATTGCTTATCACGTTCATTAGCTGTTTTATGTTCAATTAGCTAAATCTGTTAAAGCTCCCTTTGAATCCGAGTTATTAGTACGATTTCATTGATCATCATTATACATCTAGATATGATCTAATAACTCATTGTTATAATCGATGGCGAGAATCGGCCGGATGCACGATCGGCCGATTTATTGCTACGATTGATGATTAAACCATCTTCTTGCTATCAAATTAATTACATCCCATTAATAATTACCTTGTTTATATTTTATTCGATAATGCATCCTGCAAGGTCTTAATAATTTGATTGCTCACCGACGAAATCGGTTGCTAGCCACCGATCGCATGTTATAGCATCGGCCGATTTCGTATCGTTTGTATCACGGCTCGCTTGCACTGGCATTTAATACATAAAATGGATGGGCCGTGCTGCTCCCGATCAATGGCCGATTTTATCTATCTTACGCTAGAATCGGCCACGGCTGCACATCGGCCTATCCGGGCCGATGACCGGAATTTTACACTTTTTATTGTCTTTGTTGGTTTGCGGGGAAAACCATCGGCACGCACCAGCGCACACGAGAATCGGCGAGCTGAGCCGGTCCGTTGGGAGCACGGGAGCCTGCGTCGGCGGGGTTTCGGTGGACTCTCCGGACAACGGTGTGTTGGCGACTTTTGACGTCAACACGCTTTTGGCACGCCCGATGGGACAGAAGCAACCAAGATCAAGATGTCGTACATGCGAGTCGTCGGGGAGGACGGGACACCAATTGTCGATCGTTGAAGATCGACCGATTTTTGTTCCGGTTCCTCTCGGGACGGATGGCAAAGGGCATGGAGAAGTTTACGATGACAACGAGGTTTCGGCACTGGGGAAAGATGACGACGAACAAAAGCTGCAGTACCAGGAATACCTGGCCGAAGCAATGAAAAAGTACTTTCAAGCCACTGAAAGTGACACGTGGCGAGTGGCCACAAAAGGAGACATCCCTCGGATTACGCATCCGGAAGAACTAGACCAAATCAAAGCCCGAGAGGCACGGATGCCAACCAACTCGGTGATATGGTCAACTCGTCCGTTCATCGAGGCCCTAATCAATCAATCGGGCGTGTTGACCAACACCATCGGGAATTTGATCAAGGACACGGTTGATGGCAGATTGTTCATCGAAGGATATCGCTGGACCTGCATACACTCGGCCCTTTGGCGCTCTGTACGGCCGATTCAGGGGACCGGCCTCCAGAATACCACACCGCCGGCAGGGTTTCAGCCCTGTACGGCATGCCACCTCACCTATGGCACTGGCAAGGACAATGCGAATGCAAGTACCAGTACAACCCAGCCGGGCAAAGAGGATGACGGTGGCCCCAAGAAGTCGGTAACGGAAGAGGGCGACAAACAAGATGTACAACGACCGACTTCCGAGTTAGGGGCAGCAACCAATGTGGCAGCGGCCCCGCGGATGGCACAGACAACCCAATTTCTTCTACGTACCAAATACCGGCCCGAGTAGAATTGAGAACTCACCCACTATAGTACGGCCGATATCCGGTATTCCACGACCAACTGTATCGGCTGGGGACAGGGATTCATGATCGGACGGCCGATCCAATCGGCCATGAATTATGGAGTCGCTCCATGATTCATTGTTCCCGACTACGGCACTGGGATTTACGGAAACGGTCGGTCGGTACACCCGACGGGGACAGCCTAACACAGCTTATATGACGGGAACCGGATCAGCAAGCTGCTGAACCCAATGATATGAGTAGCCTCATGACTAAGATCGCCGATATGATGAAAGATCGGTTCGATTTGAAGCCTAAGGAGAAAAGTGCATTGTATCGGCGACCTTACCCGACTGGATGGATTCCGTGGCTTTACCCAATAAGTATAAAATTCCTGAGTTCTCCAAGTTTTACGGGCAAGATAATACATCAACTATGGAGCACATCGGCCGATATGACGCACGACTTGGTGAGGCGTCTACTCAAGAGGCTTTGCGGGTTAGACTATTCCCACTTGTCATTGTCCGGATCGGCCTTTTCATGGTTTGCTTCGCTATCGCCTGGTTCTATTCAGAGTTGGGCCGATCCGGAGAAAAGGTTTCACTCGTACTTCTTCACGGGCATTACCGAGCTTAGTTTGTCCGATTTAATGGCGGTGAAACAGAAAGCGGGTAATCGGTGGCCGATTATATACGGAGGTTCGGGACTACGAGGGACGATGCTACAATCCGAACTTGACGAGCAGCGAGCTGGCCGAAATCGCTTATGCGGGGCTATTCTCTAACATTAAAGAAAAGTTTACCCCACATGAGTTTGATGGGTTGGCACGAGTGACCCGTAGAGCGATCGGCCAGGAAGAGAATCTCCAGTTCACCGGAATCGGCGGTATCGGACGACTTATGCCGATTTCGACAATGAGGATGATGAAGAGGAAATTAATGCAGTTGAGTGGACTAATAACAAACGGCCGATATTTTCTCCGCATGTCAAACCTAAGGAGAAAAAATATGATTTCGATTTATCTAAGGCCGACGAGATATTTGATCAGTTGCTGCGGGAAAAGAAGATCCGACTTTCCCCTCATCACAAAATTCCTACGCCGGAAGAATTGAAGAAAATGGCTAAATGGTGCAAGTGGCATGGAAATTCGCATCATAACACCGTTGATTGTTATGCCATGAGAGATGAAATCCGGAGGGCGATTGACGAGTGGGGTATTGCGAGCGGTGATGTAAAGAAGAAAATGAAAGTTGATGGGCACCCTTTCCGGCTAATACGATGTACATCAACACCATCGGCGGTTGATCAGCTGGTTTCATACGCCGATATGAGAAGAAGAGAGAGAGGGAAGAAAGAGCTCGGGTGGCACGAGAACGAGAATCTATCAGCCAAAGTCGGCGGTACGGACGAGGCGTGATCGGCCGAGATTTTGACCCACACTGGGCTTGTCCTTTCTTTCGATCTGCTTGGGACCAAAACATGAAGCTTCCCTCTATCGAGGACTGCCCGAGTGCATTGGCCGTGAAGAGTATCGTGATGACGGGTCATCAAGTTCCCGAGGCGGCGGTTGGTCGCAACTACGATTCACGACAATCGGCTCCCGGAAGAGCGATCGGCCATGATCACGGCTATGATGAACGGAGATACGCTGTGCCGAAGAGAACCTCCGTTCACGATCGGCTGGGGCCAATCAACGATGAAGAAGAGTTTGATCGGCAATACCACGAAGAACGGTGGTGTCCCGGTGGTTTGCTCAATAAAACCCGAGAAGAGGAGGCTCCGAGAGAATGCGCTGTCGAGAAATTAAGGGTGGGCGATATTACGGAGATGACCAAGATGATGAGTCCAAGCCCAAAAGGGAATGGAGGCCCAAAGTGCGGTCTCGGGTGGTCCGGGCTGAAGCCGCGATAAATATGATATCCACGATGCCCGGGATTGTCGGATCGGCCGTAGAGGACGAATCGGGCGATGAAAATTCGAGTGAGGAAGAACCGGTTGGGGAAACTTCGGAGATTACGTGGACGCCGGAATCGGCAGTATTTGATAAGCCGATCAACTCCGATCATTTGCATCTCAAGGCATTGTACATTAGCGGCTACATCAATGGGTCGCCGATGAGGAAAATGTTGGTCGACGGAGGAGCAGCGGTCAATATCATGCCGATTACTACATACCGCAAGCTCGGGAAGACGCCGAGAAGAAATGATGAGGGCTAATCGACGCTCAAGGATTATAGCGGGAGAAGCCAAGATGTGCGTGGGGCCGCAATAATGGAGATCATCGTGGGCAGCAAAACCATACCCGCCACATTTTTCATCATCGACGGGAAAGGTGCATACACAACTTTGTTGGGGAGAGATTGGATTCATGCCAACTGTTGCATCCCATCAACCATGCACCGGTGCTTGATTCAATGGGTCGGTAACAAGGTCGAAATCGTGCGGGCCGATAAGTCCGTAACCATCGCGACCGCCGATTTCGAGTTTGCCGGTCCGGAGAGCCTGCCTTGTTTCTCGGGCACATATTGGGATGCGGAAGCCATAAACATCACCGACGACGGAGTTATTGTGACCGGGGGTCGGGTACCCCCGGCTACTCGATGGGCCCCACGGGAGAATTGACGGACAATCGGTCGATCGACACGCGCATCGGGGATATGATGAATCGGCCGATTAACGAACCGGAAGACGGGAAATTAGGCCACGGTTTTGTGTCGGCCGACGAGTTAGAAGAAGTAGATATAGGGGATGGAGACAAGCCTCGGCCGACATATATTAGCAAGAAATTGTGTAAAGAAGTAAGAGATGAATTAGTGGCCTTATTGAAAGAATATAAAGATTGTTTTGCTTGGGATTATAGCGAGATTGCCTGGACTCGGCCGATCGATCGTTGAACATCGGCTGCCCACCAAACCCGGATATCGGCCGTATAAGCGAGGGGCTCGGAAAATTGACCCTAGGTATTATGAAGCCGTCAAAGAAGAGATTATCGGATTATATGAAGCCGGCTTTATTAGGCCATGCCGATATGCCGAGTGGGTTTCCGATATTGTGCCGGTGGAAAAGAAAAATGGAAAGATGCGGGTCTGCATTGACTTCGGGAATTTGAATAAAGCGACTCCGAAAGATGAGTACCCAATGCCAAACGCCGATTTGTTAGTTGATGCAGCCGCCGGCAACAAAATTTTGAGCTTTATGGATGGAAATGCTGGGTACAATCAGATTTTTATGGCCGAAGAAGATATACCGAAGACAGCGTTCGGATGCCCGGAGCGTTGGGACTATATGAGTGGGTTGTCATGACCTTCGGATTAAAGAATGCTGGTGCTACATATCGAGAGAACCATGAATTTTATATATCACGATTTGATCGGCCGATTGGTGGAAATTTATATTGTTGATGTTATGGTGAAATCAAAATCGGCGAAAGTCATGTGGCTGATCTCGGAGAAGTGTTGAAGAGGACAAGACAATACGGCTCGAAGATGAACCCGCTCAAGTGTGCTTTTGGTGTCTCAGTTGGACAATTTACGGGGTTTATTGTGCATGAAAAGGGAATTGAAATCGGCCCCAAGAGTATTGATTCTATCGAGAAAGCTGGAACCACCGACGAACAAGACAAAGCTCCGGTCCCTAATCGGCAAGATTAATTTTATCGGACGATTTATCTCAAATTTGTCCGAGTCGAGCTTGACGTATTTACGCCATTATTAAAACTCAAGGCCGATCAAGAATTTCGGTGGGAGCCGATCCATCAAAGGGCTTTAGAAGATATCAAGAAATATTTGGTGTCCCCACCGATGATGGTTCCGCCAAAGTCGGGCACACCCTTTAAGTTATATTTATCGGCCGATGATAGGTGCATCGGCTCTGCATTGACTCAAGAACGAGGAGGGAAAAGAGCGGGTCATATTTTATCTCAGCCGCAAATTAAATGAAGCAGAAACACGGTATCCGGAGGTGGAAAGGTTATGTCTCTGTTTGTATTTTTCATGCACAAAACTAAGGCATTATCCGTTAGCCGAGGAGTGTCTTGTGGTTTGCCGGGCCGATGTTGTGAAATATATGCTATCGGCCCCGGTCCCCAAAGGCCGGTTGGGTAAATGGATGTTGGCAATTGCGGAGTTTGATCTAGGCTATGAATCGGCCAAAGCGGTGAAGGCACAAGTATTGGCCGATTTAATAGTGCAACACGGTGAACACTCGGCCAAATACGTTGAACCGGTGCCATGGACGGTGTTCTTCGATGGGTCAATTTGCAAGCAAGAAAGTGGAATCGGCTTGGTTGTTGTGTCGCCTCGGGGGCAATACGTGGATATTCTATTATAGTAGAGGCGCACACCAACAACCAAGTCGAATATGAGGCGATATTAAAAGGACTGGAACTACTCATCGATGCCGGGGCTGATTTTGTGGAAATTTTCGGCGATTCCTTGTTGGTCGTGAGTCGGTGGCCGATGAGTATGAGTGTAAAGATGAAATATTGTTGCAATATCATAGAAAGTGCAGAAGTTAATGAAAAGATTCAAGTGTGTTAAAATCGGTTATATACCAAGAGAGCAGAACTTCGAAGCAAATAACTTGGCTCAACTAGCATCCGGATATCGATTCGCGAAAACAGACTTGGAAATAGCCGATATTGAAGAGGCCGATTGGCGCACGGAAATTCGAAATTTTTAAGCCATCCATCCCAACCTACGGATAAGAAGATAAGATATAAAGCCTTGAAATATGTTCTGTTGGATGATCAATTATTTTTCAAGACAATTGATGGGGTGCTTCTCAAATGTATTAATGACACCAAAGCCAAAGTGGTAATGAGCGAAGTACATGATGGGATTTGCGGAACGCATCAATCGGCCCATAAAATGAAATGGCTGCTAAGGCGAGCTGGTTATTACTGGCCAACAATGTTAGCCGATTGTTTCAAATATTATAAAAGTTGCCAAGATTGCCGGAAGTTCGGGCCTATACGGAGGGCACTGCGTCGGCCATGAATCCGGTGATCAAGCCTTGGCCGTTCGGATGATGGGCCATGGATATGATCGGCCGAGATAAATCCAGACATCAAGCAAAGGACATCGGTACATATTGGTAGTTACTGATTACTTCACAAAGTGGGTTGAAGCGGCACCTTATCGCAAAGTCTCGACGGCCGACGTGATAACGTTTGTTAAGGAGCATATCATTCATAGATTTGGGATTCCAGAGACGATCACGACAGATCGGGGATCAGTATTCACATCGGACGAATTTCAATCTTTTGCTTGAAGAAATGGGGATTAAATTGATTAATTCGTCACCATATTATGCCCAAGCCAATGGTCAAGCTGAAGCAGCGAATAAGAGTTTGATCAAGTTAATCAAGCGGAAAATACAAGAGCATCCTCGTAAGTGGCACATGAAATTGATGGACGCTTTGTGGGCTTATCGTATGTCACGACATGGGGCCATGCAAGTCACGCCAGTATCGGCTTGTGTATGGGCACGAAGCCGTATTGCCATGGGAGACAGCTATCGGCTCCGGAAGGGTTGAATTGCAACAAAAGCTATCGGCCGATCGAGTACCACGGGTTGATGATGGATGAATTAGAAGACGTGGTACAAAATCGGCTGGATGCATTGGAAAAGATAGAGCGAGAATAAGGCGAGGGTCGCCCGCCATTATGATAAGAAGGTTGTGCTTGAAACAGTTTAAAAGGGGCGATCCGGTCCGGAAGCTTAGGATGCCGATCGGTGTGAAGGACAATCGGTTTGGTAAATGGTCGCCTAATTGGGAAGGACCTTATTTGATTAGCCGATCGGCGCCGGGTAATGCATATATTTTGAAAGAGTTAGCAGGGGAGGAATTCGGCCGAGCGCTTAATGGGAAGTATTTGAAGCGAGTATTATCCTAGTATTTGGATTAATTCATAGTGTTCGGTCTAAAAGGGACTACAGCCGATGTCGATGCACATCGCCTTGAGACGACCGATATCGAGAGTATCGCCCTTAGCCGTAAAGCATGAAAGCAAAACGCAGGAAGTAATGGACAAATGAGTTACGACCGGTGTTTTAAGCATCGTCTTCGGATGGCCGATATTACTCGTATATCGCCCTTAGTACAAAAAATATTTACAACAAAAGATTGTTTAAGTCCTATTACATCTAAGCGTAGTCGACGGCCACGGCGCGGGACGAGAAGGTCTTGGATGGCGAGATAAGGCGCGGGCCGACATGGAGTCGAGTTTGGCCATGACCGACAGGTCATCTTCGATGGGGCCGACATCATCATGCGCCGCGGCAACCATCTTATCGGCCTCTTGGATTGCCTCGTCCGTCGTCTTTTGTTGGGCCGCCACATCAACCGCCAATCGTGCAATGATGGCTTCTAAAGCCGCCGCATCCTTCTCCTTGAGAGCCGGCGCTGCTCTCAAATCGGCAATCTCCGATTGATTGCTTGCGGTTCGCCCTGCCGATTTGAGAGTTGCTCTTGCATCTCCGAGTCTTGCGGGCCTCCTCCTCGGAACGCTTGATGGAGTTATCGGCGAGTAGTGCAGCTTGCTTGTTGCTCCGCGTGGCGAGCTAGACGCTGTCGGGCACGGATGAAATCCATTTGCCGATACTCCATGTATGCTACGCGGTGTAGAGCATCGCGCACATCATTCGGGAGCTCAGCCCGGATTTCCAAATACCGCTCCCGGATAGAGTGGGCGTCGGCCACCAAGCCTTCAACCGATGACACTTCAAGCCGGCGCGCAATTTCGGTCATGGTGATAAGACCAGCGGAAGATACCGAAATCGGCGCGAGACGAGGGAAGCCGAGCGCTCGAAATACCAAGAAGAGTAAGATAAAACTAATGATCGGCGGCGAATCAAGGAGGAAATGGTAAAAACAGACCTGCGAAGCGTCGACGCGAAGCGGCTGGACGTCCATCGGCCGTGCCATTGAACCCACGGGTTCATGTGTTCCAAGCAGCTCTCGGCCGGCCGATCCACCTTCACCGGCGACATCCTCGGAGGCGGCATCGAGCGACGCTCCGCCGGCGGCTCATCGGCAGCATTACCTTCGGGGAAGCCGCGGGCGGCTCCGGCCGGCCGATTCTTCGTCGGCAGCGGTGCCTTTGGGAGGAGCCGTGGGCGACACATGGCCGGCTTGTTCAGCTTCGGCGGCGGCCTCGGGAGACGCAAGCCGATCCGAGTGAGTTGGGCTCTCCGTAGGATTTGGATCGGTCCGGCTTGGTACGACTGCGAGCTCCGGAGCTGTTTGAGTCGGCCTTTCGGGCGTCGGCGTCTTGGCCCGTGGAGGGGTCGGCAGGCGGATCGGCCTATCGGGCGTTGGCGTCCGAGCCCGAGGAGAAGGGACCGCCGATTCCTGCTAAAAACTCGTAATTAGATGGCATGTTAAGTGAAAAGGAATCGGCGATCATGCAATAACAACCTGACGCAGCGGAGACGGTTCGCTATAGTAATCCGGGTCGGACGAGCGCACGAGCTGCTTTAGCGACGCGCGGTATCGCTTCGAGGCTCGAGTCGACCACTGCAGTGGCACATTAGCCTTCCTCTTTTGAGGGGCGGCCGTTTTGGTTTTGGCCTTGCGGACAGCTGGCGCCCTCGACTCATCGCCGCAAATGCTTGAGCGGGAGTGCGGTCGGTGAAGCCGATATTTGGAACGATTGGGCTCGGCAATAAATATGCAATCGGTCGGCCATCGATACTTTGGGTCGGCGGCTCCTCCGAGTCCGATCGAAAGAGAAGATACAAGGATGAGCATTTGGAGTGGCCGATTTCATTTACAAAATCGGCCTTACAAAAATAAATCAGCTACACGTACCTCGGCGAAAGGTTCTTCCGGGACTAGGCCGGAGAAGAAGGAAGCGGTGTTCCGGCTGCGAAGGTGCCGGTTCCACTCACCCCACCAACGGTCAAAAGGCGGGTACTCCGGGGCGCCGGGAAAATCCGGCCAAGTCACCGGTGACGATATCGGCGGTACGGCCGATGAGCCGATTCCACCGAATGGCATTGTCGACGGCAGCCCGCGCCTTTATCTCGCCCCACATAGAAGAGGTCGGGGGCAACGCGGCGAAGCCGAGTTGACGGGCCGATATCGACGGGTGGTAGAACTCATAGGAGCGAAGGCCTTGCTCCCGGCGATGAGTCCCGTCGGCGACGAGACGAGGCGGAGGCAGGTGGTGAAGATTTTGATTGCTTCCCCGTCGGCCGTCGGGAAAGTTGGGTCGATCAAAAGGGGGTGTCGTACTCCCTCTCGAAGAAATCAATGTACGGGTACCGGTCCGTACTTTCATCGTTGAGGCCCTTGTAGAAGGCGGCGAACCAATACGCCGAGGTTCTTGTCCGACATGGCCGTCCCTGGTGCCATGGATAACGCCTCCCCGAAAGAGATGCACCGGCTGAATCCGGGCACGGCCGATTCGGCGTAGTCGCCGGGAAGCGGAGCACGCCGAGATCCAGATTGATGGCCTTGGTGGTATGGAGGGTCAACCACATTTGAATAAACCACCAAGGGCCACCTAGGTTTTTGATCGATCGGCCGGCGCGCAGCTCCACTGAAACCTGGTGAAGAAGGAGGTACGCCGACCCCGGAAGATACTTGCCCATGGGAAGGGCATGGCTGTCGGCCGATACATCGGCCATCGGCGAGAAAATTGTTTGTGGGGCTCACGCCGACCCCACAAAAGAAGAAATGGTCGAGCCACATGTTGAGGAAGGCGACATGTTCGCGGCGATCGACCGTGCCGTGCCCCTTGTTGTAAGTCCGAATATAGCCCTTCCGACCCCTGGTGTCTTTAGGGTTGATCCGGTGGGAGGACTTGATGCGGACGAGCGTCCGGAGTGGCCTCCGCCGTGATGTTCGGATCGGCCAACATGATCGTATCCAATAAGGTCATGGTAGCCGGGCCGTGGCCGAACATGAAGCGATTCGAGGCGTCGACCGAAGTAGCAAGCGATCGCCGACAACGGTTCATTCTTCCGGTGATCGGCCGGAGACAGCTTGATGGCATGGGCGATGCCGATGTTGGCCCAACCTTGCAAATAAACGGCCGACACCCGTTTATACCAATCACGCCATCCTGCGACGGGGTCGGCCATGACCGGAAGCTGTTGGCCCATTCGGCCGATAGCGGGGATCGTTGCCGAAACGGAACCCGATCCGTTTCGGCACGGATGAGATCCGTGGGGTCGGGATCGCCCATAGGACCCAAGAAGAAATGAGTCGGGATGTTGGACGGAATAACGACTTGGTTCCGGATCTCCTAAAAACAAGAAATAGGGCTAAAATGAGAAGCGGAACGGGAAGAAGATAAATTGTGAAAATGAACAAGAACAAGAACGCGAAGAAAAATTGCAAAGGTAGAAAAGAGGGATGCCCGAATGTACATTACCTCCGGAACGGCGTTGGTGGTGGCGACAAAACGGCCGGCGGCGGCGGCCGCAGCAGCGAGCAACAACGGGGTTCATGGTCGCCGGAGAAGAAAGACGGCGACGGCGCGATGAGAAGTTGAAAAGGCTCGAGGAGGAAAAGGTCGCCGGAAACGAGAAGAAGATGAAGGCCAAGGAGAGGAAGCGGATGAGAAATGACCGGGGTGGCCCCGGGTTTTATGGAGGAGTGACGGACGAGTAAAACCGGCGTGATAAAAGAGAACGGATCGGTCCAACGCATGCGTTGCATACCCCGGACTAGGGGGACATGTGTTGACGCCGGTTTTTTGACCAAGGGACCCATTGTCGGCGACTATAGGTCAAAAGAGGGCCGGTGGGCCGAAGGCCGACGGCCGCATGGACGAGTAAGAGGCGCGTCCCTCCCGGGAATCGTGCGCGGATGCCAACGAGAAGAGCATAATATTGATGGGCCTGGCCCACGTTGTAAAATTAGAAATAATAGTTTAATTTTGGAAAAGGATCCTAGTCGGTTAGGAAATCGGCCCGAAGAGGGTCCGAGTAGGATTCTTTGTGCCGGGTATAAATATGTACTCGGGTGTAACATGTAAACTCGATTCACATCCAATACAACTTTCGGCGCATCGCCAAACCCTAATTTTCTGTCAAGTCTTTACTATTTTCGCGCGGGGATCTTCGGGGCTCGGTCGACAACAAGTTGGCTTGACAAGGTAATTATGTTGTCTAATTCTCGGCGCATTGTTCGTAATTAGATGGCTTAATTGCTAGTTATCCAGCGACCGGATCTGTTTTCGACCGTCGTAGTGAGTATCGGCGGGATGAGTCAAGTCGACCTGGTCCGGGCTCGTGGTGGAGGTAGTTTGACTTGTCCCGCCTCCCCGTCCCGGCCTTTGCTCACAACGCCGATTGGCTCGGATCCGGTCGTTCGAGTCACGATAGCCGCTATGAGAATTCTTTTACATCTTAGCCGATTCGATCGTGCGATTCGGTTGACGTGTCCTGTGTTTGCCTTTGCGATAGTTGACTTGTCCTAGGCGCATGCAGCCGATTGGATAGGATGTAGATTTACTTTCATAGTTAAGGCGTTTATGATTGTGCTTGTCCTGAATCGGCGGGCGTGCGCGGCCGTTAGACCTGGTCCGATCGTGTGCCATCGGTTGACTTGTCCTGTTGGAGCGACCGGTCGATTCGAGATCTGTGTGGTTGTATTTGTCTTACTCGTTCTTTCGGAGTGTTTAGCCGATTGCTTATCACGTTCATTAGCTGTTTTATGTTCAATTAGCTAAATCTGTTAAAGCTCCCTTTGAACCCGAGTTATTAGTACGATTTCATTTATCATCATTATACATCTAGATATGATCTAATAACTCATTGTTATAATCGATGGCGAGAATCGGCCGGATGCCTGATCGGCCGATTCATTGCTCCGATTGATGATTAAACCATCTTCTTGCTATCAAATTAATTACATCCCATTAATAATTACCTTGTTTATATTTTATTCGATAATGCATCCTCGCAAGGTCTTAATAATTTGATTGCTCACCGACGAAATCGGCTGCTAGCCACCGATCGCATGTTATAGCATCGGCCGATTTCGTATCGTTTGTATCACGACTCGCTTGCCTGGCATTTAATACATAAAATGGATGGGCCGTGCTGCTCCCGATCAATGACCGATTTTGTCTATCTTACGCCGGAATCGGCCACGGCTGCACATCGGCCTATCCGGGCCGATGACCTGGAATTTTACACTTTTTATTGTCTTTGTTGGTTTGCGGGAATGGCACGCACCAGCGCACAAGAGAATCGGCGAGCTGAGCCGGTCCGTTGGGAGCACGGGGCCTCGCGTCGGCCGGGGTTTCGGTGGACTCTCCGGACAACGGTGTGTTGGCGACTTTTGACGTCAACACTGGGTTACCATATTGTATGATGAAATTGTGAAGAGCCATGCTTGCCACTATTATTTTGCTTTGTTTCTTGAGTGGATAACTTGGAACACTATATTTCGAAGAGAAGAATGCACATAGTTGAAAGTCTCTTTCATACCTCTTGCCCTTGTTCCTAGACAATATTCTTGAAGATGGTACTTTGTTCCTCCTGTAAGGTGCAAGGTACCCCCGTTTATTTGGATATCCCGAGTCCACCGGATAGTACTTGCCTACAAGGTAAAAGAAATAAATTTTTCATGTTGGTTTCCTTGTAAACAGAAAAGAAAACATCATTCCATGTCACATGGAATTACTAGTACTCCATACCTTCAGGTGGATGTGGGAATTTGTGACCATACTTTGTCATTGCATCATTGAAGACTCTCATGTCATGAACCGACTCGGGTCAACCAGCAAGCACAAAGGTGAATCTCATGTCCATATCACATACAGTCATTACATTTTGGGAGGTTCGACCATTTCGGTTCAGGTATTGAGCAACTTTGTTTGTAGGTACAATAATGTCGACATGAGGTCCATCTATGGCCCCTATGCAATTGTTGAAAAGTCCCTTGAATCTAGTCTCTTCTAACCTAGGGTGTATGGTGCTGAAATGAGGGTCCAAATGCTTTATAATATCCGCTGCAAGCTTTACAACACACTCCAAGACCTTGTAAAAATTGCGAGATACTCGTATCTAGTGACCTCCCAAATATGCTCTCAACTTGTCTAAAAGGTTGAGGTGTTCCAACCATCCACAGAAATATCCCTAAAGCCTTTATGCTTGAACTCTTGCTCGTTGATTCAAGACCGTATGACTGAACTAAAGTGTCATGAAGTTGATGAAACAACCGAGGGCTCATTCTAAACATGGTGTAGCAGTTATGTGCATCGGACGAGAAACAATTGGACTTTCTCGATGGCAGTCTCATGATCCCTAACCCTTGGGCTTTTGTTGTAGTGGTGGAGGTCATGCATCATACCGTACATTAGTAGAGAAATCTACCGATTGAAGTGCTCTTGGTCATCATCAATCATTTGTTGCCAAGACTGCAATAGCAATTCCTCCTCATCACTCTGCAATCAATAACAAAAATTAGTTACTTCATCAAGTAAATAATGCAATGGCAGCATATAATGAACAATACACAAGTCAATCATACATGGCAACATAGAATTAAACCACTCACTCAACAACTCAATCAACAATCATTGAAGCATATCATACATGGCAGCATAGAATAAAATCATAGGATTCAAATTATTACAAACAATTGTTCATACATTCAAATTGTCCACGAAATGAAAAACTAAACCGAAAGGACATAACAAAGGCCACACAAATCAATTCATGAAGTCCTTGATGTAGTTGTTCGAGAATTCAATTCTTTCGTTGGATCGTCAATATCCAGGAACAATTCCATCCAAGCAAGAATCAGCTGCAAGTTCCTTAAGTGCCGGCCATCGCTATCGCCTCTACGCTCACCGGCTTCAAGGGCCCTTTCTTTGACAAGACCCAAGTCCGCATGCAACTCTGCCTTCATGCTCTTCTTGTTCTCCCGAACTCGCTGTAACTCTGTGCTTTCATCTAGTGCATCTTCTCCAAGTGGGCTTTCTTGTTTTCTGCCATCATATTCTAAAAACCCTCACAATAGGGCTCTTGCTCTTCTTTGCGGGGCTTGTAGCGGACGTGCTTGTACTTGCTCCCCCTCTTGCGGCTGCTCGATGTGGCAGGATCGTTATCATGGGGCAGCTGTGGTTGAGCATTAGGTAACTCATCATCATCTTCCTCCTCCTCTTCTTCCTCGTCATCGTCTTCTTCACCGAAACATAAGATGTTGACCCATCAACAGCGACGCCATGAAAAATGTCATCAAGCATGTTTAAGTATGGTGGTGGGCTGGTGGCCCATGCTCGAAACTTCCCGTATTCGGAGGGAACTTTCTGCCGCTTGAACAAACAAATTATTACCATCCTATACATGAAATGCATAATTATGATACTTCATCAATTTACAAAATGTGGAAAAGGAAAACATATACCTAAAGTTCTTCTCCCACCACGAATGAGTGGCTAGAGGCCGACCATCCGGCCTCCTTTCGAGCCCTTATTTCTTCTTTATCATGCAACAAAAACCATACATTGATTTCAATTGGCCCGATCGTTACGTATCCGACCTTTGTCATGCCTCAAGCATGTTTTAGCACAATATTTTGCAACTACTTGCGGATAAGCACGATTCATCATGGTTCCATTGACGTAGTTACCAAGCCGCTTTTGCCCCACAATGATTTCACACAACTTATATGTATTCCGTGTGGTCCAGCTTAGCCCTATCCGGATGCTACATTACGTAGACATTCCTAATCTTATTAACAATGCACAGGGACTCAATCAACGGATCGGTGGAGGACGATTCATACCTCATTGCTCGGAAGGCCACCATCGTCCTCAACATCATCTTCTTCAACCACTTGTTTTCCTCTCGCGGCACGACTCGGCCCAGCCCTCTCTCGACGAGAAGACCAGGTGACGGCTACCACCACCCGTTGAGCGTGACACCGGGTGCCGCTCGACGACACTCGCGGTAGGGTTCAAGAGGAAGCACACCGCGAGCTTCGGATCGAGGAGTTGCTCCGGATCCAAAGCCTAGTGACCCTCCGAACGCGCCTTCATCTTGGAGGAATTCTTGGTACGACCCAAGGTTGGGAAAGCCGCTCGACCGGGAGTTGAGGTCGAGGTTGTCGAAGTTCGGACGGGATCCCATGGTGGACGACAACGAGCGACGGTTCCCATCCTCGCCGGGCACCGAATGACGCGGAGAGAACGGATCCGCGTTGGAGAAGAAGTCGCGGGTGCCATCACCCGCGTAGCCATCGCCCCGAAACCATCCATGGAGGCCGAGAAGTTGCTGCTAACTTCTTCACGCAACGGCGACGGGGCGGAGCAACCTCCAACGGCTGCCTACAACGACGCAATTTGTTGGGCCGGCGGCCGGCCTTGGTGGATCTTGGCAGCTGAGGTCAAGCAAGTTACGAGCGCACGACTCGGGGCAAAAAGGAATTGGAGCGGGTGATGCGACGGTGGCGCGTGGACGCTAGGACAACGGCGGCGGCAGCGGGAGAAAACCTAGCGCGGCGCGGGCGGCAGCGGAATGGATAAGATTGGAGCGGAGGGGCAGCCGAGTACGACGCCTCCAACCTCCGCATTTTCATAACCCCCCCCCCCCCTCCCTCCCTCCCTCTTTGGTTTAGAGGCCTCTAAAGGCCTCCCCCTCTACAATTTAGAGGGCTCTAAATTTTAGCCGCTTTTAGGCTTTAGAGGGGGAAATAAACGGGCCCTTCATTCACAATTTCTCCAAACTTATGTATTATTTTTTCATCCAAACTCATTTACAACGAACCAAACCGAACACAATTCAAAGTACAAACCATGAACCGAAGTCATCTAGGCACACCGGCTGAAAAACATTGTCACCAATACTTGGATTTTCTAGAAATTCTTGTACACTTAATGTTCAAAAACTGTTGGGGTTGTTATTATTCTCCACAACGCACATGTTAACCCAAATGGAAGAAAATAATGAATTTGGAAAACAAATCAATTAGCACATCACAGAACGAGCCCACCAAACGACAAATTTCAGAAGAAAAAAATATGACGACAAACAAGATACGGCCGGTGACCCGCCGCCATTCAGCAGAAAAAAAAAACGAGAGATAGTAGGAGAGCATCGGTAGAACGAGAGAACAAACATTATAGTTTACATGTGCAGTCGATAAATCCAAACAAAATCTTGTACATGGAAGGTACATCACATTCGATCCATCCACATCTATTCGAAGAGAGATGAACAAATGCAACACACTCGGTAGGTAGGGCATGTGGGCTGCTATCATGATCTCGAAACATGGAAAGGGGGATGCTTTGCTTGCTCACTCCAACCTACCCGTACTCTTCATCTGCCGAGTATCGGAGCGGGTACAAGGTTGAGGCCGCACCGCGAGCTTGAGGTTGAGGGCGAGAGGGTCTCTGCCATGGGAGGGGATCGGGATGGAGGAGGGTCGCCTTGAAGATGCACTAGGCCCTCTAATGGGTTTTGGTGATAAATGACAAAGAATTAAAAACTCTAATGTGTTATAGAGTGTTTGTGCAAGTATATCAAATTGATTGTACCCACAATGTGAGAAAGTAAACCCCACAATTAAAAAGTAATCAAAGTACTCAAAAGCAAAGGCCTTAAGTTTAGATTTGTAGCTTTTTGAGTATAGGTGTGCCAAACTCTTAAGAGAGGTGAAACGATCTTACGTGCGTAAAAGAATGTGCTCTAGCTACCTTCAAACAACTTAGAACAAAAACACCAAAATCCAAAGATCAAAAAGCCAACCCATTTCCACCTTTCACCATCTAGGACGGAAGTTCCGTCCTCGGACGGAAGTTCCGTCGGTTCCGAGAAAGTTTGGCACGGAAGTGCAGATCGGACGGAAGTTCCGTCTCGGTGTTTCTCCGGTTCAAAACCTCAATCGACGAAGTTCCGTCGGGCCGACGGAAGTTCCGTCGGTTCCAGAGAGTTTGGGACGGAAGTCCCAACTCGACGGAAGTTCCGTCCTGGCCCCTTTCGCCTTTGACCTAATGGGGTGACGGAAGTTCCGTCACCCACGGAAGTTCCGTCAAGGCCAATAATTGACCTAGTAACGACTCTTTTAGAGCCCACACTATATATAGCTTTGACCTACCCCGTGAGCAAAGTTGCTCGGTGCTTTTTGAACTCACGGATCTTGCTCAAGCTCTCTCTCTCACTCTCTTCCATTCCTCTTGAGATCCAAGGCCATTTGAGAGAGCTCCCTTTTTATTCCAAACTTGATAGCATCAACCCAACCTAGAGCACATCTTCCTTCACTTGTTACTCTTGGAGATTCGTTCTCCTAGATTGGCTAGGTGTCACCCTAGAGCTCCCAAGCTTGTGGTGAGTCTTGGGAAGTTTGTGAAGGTTGTGATTCGCCTCCGCAAGGAAAAGAATCGAAGGAAGAAGAAGAAAACCGAGTTTAACCTTCGTGGTCACTTGGGAGGATTAGGGTTAAAAGAAACCCGACTCTTTGTGAGCTCCTCAACGGAGACGTAGGAACCTCTTTGTGAGGGGTCCGAACTTCGGTGAAAAATCCCCGTGCCTCTCTTCTTCGTTTTTGTTGTGTGCTTGTTTGTTCTCCTCCCGGGTGTGTTATCAGCCGATCTACTTGTGCGTTGCGTATGTATTGAATTTCTGCGGGTACAACACTCTCAAGGCAAGAAGGAAGGTTTTCATTCAAGTGGAATCGTGATATTCCCTCTCGTTTGTCAATCCCTAGGTTTTTCACTCAACCCGACTGAAGTTCCGTCGCTGGCGAATTTAACCGTTTTGTTTTAAGTGTTGTGATTTTCGTGTTTTTATTTAAATTGCCTATTCACCCCCTCTAGGCAACTTTCACGCTCGCTCGCTTCCTCCGCCGTGCTCCGTCTACGGGATGTGCAAAGGATCTCGACTCACGGGTGGCCGTGCGGACACTCGCAGCGAGGCTTCGGCGCGGAGGAGACGACGCATGCGGGCGCGGGCGTCCCCGAGTCCGGTCACCGTAGTCCGTAGTCCGGCCTCCCTCCGTCGGGCTCGGCAAGCATCCAAGCACCAAGCCGACACGGCCACCGATGCGATCTAGCGAGGAACGATCCGGATGCGATGACGGTGCGTCCGGATCCGTCGCGCTCGTGACCCCGTCATCATGGTCGACATCTACTCTCCCCATCGCCGCTCGCTCTAAGCCGACCATCGCCGCGCAAGGCCAAGGCCGCCCGCGCCGGCTGGATCCGACCACGGGATGGTCGCCGCGCGTGGGATCCGCCCCGCCGCTCGCCGGATCCGATCGCTCCAAGCGAGCCGCCGCCGCTAGAGCTCAAGGACACCGACGCACCGGCCGGATCCGGTCACAAAGGGCCACCCGGCGTTGGATCCGCCGGCCGCTCGACCGATCCGGCTGCTCCAGCCGGCCGCCGCCGCCGAGCCCGAGCTCGACGGATGCCGCCGTAACCCGAGCCCAAGCACGAGGTCGACGGATCCGCTCGGGAGGAGGCCTGCTGCGTCGCGTATGTACTCGTATGTATTTTTTAAGCTGTCGGATACCGGGTGGATCACGAGAGAAACAGGACGGGTAGAGATGGGACGCGAGCGGCTCAGATAACGGGCTCTGAGCCAGGTACATAAATTTCATATTACCTTATTTGTGTGGTTTGCAGCATTCAGGTTGTTTTTGTTGCGGTCTGAAATCGATGGCAGTGTTTGTGGATTCCATACGGAGAGTCGTGTGCATTTAGGAGGCGCGGAGTGGGTAGTTCCACCTGTCGAGGCGTCGAGCCTCGCGCGCGCCAAGCGTGGCTATGCCGTTCACGGAGCACATAGGATTTCAAACTCAAAACCTCGCAAACATTTGGAACGTGCAGACGCGTGGGAAACGCTGTTTGTTCCATCACCGTGACAACTGAGAGCAGCAAGCAGCTCGGCGCACGCAAGGCATGGCGCAGCGAATCAGCGATGCAGGTTGCTTGCCACTAGCAAGCAAAGCAACGGAAGGCAAGCAGCAGAGCAGTGTCGCAGCGTGCAGCGCCGTGCGGTCAACACAGCTGCAGGGCCAAAAAGCCATGACCCCATCTCGCTCGCCGTCCACACACAAGGAGGGGGAGGAGGACGACGAGAGTGTGTGGGGCCCAGGTCCCCATCCGCGCGTCCCGAAACCAAAACAAATCCCGTCGCTTCGCCTCCAGCGCAGCTACTGTGCTTTGACCGCGACGCGACCAGCCCACTCCCCATTGCCTGCAGCGGTGCGCGAGAATCGGCAGCTTTATCTATGCTCGCCGGCCGCGGCCGTCGCGGGTGAGGTGGTCAGGTGGACCGAGCCCGCCCGCGCTCCGCCGCCGCGATGGATCCGGCGTCAGAGGAGCTCGAGCGCCGCAGCCGCTACCTCAGCTCGCTCATCCGCCGCACCAAGCTCAGCGCCGCTCCCGCTTCTCTCCTTCCGCCGGTGCCCGAGCCAGAGGACGCGCCGCAGCCGGAACCGCCCAGAGCCGGGTTCGAGAAGCCCCGGGAGGAGAGCAAGGCGGCGGTCGCGGAGAAGGAGAAGCGGGAGGTCAAAGCGGTGGTGGAGAGGAAGGTGAGGGAGGAGCCGGTCGTGGTGGGAGCGGAGAAGGAGAAGAGGGAGGTGAAGGGTGGCGGGGACGGGAAGGGGAAGGAGATCAAGGGGAAGGACGAGGAGCCCAAGAAGATTTCGGTGCGGGTGCGGGCCGCCGACATGCCCCTGCCCCTGCAGCGCCGGGCGATCCGGCTGGCCTACGAGGCCATCGCCGCCATGCCGCGGCTCGACAGCAAGCGCCTCGCCCTCGCGCTCAAGAAGGTACTATGCACGACATCTAGCATCAATCTGTAGGTTGTTTACCTCTTGGGCACCTGGTAGGATGCAATGGATTTGTTTGTACAGCGCACGGAGAACATTTATTGTGGACCTGGTGCCGTGCACATACGTTTGCCGGTGTGGATTGAAGCTGCAGATGCAAGAATGTGACTAGTCATAATTCATTACTGTCCTTATTAGGAGAGGTGTTTAAATCAAACATCCAGTTTCGATATTCACTACACACGATGGTCAACTGGACTTACACATAAACTAGGAGGCATATATCCATTGCATATATTTTTTTTACTGCAATACGATGCAGCATTTTCTTTTGACAAGGGAATACGATGCAACATTATTTCATTAGCCTACCCAGGTCCTGCATCCTTGCATTGTAAAGGCTGCTGGTGAACGACTGGGTTCATTCATTCTATTAAACAAGTTAAAAATGATAGAAGATGCTACTCATGAAATACAAATAAACATCTTACAGGAAATTCAGCAACAGTCGATGCTCAACTGCAGTACAAAATCTATTTTAGTAATTGAAAGGTACTATTGCAGAAAGTAAGACAGATTCAGTTTTTTTTTTTTCGTTTAGTTAAGATGGGCATGCACTGGGTCCCAGCTGAAATGTAGCTATTTCATATCTGTTTCATGTTGACCTTCTACATTTGGCATAGGTTAGCATCAGAGAAAGCTGATAAGATGTTTTCTCATGTGTTGCATACATCTGCTGTCCAATCATTCATCATATTCTGCTTGCTATACCAATCTTATGTCTGATTACTATTATTAATCCATTACTCTCATGTGTAATCAAGGAATGTATCCTGAAAGATGCTATCCCGATAACTTCTCCATTTTAGTGTTTACTAAAATAGATACTCCTCTGATTGGGAATTGTTGTCGGGCGGTGACAACAAAATGAAAACGGAGCGAGTATATAATAATAAAAGGTTACTGTGCAAAAAGAATGCTTGACAAAAAACAAGTGTTAGTTTTCGTCTGTGTGAACAATCATATTCTGGTAATCTATGTTTTGCTGGGTATTCATGGCACCAGTTTGTGCAATTTTTTGTTTTTTGCATGGCGCATTATTCTTGTTAGAGTATCAGTCAAGTGTAGTGTTATGTTGGGATTGGGTATCTCTGAAAAGCTCCTTAAATCAGGACATACTATTCTGTACTCGAGTTCTGATAGTCCAAGTGACACCGAACAGGACCAATGTTTGGCCTTTAATGTTCTCCTGGTATGACGACACCGATGATAAGTAAAAAATATTTGGATTTGGCGCACATGTGACCATGTGTATTGCTTTCATAACGCATTCAGTTCTTAGAAGCTTTTCCTTGGTTCTGTAACCCCGAAATCAGTTGAATCTGGGTCCTGAGTTTTTTCAAGTAATCTGTTTGTCACTTCAGGCTGTTGCTTTCAGAACATTTTTGTTATTATAGTTATTTAATCCGTGCTTTTTGGATGAAAAATTCTACCTGAACATGTTGTTAATGGTTGGATTCTGCTTTCTTTTTGCAGGACTTTGATACGGCATATGGCCCTGCTTGGCATTGCATTGTTGGGACAAGCTTTGGTTCCTATGTCACTCACTCTTTGGGAGGTTTCCTCTACTTCTCTGTCGACAAGGTCTATATTCTTCTCTTCAGAACTGCTGTTGAGCCATTGGGCCATCCACGACGAGACCCGTAATCAGCGTACTAGCTAGTGTATTCTGTATTCGACTTTTGACTGCAGAAGGTTAAGGAGAGTAGAATGATCGTAGCCCTCCATGCAAATATGTAGAACCAATCTGCTGTAGTTAGCTTCCATGTACTACGCACTAATCTTTCATGTAAACCGTAACTTCAGCTTTGTGAAGCTGTTACCTGACTCCGTTCGCCAGCATGAGGCGAATTAACCTTCGCATCCTGTTGTGTCATATACCTTCTGTTTGCTCTGGAATCCGTATGATGTCACTGAGCTTTTAACCTGTGATTAAGAACCTTGAAGATCTGGGATTTCGTAGTCTGTTGAACTGAACGGGTCAGATGAGCAAGCTCTTCTGATGTATGATTGCCTCCTATTCCGTCTTGCTGCATGATTGGTTTCCGGATTCTGAATTGTTTGGAAACATATTTTCAGGAACCACAAATTCTATCAACAACCAAAGCACTCATGCATAATGAATTTCCTAGCTATCACTGTTACACCTACATATGAATGATGCCAGTATTAAATACAAGATCAAACGAGCGGGAGAGATCATCCAAAAACTGCCTGCCTAAAACACAACCGCAACCGGGACCAATCCGATTCCAAGCCAGACGCAACGCCTTGACCGGTCGCTGCTCGCCGCCGAACCGTAGTGGTGCTGCTTATGTGGCGGCGGCGGTGGCGCCTCCACGACTGCATGGACGCACGCGATCATTCATTCACGTGTCACAACTCACAAGCGAGATAGTAATGGACGGGCGGAAATCTCTGTGTTGCGTGGGATGGCTGTAATAGCTCACCTGGTTCGTGGTCGACTCCGGTGCGGCACCCGACAGGCAGGACGCAGCGTCCGGGGAGCTTGAACGTCTCGTACGTGGTGACGTTGAATGTGGCGAGCAGCTCCGGGTCGGCGAGCAGGCGGCACATGCACGGCATCTCGCCGGCGGCGGCGGCGCGGTGCATGGCCGTGCAGCACGCGCTGGAGGGGTGCTTGTTGGCGGTGGCGTTGAGGTACGCCGTGCACGGCAGCACCTCGTCCAGGCACGGGAACAGGCGCTCCGACGGCAGCCCGTCAGGCGCGCCCGCCGCCACCGCGCCACCCCGCATCGCGGCCGCGCCCGGGCCACGGGAGACGATCACGACGAGGAGGAGGAGCGCGGCGTGGTGCGCGCGCCGCATCGTCGCTGGAGCAGAGGCTTCGGAACGATCGTGCAGTGCGAGTGCGATGCGTGGTTCCGGGAGATGGATCTCTGCTCCGTGCGCTTGACCTGGTAAAGCCACACTGGCCACGGATCGGGCACGCGCGCGCACTGTGCAGGTCACAGGATCGCATGCACATGCAAATGTTAACTGTTTTTTCCTACGATTCAGAAAAAAATAACTATAGACTTCTTTTTGTGTGTTTTGAGGGAATTGAAATATCTGCCATCTAGTGGAATTTTCAGCTGGATGCGCCCTGTCTCGACCATGGATTCAAAAACCGTGAACCGCTCGGTTTTTTTTACAACAAAAACCGAACGATAAATCGTAAAAACTGAACGAAAACCATTTTTTGTGACAGTAACTAGGTTCGGTTTTATTCAAAAGCCGATCGGTTTTAGAAACCGAGCCGGACCGATAACTCCGGTTTTACGGTTTTGAACGGTTTTTGAAACCATGGTCTCGACAGATTTACCGGGCCGGACCTGTGTCGAGGCAGACCTTAAACCGTCCTTCTGTTGGTGACGATGCCAATAATGTGCTCTCTTCTGGCTGTTCACTGACTCGTATTTGTTGCTCAATATCAGCAACAAACTACCCAACATCATAGGCAATTTGAGGTAAGCAACGTCAAATTGAAAGATACGTCCATCTTGCACTGGCGAACAGATGACACATTTACAACTGTCTCGCGAATCCCCAACCATACCAAACATTCAATCTACCAGCACACAGCCACATACACGTATAAACCATTCATCAGGAAGAACGAAAAAAGAACTGAATGGAATAGTGACTTGGCTCACAAGGAACAAGCAAAATCATAAACTCAAAGTAACATGATGTCTCCCTGAACCGATATAGCGCTTGCCAAACACCGAGGGACTTGCAAAGCATTCCTAGCACAACACAAATACAAGTCTCCAATTCGAACTATATTGATAGAACATGAATCCACAGCACAATGGAATGTCACTAGAAGACCAATTACACTACTGTTTTGTTGGCACATGAATCATCTTTACTGTCCATCACCAGATTCACCCTTGGGAGCCTCCTTGATTTCATCGACAGTGTCCTCCTATAGACCAGATAATGGAATTTGATTATTTAGGATGAATCCAGAAAAAAGTAGGATGCGAGCAAGATATGTTAGGACAAGGAAAATACCGTGATGTCAGAAGTCCACAAGGTCAAGTTATCACGCAGAAGCTGCATGATCAAAGTGCTGTCCTTGTAAGATTCCTCACTCAGGGTATCCAGCTCTGCAATGGCATCATCAAAAGCCTGCCAGAAGCAAAAGAAATTAAAATTAAAACACAAATGTATAGGTCAACTATATGAGAAAGCACTGAGACACTGAGATCTCAAAAGATGACGGGAAAAAATGGATAACCTTAGCTGCACCAACAAGATTAAAGTCAACAAAATAAATGTACCACGTAGCCCACATCAGTTCATAAGAGTTGCAAGAAACGACAGTGCATATAGTTGATTTAGAGCTCAAACCTGCTTAGCAAGATGGCAGGCACGGTCAGGAGAGTTGAGGATCTCATAATAAAATACTGAGAAGTTGAGCGCCAGCCCGAGCCTAATGGGATGAGTGGGGGCTAACTCTGTTGTTGCAATTTCCTGACAGATGTAGCGAAAAGAATTAGAAACACACTTTGCTAAATAGTATGTAACACGTATAAAAAAGATTAGTGACCAGCCAACAAGAAGTTTAACGTAACAGTTGTAAAATGTAGGATAGGAAAATCACCTGAGCAGCTGTGTATGCCACCATGGTGTTGTCAGCAGCATCCTTCTTCTCAGAACCAATCTTAAACTCTGCAAGGTACCTGTAACACCATACAACAATAACAAAGCTCTTTAGTTCAAGGAAGTTCAGCTGGTTAGAGGTGAAACCCACTAGAACCAACAAGATCAGTCAAAAGAAAGTATAAGGAGGAAAACAAAAACAGAAAAGAAAGAAAGGGAAAAAGTAACCAAACAGTTACATTAAAAAGGCAAAGTCAATAGCCAAAAATAAATTTAACAGCATAGATTCTTTGCCTAAAAAAACAGCATAGATTCAACCAAAACAATTTAACAGTATAACAACTCGGATTTACATATTGTGTATATTAATATTCAATGCTTACCTGTAATAGTCACCTTTCATCTTGAGGTAAAAGACCTTGGACTCTGGAGCAATAGATGAAGGGATAAGGTGGGAATCAAGAAGCTTGAGGATTCCATCACAGATCTTAGTTAGTTCAATCTCTATCTTGCTACGGTAGTCCTTGATAAGAGTGACGCGGTCCTCATTGCCACGACCCTCTTCCTTCTGTTCAATGGAGGATATGATACGCCATGAGGCACGTCTGGCTCCGATGACATTCTTGTAAGCAACAGATAGAAGGTTGCGCTCCTCCACCGTGAGCTCCTCTGAATCAACTGCCTTTGCCACCTTCTCCATGAACTCAACCATCTCTTCATACCTCTCAGCCTGCTCTGCAAGCTTAGCCATGTAAACGTTTTCTTCGCGGGAAGTCATCCTCACTGTTTGTGGCTCTTGATAGTCCACCAAAGATCAAACTGAGGATGAGTAAAGACTTCGGTCAGTTGAATGCTACTTATGAAGCAAAGCACAAGAGTGAAGTAATGCATACATTTATTTGGAGAAAGTCAGAAAGTCAGCTAAGGATGAGCGGAACAGGAACCTTTTCAATGGTGTGTCACATTTTACAATAAAATAGGATAGAAGAATTTGTAAGCGCAAACATGAAAATCTTTGAGATACCAAAACTTTATAGTGCAACAAGTCAGAGAAAAGTGAATTCCACAAAAGCATCAGATGGATTCAACTGAAATGGCCATAGAAGAGTCCAAGCAAATGTGTCACATAGGATGACCTTGCCAGATTTGAATTTACACAGCAGTCGCATCTTGTATGCAGGCCACTTAATGAGATTAACTAACTGTGTGAGAAATGTAGCGTGTAGGGGGATAAACTGAAATTCAGCTGCAGCAATCGATACTTCATGTCATTTCTCACAAGCCAAAGAAAGACAACATACTATTATCCATGGAATAGAAACTAGACAGATGGCAAACAGGACAAAGGGCTCTCACCACACATATTTGTCCTGTTTATCTCAGCTACAATGTTTACCCATCAATACATAAGTACTTATTCACATAATTTTCTAGTACCACTAGCCTAAATGATCAATGATCATCGACCTACTTCTGCTACCGCACCATCCATTTAGCATATCCTGCAGCCTATCGGTAAGAATCACTGAGGAATTTCTCGGGTTGTTGTGGTGATGCTATTTGGGAGATGCACCGACTGTTTTTTACAAGCTTGATCAACCGCACTTGCCGCCATCATTCTTGTCATTATCCTTGTCTTTCTTCTTTGGGGCAGGCCGGGCACTAGGCATGTTCTGGAAGAAGGAAGTCGAGAGCAGCGACAGCGAGACCTGGATCTGGTCCCGGCCCAATATCCTTGGCGGCCCCTGCCGCCTCTGCGCACCAGCGGCACGGGTCTGCTGCATTGGGCGGATGTAGACCTCGTGCAGGCGGCGGAAGCCACCGAGTCCTAGCACAACTATGCGGAGCTTCTGCTCAGGGCAGCCGAGACTGGCCCACTCCCGCACGCACGCTGCCTCCCACAGTCGCTCGTCCCGCGCGAGCTGCCGCCACGCGCGGCTCACGCACGCTGCGGACGCCAGCGTCCGCGCCTCTGCCCGCATCAGCACCTCAAAGACGAGGTCCTCCCCGAGATCCGGCACCCTCGCCTGCTCCTCCCCGCCAGGCGGCGGCGCGTGCTGCGGCGGAGCCCGGGAGGACGAGGACGAGCACTCCCCGGCCCGCTCGAGCTGGCCGACGGCTCCTCCGTCCGCTGCTTCTTGCTCGGTTCGCTGGGCTCCCCGCCGGCCGTGTCATCGGCGGCCGGATCCCGGGCATCCTCGCCGCCGCCCAAGGAATCAGAGCGGCTCTTCATGGCGAGGGATTGGAGCAGACGAACCTGCAGGAAGCAGGGGCAGCTTATCTATCTACACCGCAAATCATTCGACGGCACAACTCAAACCACCCCGGACTCCCCCCAACCCCGCCCCACAACCACAAGCCAGCACAGATTCAGAGCTAGATAAGAGCTTGAAGCATCAGATCTGGCTCGATTGCACAATGTTTTTTGCGTTACAGTTGGATTAGGAAGTAGGAGATTAACAATTGCACTAGGAATTGGGCAAAATTCAGTTTGGATTGCAAAACTTGAGAGAAATTTTGTGGGGTGGAGCAGTTTACCTGTACGCCGACGGCCGAGCTCTCTCCTTTTCGAATCGACGGGGAGTACCTTCTGTTCTGTTTCTAGCTCGCGACGCGGAGGCGAAGGGGCGTAGAAAAAGGGAAGGAGGTGCACCCCACCTGCAGTGTGGGTCCAGCATGTCATCGACATTTGGACAACTAGGTGACGGCAATGCTTGAAGGCGTGAAGTGTGGGGCCCATGCGGGACAACCCGGATGTCAGCGAGACTTTCCCACTTTTCAACCCACTTTTCCACAAGTCCCGTCCGCTGCTGCTGTCGACAGGCAGGCCAACGAGACCGACGGCGCCATGGGGTGCTCGAGCAGCACGCGGTGGGCCCATGAGTCAGGGAACTTGGGCGGGCAAGGCACATGCCGACTACGCCGTGCCCACGATGGCTGCCGGCTGCTGTTTTTTTTGTTGTGATTTTTCTGTTGAGAACGTCGTTTTTTTTTATTAATCGGGAGAACGTCGTGTTGTGATTGTGACGGCCTGACGAGAGAGGAAGAACTGAAACTGACGGCCTGACTTGCTAGTGGCCACAGGCCTGTTCGAATTGTAGCCCGGCCTAATTCAAGGTTTAGCATGTATTGTTCGCAGCCCGGATTGAATTATTAGGCCTTTAGCTTTATTGGGTCCACGGTCAGGCGGCCCGAGCTCGAATTTCTTCTCTGGTGAATTATCTTGCCGACAGTGATCATTTTGTGGAGAATTTTATGTTTTCAGTGAGCTCCATTTATTCTAGCAACTTGCACATCCTTTGTTCTACAAGTCCACCAGAATGCAGCTCTCCGTTTTCAAGGATCGCCTTTGCGCCCCTCGTTGAATGACAAACTGCACATTCGTGTCTATGTTCCCACCAAGCATCACACCACCACGAGTATCAATCACGAAGAACACCACCCTTTCCCGAGCCTTTCCAGTTTCCACGAGACAACTACTAATAGGTCCAAGCTCTGGTTTTCTAAATTGAATTAAGCGTCGTGTAAGTGCTACCCA
The DNA here is from genome assembly GCA_031894775.1 of Chloris gayana. Classification (NCBI taxonomy): domain Eukaryota; kingdom Viridiplantae; phylum Streptophyta; class Magnoliopsida; order Poales; family Poaceae; genus Chloris; species Chloris gayana. The sequence continues at coordinate 357,730 of JAUNZO010000304.1, read as the reverse complement.
GGCCCAATCATGTTTGATTAAGTGGTTGTGACTGTGTAGGTCTGATCATTTGCATTGCTAAGTGGTGGTTCATTGCCGTCTACTGTCTATCAACAACGCAAACACTAAATCCAAATGAAATGATTTATGACATTGCAACAGGGCACATTGAGCATCTTCAACAGTTCGGCTTCGGCCATGCCATCGAAACCAGCAAGTAGACCTGAATTTTGGATCCCATAACCCTGAGAAGCAAATTCATAATTTTAATGTTGTTATTGACTTTTCTAGCTATGTTTAATCATTTGTCTTATTTTGAAAAATTAAAATTATTCTTATTATATAGCTTGTATTATCATTTAAGAAAATTTTAACGTGACTTTATAACGTACACATTTTGGTTAATATTTCGGAAAGATGAATGAACAAATATAATGTAAAAAAGTCGATGACGATATCAATTTGAGAACGGAGGAGTAAATGTCTGCCTTACAAGGCGAGAGAAATCTGGTACATTTGGTCTCGATTTTTTAGCAGTTTATGAGTACGGTATTGTTTTTAAGACGAAGAGAAAAATACGTACATATCAGATTGTCATGTATCGTAGCAGGTAGCATTACTTTGACTTGGCTGGCAGCGAATACAGTTTGCGCCGCCGCTGCAGAGCTGGATTTCTGTGTACCGGCAACTCGCTCAACGCTCGACATCTCGGTCTGATTTCCTCCTACTCCCCCTCTCAAATCCTCAGCTGGCGCAGTCTGAGCTGGCTGGATGGCTCCTCCGACTCCGAGCTCGCTCGCTGCCTTTCTCTCCTTCTAGAACCCTCGCTCCAGACCAACGCCCTCCCTGTGTCCAGCGAGGCCAACGCTGGTCGCGCTCCGCCCCCAACAGGGAAAACCGAACTCCAGGATCCCCATTCGTCGCGACGCCCCCGAACCCACACCAATCCAACCGCTTCCGCCTCCCCGGAATTCCGCGCGCCGTCGCCGTCACTTGGGCAGGCCCGTCGTCGTCTCCCTTATCGCTCTCTCTCTCCACGATGACCGAAACGGTTACTCTCCTCCCGCTGGTACCACCACCACTACCGCTGCCGCACAGTTACCACTCGTCTCCACGTCGCTAATTAATCGCTCTAATTCTCGCTAATCCCGGTATAAACCCCCATCTCCACTCCGGTACCGGCCGATCCCTTTCCTTAATCGCCGCCATGTCCTCTTCCTCCTCCACGTCCTCGTGCGGCGAGGGTGGGAACCCTAGCCCCCCGGCGGCGGGGGCGGTGGGCGCCGCGTCGGCGGGGTGCGGCCGGCGGCGGCGTGGCCGAGGCGGCGCTGCCACGACGTCTTCTGGCTGGTGGTCTTCCTCCTCCACCTGCTCGTCTTCGGCGCCGCGCTCGCGCTCTTCGGCCTCAACCGCTTCCGCCAGGCCGACCGCTTCAACATCGGCCGCTTCGCCAACCAGACCGCGCTGCCCTGGGGGACCCCGCGGACGCCCCCGGGGCGGCCCCCGCGCCGCCGCCGCCCTCGGTCTACCGCGCCGAGGACCCCTCCGCGCCGGCGTCCGAGCTCACCGAGACGTACTGGAAGTACTACGGCGCCGCGGGGGCGTGGGGGCCGCCCTCGCGTGGGCCTGGCTGGCCGCGGCCGCCGGGAGGAAGGACGGAGGCAAGGTGCTCATGCGGACCGCCGTGCACAGCCTCACCGCGTACCTCGCCGTCGTCAGCGTGCTCTGCTTCTGGGGGAAGCATTTCTTCTGGGCTATAGCGCTCGCCGTCGGCGCTGGCCTCCACTTCCTCTACGTCATGTCTGTGCTCGACAGGTACAGCTCGCAGCAACCGTACTTTCTGAAATTTCAGTCGCCATACCTCGTCAAATCGATCCAATTTGAAACGAATTTGGACTCTAGTGAGTGAGGGATGTGATGCTGACATGGTGAGGGAAGTGAATTTCTGCCAAGCAGATGCAAAACTGAAGAACTTGTACTGCAAATACAGTTCATCAGCTTTTTATTTGCCAATTCAAATTATCACCCCTGCTCCTCCAAAATTATGATTTAATTGGGAGGTCTATGAATGTCTCTTTCAATGCACCTTTCCAACAGCTGTCTCCATAGCTGACATACCTGTACCCATACGGTCGTTGCCTGTCACACTAATTTTACTGTTTTCTTTGTTCACATGTTCTTTTATTATTGTTTACTGCACTGAATAATTCACTACTTAAGCATTATTTTGTCCTACTTCAATGCACTTCAATGCTGTTCCAAGATTGGTTTGAATGTAGTTGCATGAAGGGAATGCTAGTAAAATAACAAGGGGAAGAGTAACATTGTTGCACACACATAACAAGTGGTGGTTTTCAGATGATCTTCATGCAGTTTTTTTATGAATCAGAAGACATTTTTCATAAGCAAAATTGCCATTTCCAAGAGTTATGTTTTGGACAAATGCAGCCCAAACTACACAATGAACGCAAGTAATCAAAACCATAATACAAAGGAGAAATATTAGCAGCTAGCTCTGCTTCATGAATGTGAGCCCTGTCAGTGATTAACATGCTATTTAACCAGAAATCTTGAACACTTGAATTCTCCTTTTCTTTTCAAAACAAATCGGGTAATAATATACAGCTAATACTACAGAGCAGTATTTCAAGAAGACATAAATACTAGACAGCACACGGAACAGGGCCCTATCGATAACATATCACAATACTCTACACAGTCAGGTTGCTTATACCACAGATTAGTGTTTTAAAAGGTATCAGTACTTAACAGCACTAGGAAAAAGTAGCCTGTTGACTACATATCATTAATATGCTACACAATCAGGTGGCTTATACCACAGAGCAGTGTTATATACCAGACAGCACAAGGAACAGCAGCCTATTGACCACATATCAGTATATCACTAAATACGCTACACAATCAAAATGCTTACGAAATATAACACTATTGGCAGAGTGGCTAAACAAATACGATCCACCAACTTCAAAACGTTGTTGCACACACGTAGCAAGTGGTGGTTTTCAGATGATCTTCATGCAATTTTTTTTATGAATCATAAGACAGTTTTCATAAGTGAAATTGTCATTTCCAAGAGTTCTGTTATTGCTAAATGCAGCCCCAACTGCATAATAAACAATAGTACCAAAACCATGATAGAAAGGAGAAGGATTAACAGCTTTCTCTTTTTAAAATACTGCTCTGTAGTACCAGCTGCATATTACAAAGGAGTATTAGCTGCATGTTATTACCCGATTTGCTTTTTTTTAAAAAAAGGAGAATTTTCAAGTGTAAGATTTCTAGTTAAATACCCTGTTGAATCACTGACAGGGCTCACATTCATGAATCAGAACCATGACTACAATCCCATTATGTTGTCTCTGTATAAAAAAGCATATTATCCCATAATTTTTTTCTTTGATGTCTTAAATGTTTATCCCTTTTCCATATATATGACTGTTTAGTTGAATGTATAAGGTACTAAGATTCTTCGGTTGGGAGAAAAAAAGATCAAGACATTTCCTTATTCTTTTCCTACCAGTTGCAGCTCCGTCTCCACCTGAACCACACTACAACTCTTGTCTGCTGAAACATCCTACCTGCATTATCTTGCAAGGGCACATGGCGAATAAAGCACCATATTGGATCCCAAAGCTACCTCTTTTGCCCCTTAATTTAATCTTTGGCTGTTGTCTATCTGGACTCTCAAAGAAATTAGTATTGTCTCTCAAAGTTTAGGTTTGGCAATGAGCCACAATCATACCCTCCTGAACTTTTAATAGTATAAATTTCTTGGACTTTAATCATGTGCTGAGCTCTGACTTTAATCATTTGCCGAGCTCTGCTTTTTTATACCCACCTGGGCAATTCATTTATTGCAAAATGCTTATTTCTTTATTTTTTTCATGGCAGTTACTGGGTTAATTTTTGCTAGGTTTCCCTTCACAATGCTAGTGCTGCAGAAGGCAGTTAGAATGGTATGGGAACTTCCTGATGTGATAAGAGTTGCATATGCATTTGTGCTAGTCATGGTTTGTTGGATGACATTATGGTCCTTTGGAGTTTCTGGTATTGTTGCCTTTGGCATACCAAATGGTGGGCAATGGTGGCTGCTTTTGGTGAGCTGGCAAGTTTTTGTCATTGTTCTATATATAACTTAGCGCTGTTACTCTTTTGGATTTTTTAAACATAGTTCTTCTGTGCTTGCAGATTTTTTCCGTCAGTTTATTTTGGACAGGAGCTGTCCTTAGCAATACAGTTCATGTCATTGTATCAGGGATGGTTTTCCTCGTTCTGAATCATGGTGGACCAGGTGCTGCATCAATGCCCCCAAAACCACTTCTGAAGTCACTTCAGTATGCTGTGACAACTTCGTTTGGGAGCATTTGCTATGGTTCACTTTTTACGGCTGCTATTAGGACTTTACGTTGGGAGGTTTGCACCTTTACCTCCTAGATTGTCCTCATTAAACTGAGATAATACTTTATTTTGTAGAGTAAATTTTAGAAAACTACATATAGTTTTACAACTTAAATATACAAAAGATTTAAGAACTTATCACAAAGCTACAAATTTGGTATATGCTTACATGATTCCCCTTTGCCCTTACCCTTTCTATTTCTATGTTAATTGTAGGTTCGTGGAATCCGATCCAAAATCGGCAGCAATGAGTGTTTGTTGTGCTGTATTGATTTTGTATTTCATATTGTGGAGACACTTGTTCGCTTCTTCAACAAATATGCATATGTACAGGTGCGTATGTTTATCCCGTTGGTGTGGTGTTCAAGATGCTGATCATATCAGTGTTAAAAATCTACCTGTTCATTTCTGTTTATCATTTATACATTGTACTGACATTTCTTAAACTTTAAGCTTTAATACTTTATCTTTCAAACTATGAGTTGCTTACCTGGATTGCATAATACATGGGATTTATGAATCAATCAATGGTTTTATTCAAATGTAACAGTTCATTATACTACCAATTTTTATGGATCCCTCGTCCTTTTGGATACTGTTAATTGATATCATGTTATCCAACACATATCTGACATAGTTTTCATATCAGATAGCTGTCAATGGGCAGAGTTTTAATCGCTCTGCTAGGGATGCTTGGGAGCTGTTTCAATCCACAGGGATTGAAGCACTTGTTGCTTATGACTGCTCAGGTGCTGTCCTTCTGATGAGCATTATTTTAGGTGGGTTAATCACTGGAACCTGCACAGGAGTTTGGGTATATTTCAAACAAAGTGATAAAGCTGTTATGGTTGGTTCAACCTCTATGTTGATGGGTATGATACTGGTAAGTGATTATTATTATATGAATCCATTCAAGTTATGCAACTATAAGAAAAGACACCTCACGTTCAACTTTCCCCCTAACAGTACAAACTGTTTTTGGATCTTTCCTGTTGACTGAGAGCTGCTCTATGTTGCAGGTTGGGCTAACTGTTGTGGTTGTGGAAAGTGCTGTAACATCGATATACATTTGCTATGCCGAGGATCCCCTCTTGATTCAGAGATGGGATCCTGAGTTTTTCGAACAAATATCAGAAGCCCTACACCAACGACTGCAGTACCGAAGTTCGCGCGCTCGCCAGATACTAAATGGTCGACTTGATCATTTGCCACATACATCTAGTGTTTAAATTGTATTTCAAAGCTCTTCGCATCTTTGTGAATCCATCAAAACGTAGGCAGGCATTTCCAGAGGAAAAGAAGTTCTGGACTGTCCTGCCAGTGAAATATATAGATCAAGGAATATTTTTCCAGACATTGCAATTTAGAGAACCGAAATGCCCCCAGCAACTTGGAGGCCTTGGAAAGCAACAGAACATTCCGCCCAGTGAAGCAACAGAACATTCCGCCCAGTGATATGTTCATGCTTGCGTACAACTTCAGAAGACCAGTGTAAGATTTTTACTGTATTTGTGTAGGTTTTGTGATGAGTATGGCTGAGTTAGTTCGGGAGCGTTAAATCTCAAAAGTTCGATTGTGGTTTCGCCAGCACTAAGTGCAGGCTGTGTACGCTGCTCTTTCTTGATGATGACCTGGTTGTATAGTATTACATTTTTGCCTGATGCGCAGCTAGGGGTAGTCTGGCTAATTTATTAGTGTATGTTTGTTCATGTTGAACAAATGAACAATGGTATATTCCGGTCAGGGGTGTTAGTATATATTGCGAAGCTATCTGGGCGTCCTCACGTATCGAGTGTTAAAAGTTTGACGTAAAAAAGTTTTGCAGCCGTTACAGACTTACATTGATCCCTGATGGTGCATTCATCTGCGTATGCTCGCAAAAGTGTACTATTGCAAATCATGGTTCTGCATCGATGATTATTGCTCTCACCTTGTGGGCGGGTGCAGACGGGTTGATGATTTATTATTTCCCTGAAACGTCCCTCTATCTCATCATGGCCTAGTGGATCTTGGAGCAATGATAGTCGTCTTATCCCATTTCATGACAGAGAAAGGAAGTTCATTTCATCAACTTGAGTTTGTCGAGGCATATCGAGGAGCAGCCTGAACCCCTAGGACACTAGACCAGCGGAAGAATCGGTGAATGATCAGCACACCGTGTATGATGGAAACGTGATAAAGCTGGATATTATTTGTTAAGTTTGAAGCCGGCGAAGTGGAGTTTTTCTGTTGAGGCAGTTGGCCAGCCGCTGTCCTCTCTGCGACCGGGTCCCTGGTGGGTGAACGAAAGTCAGTCAACTCGCGCAACAATTCGTTCAACAACCCGTCAACACACGGATCAATCTCATTGGACCTGTTAGTCTTCACGGACCAAGAACGGCACGGAAAAAAGGGTACATTATCGGTGATATCAGCGTGATAATCCCAATTTCCATGGCAGGGTTAGATGTGAGTGAGTGGAAGTGAGCGCACCACTCATCCGGACGGAATCGGCCCGGTGGTCAATCAGGTTTGCCCCGTCTTCGCCGGCGGCCGATCGAGCGACGACTTGACGCACGCGCCCGCCCGGGTCCTCACGGCACGGCCCGGGCGCCCCTCCCCCATCACGCGCCAAAACGGTCGTCTCGCGCGAACCTCCTGCTCCCCGCTCGCTCGCTGTATTTCCGGGAAAAGTACAGACGACTGGCCATCGCGTCGCCCGCCCGGCCGGGTTGCCACTCGCTCGGCAGAGACTGCGGCCAGACCGCCAGAGCGTGCGTGCAGTTACCGCCGCGTCCCAAACTCCCCGCCCGATAAATACTGGGTCGAGAGGCACGCCACCGCTCGCTCGCCCATTTGACACTCTCTCGTCACCGCCGTGTGGTTTCGTTTCCTGTCCGCGGAGACAGGCGGTTATGTACCCGAAGGCGGAGGAGGGGCCGGCCACCGGCGTCCCCATGAGCGGCGGCCCCGGCGGGTACTACCAGGGCCCGCCCGGCGGCGCCACGGCCGCCTTCGCTGTGCAGGCGCAGGCGCCGGTCGCCGCCTGGTCCACGGGACTCTGCGACTGCTTCGACGACTGCAGCAACTGTAAGCGTCCCGTCCTGCTGGTCGATCTCCTCCTTCGTGCGAATGATTCGATTCTGATCCTAATTAAAAATCTGCTAATTTGATGCAGGCTTCGTGACGTGCCTGTGCCCGTGCATCACGTTCGGGCAGATCGCGGAGATTGTGGACCGGGGGTCGACGTCGTGCGGCGCGAGCGGGGCGCTGTACGCGCTGATCATGCTGCTGACCGGCTGCAACTGCATCTACTCCTGCTTCTACCGCGCCAAGATGCGCGCCCAGTACGGCCTCCGAGAGAGCCCCTGCGCCGACTGCTGCGTCCACTGCTGCTGCGAGTACTGCGCGCTCTGCCAGGAGTACCGCGAGCTCAAGAAGCGGGGATTCGACATGAACCTAGGATGGCACGCCAACATGGAGAGGCAGGGGCGTACCGCCGCCACCATGCCGCCGCACATGCACCCAGGGATGACCCGCTGATATGCTGCTAGTTGCTCTCCTCGTCATCGCTGCTGCCGAATCGAATAATGTCATGTACGCAGTATAGGTCTTGGAAGTGTGGCGATCACAAGTGCGCAGGTACAATAATCTCGGCGCTGCGAGTATGTAATAGTCCGGACCACAGCGTGAAAAAACTCTGTATATTGTCTTGTCTTGGTGGAGGTACAGAGGATGTTTATTCAGATTATACTGGCATCAATATGCCACAGCAAGCGTCTTTGTACTTTCTTCCTTGTAATGCAAATATACACAGTTGTCGCACCTTTTTCTATTAGGGAAAAATCTTCTTTTTTCTTTCCGAGGTAAGGAAAAGAATTGGAGTACGAGTACTACATGTTTTACGTCTTGTGCGGCGAGAGCCGAGAGCACAAGGTCCAACCACTATAACAAAAACACACTAATATAGCCACAGGAGAAAAAAATACAATAAGACACCACACAAACAACCCGTGACAATATGGGCTGGCCGTGCGAAAGAGAGGGCACACACCACCGTACCGTGTCGGTGCCACTATGATCGGGCCGCAGCGGCAGGGCTGGTAGGGAGGGCATCGGGAACGTTGCAACTAACCCGCATCCAGGTCGATGTTGTACACGACTCCCCCAATATATCGTCTTTGTCTACGAAGGTGCACTTGACGTGCTCGAACGTCGTGATGGGCCCGAGGGGGGGCGATCCAGGACCCGGTCGCTGGTGAGATGCACGGGATTGAGGAGGTACGGGTTGGCGTCCTCGTCCGCGGTGAACAGCCAGCCGCAGTGGGGAGGTAGGGTTGTTGTTGTTCCTGGTCAAGCGGCGGAAGGTGTTGTTGGTGGACGGGCAGTCAAGTGTGGCCAGATCGTCACAGGTTTGGGCGTTTGCACAACTTGCTGCCGCCGCGGACCGGGTCGAGGGCGCGAGCAACCGTTCAGATCAATATTGTTCTCACGGCCTCGACCACCACCCGGATGTCGTACCGGTTGTGGTTTTCGTTTCTTGCCCGCGCCTACTGCTGCTACGGTGTGGTGATCGTGAACTAGGGGCCGCTACTAGCAGAACAACAATCAAGGCTTATAGCGGCAGGCCAAAACCCGCTATAGCGACGAGTGCTACGGCTCGCCACTACCGGTGCGCGGTTAAAAATAACATCCAATAGCGGCGTAAAATCACGATCCGCCGTAACAAATGAACATATTAGCGACGGGTGACATATTCATCCGCTGCTACAGCGAACCCCAAAAAACAAAAAAAAACGTTCGACCTGCACGGAGCCCATGCCGCCTGCACAGGGCCAACCCACACGTCGTCGGATCCACGCCACGGTCGCTAGGAGCTGTCGGATCCCCTCTCGGGCCTGCCGCCGCCGACAAGAGAAGACGCGAGCCGGATCTGTCCCCTAGGAGGCGCCGCCGCTAGAAGAAGAAAGACAAGGCCGGATCCAGGCCCCCTCCCCCCGAGAGGCGCCGCCGCCACCGGGAGGAAGACGCGGCCGGATCCGACCCCTCAAGAGGCGCCGCCACCACCAGCGAGACGACGCGACCGGATCCGGCCCCCGGGTGCTGCCGGAGGGACGGCGCGACCGCCGGATCCACCTAGGAGAACGCGCGTGGGGGTCGGGGACGAGGGCGCGGATGCCCGATCCGTCAAGGAGAACGCACACGAGCCGGGGAGGGGGCACGACCGTCGAATCCGCCCGGGAGAACGCGCGCGACGGCCGGGGAGGAGGACACGGGGCCACCGGGGCGAGGAGGAGCCGACGTCGTGTGGTCTGCACTGCGAGGCGCCGGCCGCCGGGAGCCGTGGAGGTGGCGGTAGCGCGCGGGCGATGGGAAGGAGGAGGGGAGCACCAGCGAGCGAGAGAGAGAGAGAGAGAGAGAGAGAGAGAGAGAGAGAGAGAGGGCATGTTGTGGGCGGCGGCGAGTGGGTGGGGGTGGGGTGGGTGGCGGGTGGAAGGTCACGGGTAGTCTTATGATTTTTTACTTATAGATTTTTAGTGGGCCTTTGATTGTAGCGGCGGTTTGTGGGCCGTCTTTACAAACGATTTTTAAAGACCGTTCATGTTGTATTTCGTCGTTGGAAATGACCTTATGTTTAAAGACGGCCCATAACTTTATCCACCGCTATAAATCTATTTTTAAGGACGGTTTACAAAGTCATCCGCCGTTAAAAATCATCCAGCAGCGGATCTCTTTTTCTCACGTTGCTACGTGAGTACGTATAACGTCCCTAAAGGACTTTTTTGTGGTAGTGTAATGTGTACATGTTCAGACATGCCGCTCACGCAATGCCAGTGCCTCTACTCCTGCTTCTACCGCCACATGATATATGCAGGCATTACGACCCTGCACGAGTCCTTGCACCAACCGGCCAACGAGGGACACGTTTCATCCTCGAGGACGATTGATGCCCATGAATAATCGTACTTTTCGGACAAACTATATACTAGTGTCTACCTTAAACCATGTACACGTGTGATGTCTTCATGCAAGTTCCTAACCTAGTGTCCCGCAGGTAGCTCGCATGAAAGTTGACGTGTTCATCAAAGAAACGACAAAAGTTCGATGTCACTCCGTCATTGAGGTGGACAATTGGGCCTTCTCCAACGCTAAAGGCCAGGCTATTCTTGGCCCATATCTTAATTCAAATTTCTTTATTTGGATGACGAAATTAAACCTAATTAGTAGTGGTTTAACTTTCCCACCCACCCAAAAGCATCTATGGCAAGAGGGACCTATTCCCTCCATTGAAATAAGTAATTTGGGACAAAATTTGTGCAATTCATAATGTCTTGGTAAGGGATTGGTGGCTGAGATAAAATGAGGAGTATGCACCTAGCGTGTACTCCCTCCGTTAGGTTATTGTTGACGTTCCGACCAACCTCATTTGAACTATGGCCAGCACAAGTTTGTTGTCGGGAACGACAACAAATCCCGAACGAAGGGAGTATTTATTTCGGGCAATATACACGTATGTTCTGCACATTTATTGTGGGATTTGCCAAAAGTTCAATGAGCAATTCATTCATCACTCTTTGGAAAAGTTTGACAAGAGTGACGATCTATGGTTGAAAGCCAAACATGTTCCATATGTCAGAAAACAAAAAAAAGTGATATAATTATTTTTTTTTGCAAGGAGTGATATAATTATTTAACCACTTTAATATTCTACAAACTAGTGTGATTGCTTTATATTCCTGCAGCTAATACGGCCTCGTAACTGTGGCTGCAGATGACCAAGAATCAACGATTGTTGCTGTGGTCAACCCAAGTATATATCAATGACTACTGTTGTCAACACAGATGTAGGAATCCAAACAATCACAACCAGAACAACAACCATATCAAACGAGCAGGACCTAAGACAATTGTTGATCAAACACAATGATTACTTACCATTTCTATATATAATCGGAAAACAAATATCAAAACAAAATCAAATGAAGTACAATTTTTTTCTATAAGATTTGAAAAGTGAGTCTAAGCTTTATTCTGATACATGCACCACAAAGTTATATGCTTCACCTAATTGGAGTAATTAGCGGCGCCAAAGGGCTACGTGTCGACCTGCCTAAACGTTTGTTGATTCTCGAGGAGAAAAGAAGAGGTTGAAGTGGAATGTGGGACGGGTGGAGAAAACCGAAATTTGCTTTCCCAGCCTTTTGGCCACTTGGCGTTGATTCAAGAGAAGAAAACAGAACCAAAAAAAAAAAGGCCAGAGTCGTACATACACATCATCGCTCTTGAAGGTCACACGAGCAAAAATCTCCGTGACTGACCCCGCATCGGCGACATGCACGTAAAGGTGAGTCAGGGAGGAGCTGCGCCGAGACTGGAGATTGGCCCGCCGTACCACCACTTGTAGTACGCTGTACTGGTACAACTCATGGCCGCGTCGGAAACCTGGCTCGGCAGCGGGACGTCCACGACCCGGTGACCCGGCAACCCGTTTCCGGGGGAGCACGTGTCGGCACGCCGGGAGATCCAGGCTTGTGGCCCGTCCATCGGACGGAGACGGACAGCACGTGCCCGCCCGTCTGGAGCAGCGCCCCGTCATCGCCCGGACCGGAAAACATTTATCACAGGAGGAGGTCGAGTTGCGGATTTTAAAAATCCGGTAAGGCGTCGTGCGTGTGGCACGAAGGGCGTTGGCGCGGATCGGATGCGCACCCGCGCCGGCTTGTCGGGGCCGGGGCGACGTGGCCGAAGGAGGAACGCTCCTCCGCCGTGTTTTTTAATGCCGGAAAGCCCTAGATATTTTGGGCTCCTCCCCTACAAGAGGAGCACGGCGGAAGGGGCAGCGTCGCATCGATTTCGAATCCGACTCAGATTTTGCCTTCCTTTTGCTCCCTCCGCGGGCGCCTTGCTTCCCCTCCCTTCTCGCCCTCGCTGGTGAGCCCCTGCGGGCGACGTGTGTCCCGGTCCCCTGGGGTTTGCCTCTCGCCGATGGCCATCTGTTGCCTCGCATGCCTTCCTGCCAAGCGTCGTCCTCCTCGTGTCCCTCACACCCCGCCGTCCTTCTCGCCACCGCCGCGCGCAGATTCGCCAGCTAATCGCCGCGACGCGGGGCTTCCGCTCGTCGCCGGTTTTGCCTTCTCCTCCTCCTAACCTCTATAAAGCCCGCCCCCGTCCCTAGCTAGCTCTTCCTGTGAAGCCGTAGGCCCGTAGCCCTCCCCTCAAAATCGCAATTCAGAAATGGCTTCCGCTTCCCGTCTCCACCTACGGAGCGGCCACGGCACGGCGTCGTCTCCTCAGGTGAGCAGTCCGGTACCTGCCCTTTTGCGTTGCCGGAGCCTAATTTCCGTGTTTCCGTGCTGTTATCACTTGCATTTGCGTGTTCTGCTGCCTTTAGTAGCACTGGATCACGTTAATCGTTTCGTGCTCTAATGCTTTGCAAGGAACGAACAGCATTTTGCCGTTTAGTATGCGCTGATCTGGAATGCTAGTTTTTCCCCAATCCAGTTATTGTCTGCTGTAGAACCCTCTGTGCCTGTAATATAGGTTCTAGGGCACATGTCATATGCGGCTGCTGCATAGTACTGTACTTGTATGCAAACATGCCCAGAGAGAGTCTACAATGACACTAAACTGTTGAAAAGTAGGTTCGGAATTTTGTCAGTTGGAGTGGTAGTGGTGGATGCAATTTGTTGCAGTGCTTAAGGCTAGTTATTTACCAACGGTACAGCAAGTTTTAGACGCTTTGATACGAGCGAGCTTATGGTGATGAATCATGTATATTGTATGCTTTTTCTGTGATGCTCATTCTGCAGTAATGCTCTATGCTCACCGAGGTGTGCCGTTGATGCTTTTCTTATTAAAAAAGCGTGTTAATTAAAGACATCAGATGTATTTGATTATATGTAGTACACAGTGACGACTAGCAAGTAAAGCTGATGAAGTGTTCATGGATTTTTTTTCTGATATGGAGTAGGTGTTTATGGTAGTATAGATCTAGTAGATAATAGTGTGCTTAGTCATTTAATTTATGTAAATGATTACAATTTCTTATAAATTACAACTGTACATTTATATGACTAATTTAAATTTGAAGCATCTATATGCTAGTTCTACAATATCTTGGGACAATGCTGACACCCTATGATTTCAATAATTTCAACGGCTGTATTAAATGGCTGTTGTTATCTCAAAACATTATGCAATCGAATCATACATGGAATGGTGGCTCTGTATCTCTCCTCAAAATGATGCCGCATTAAAAATATTTCTAGTTTATTATATGCCGGTGGTGATTTCTGATAGACTCACTGTTTATATGACCATTTCAAAACTGGTTGTCTAAGAGACCACCCCTTCACCATGTAATGTAATGCATCACAAACATGATACTGAATTAAGTGAACCATATTGAAGGGTAGATTATGAACTAGTAACTCTCTAAAAATCCAGGAAGCATGGAGAAGAATAGCTTTGATTTTGTCAGATGTTCTGGCCTCTTAATTCTGACTAGCATTGAGTTACACCTAAGCTGTTGAATTTTATGTACATTTACTATTCATAGAATGGGACATGGATTATAAGAAGATTCATGAGCTTAATGATGGTTTTCTTGTATGCTTTGTGATCAATTTACATGGTATTTCATTTCCCTGTTGCATTCATGTCATCTGTATTAAGGATGACATCATGCAAAGTCATGTTGCCGTTGAGGATATAAAAATTGCTAAGGGGTAGGGTTGTTCGGGGGATTTCCTAGTTCAGCTGGAAACACTGCAGTATGAGAAAAGGTGTTGTGGTCGACTAATTGAGTAAATTTCCATGATCAGCGGCGTGATCTTGTATTACAATGCTACAGAGTCAGCTGTTCATTTGTTTTATTCTGTATTTTTATGATGTTGTTTATTTAGTAGAAGTTACTTAGATCCACCTCCAAACTGTTAATCTGAGCTCAATGTTTTATTTCATGACAGATTGATGCAAAGGGCGGTGACAAGCTAGAGGCAGCAACTGCACATTTTGCAAGAAAATTGTAAGTTACTACTCAAATGCCTTCCATATGCATAAGAAAACACGTGTGAATTGCAGAACTATAATAATCATTATCGAGATGCATCTTAGAATTGTTGTTGAAATTTTTTGGGTCATCCCTGGAATTGTATTTGGAGAAATCTGGTATGATCTGTTTATTAGACTATTAGAAAATGCCATTATCTGTCTTAATGTTATTTTTAAGTTTTCTGCTCGCACTAAATAAAGATGGGTAAATACTTTATGGTGTGTGTTTTCTTGTGCAACTGTATTTATTTCTTTGCAAAATAAGAAGGTCCTCTCTTGGACACCCAGAATTTGGCCCACCATAAATTGCACAGCACAAGTCTGTTTTTCTTGTTTCTGAGGTTGTTTGGGCTGCACAGAAGAAGATGAACCAAATCCACGAAACCCCTCAATTGAACGCAAACTGGTTACTTTGGCCTGCTAGCCACGGGGGCATTGCTTTAGCCCAGGGTGGTAACAGGCATTAGTTTTAGGGGGCACGGTCTTAGACATTTGGTTTCAGTGGGCCCTTTTGCCTAATAGGGGTTGACAACTAAGGTACCTGGCTCTTTTTTTCGGTAAGACATGCCTAAGGACTGAAGGTGTTTAAAATAGCAGTCTTCTTTTTTCTTCTAGTTGGCAGCATGACAATAGTATAGTATGCATAGTCGTATATTTACCGACATAGTAAATGTACTGCAATGTGCAATCTTACAGCTGTTTATATAACAAAGGGGTCTCATAAAACATCAACGTGGCTTTGCTCCACAAAAAAAAAACGTCAATGTGGTTATCAAACAATTGTTCATTATTCATCAGCTCGATTCCAGTCTGAATTTTATTTGCAATACATTTACATGTTCACATCTCAAATCATTGTGGCACAAATACTTTGTCGTTGCTCCGAGTATCATCACTTTACAACAAACGGTATCCCTTCAGCATGATATGAATGCCCACTGTTGCCCTGCTTCAAGGATTTAATTGCAATCTGCACATTTTTTATAACTCGTTACATCATTGAAGTTATGACTAGTTAACGAACTGACAAGCATATATATAAATATAAAGACATTACCCTAGCTTAGGAGCAGTTGATGGATCGATGTCATTCTGTTGTGTCAGTGTGTTTAGTCCAAGTTGCACAGGAACGTCTGTATTTTCTACTACTGCAAAGTTGTACGGGGTCGGTGATTCCCGATTGACTTCACTTGGTCCTTCGGTCTCATAGATCTGGGGACACATACTAGAAATGTCAAATGGAGTTAGGTTAGGCAATAATTTTCTAGTGCACTGCATCAGCTACCTTCTTATATAGCTCGGCGTTTTCTTGACGAACCAAGTTGATCTTACTGTACAAGTCCATGTTTTCTTGGTGAAAAAGACTGGCCTGTAAACAAAAAAAGTCATTAAATATGCATTAATAAATTAAATTCAATTCACAAGGAACTGTAATATAAAGTGCTGTGGTACCTTTCGATTCAGTTCATGAATTTCATCAAATAGGATCTGGTCCTAGAAAATAGCAGCAATAGTAGCGACTATTTAGTAAAGGCTCTCGTAGGGACTACATGAATATGGAAATGAGATTAGCTGAAAAACCTTCTTTGAGCGAACACCACGTAGGCTTGTTTCCAATTGATTCTCTAGGGACTGCAGTTCCTTTGCATTCAGCCCAGATAGATCTTCTCCCATCAACTGCCTGTAACCAATTAATGTGCAAAATGCCTTTTTTATGTTGCGTTACAAGTTCATTTTCCAGACATTTTGGTATTTTTATGACAGTTATGTGAGCTTACAAAAGTGATTGTGGAAAGTTTTTCAAATGCAACAACTGTACAAATTTAAACAGGGTTGGCGTCTTCATTCCAGCTGTTGTGATTATTCAACCCGCTTGCACAATTGCGTATGTTGACAGCAAATAATTTATTGCGAAGCTTATTGTGATCACAAACTATTCTATTCAAATCATTATCTTGTTGTAACAAAGAATAAGGTCCTGGAGTAAAATGTACCTAGTTGATCTCGTATCTTCTGCCAGCCAGTTAAGTATTGGTAGCTTAAAACTTAAAAATAGATCAAATGACCAAGGGTAGATCTGGGAAGCTGAGTTTTGAAAGGTCTTGGTTACTTACTATTAGGTCGTTATAGCTGTTCACATTTTGTTGGGGGATATATGCAGAGCATTTGGGAATTGCATACTAGTACATTGTCTGTCTCTGAATAAATAAGCTTCTAATTAACAACATACTTGAACCTTTTTCAGGGTTTATGGACCATACCGATGATTTTCTTGCAAGTTGTGCAGTTGTTGTCTCAAGCTTGCTGCCTCCCTTTGCCAGAACTATCAAGAGTAAAAGTGCAGGTTATGGTATTGGTGAGCCATATGTAGAAAAACAGAAAAAAAATCTAAACATGTGAAACTGACAAGCATTAGGTGATACTAATTGAAGTCCTGTGGCATTAAATAATATTTTGCAACGTGTTAGACAGAGTAGCTATTATTAGGTACAAAACTAAAATAGAAACATTTGTTGTTAAGGAAATGCAAACTGGATTGTGTTTCCGAACTGTTACCACTAATCTGGCAAACTAACTATGCAATCGTAATAAGGTGAGCAGAAGTTACAAATATGTCAGAGTACAAGTGAATGATCTTTTTGCAGTTTTCTGATTTGAAGGTGCACTGGTCGCCTGCTAGTCTGTTGATTCTTCTACAGTTGCACGTTCAGGTTGCTCAACTTTTACACTGGTATGGAAAGCTCCAGTAATTGTTGTTGAAGTGTAGGATATACACTTTTTTGCTATTATGTGCATTATGCTGAATCAGTTCTTTGTTTTGTTTCAAGGTTGGAAGAGCATGGAAATAAATTGGCGTTCATTTGCAATTGGGCTATGATACTATAGCAAGGGCAGTTTCTGTTGAATTTAGAGTTGCTTATTGACGACTTGGTATAGGGTTTGTTATGAACTATTCAGCAGCTATGTCAGAATATCCCAGTGAGAAGACTACCGTAGATGATGCATGATGAGAAATTATAGTTAACACGCAGTGAAATGAGCACTGCAGTCGATATGTGACTAGAATCAACTTCTAACTGACATTTGGCTTCACCATGTTCGGAAGCCAGAATGAACCTTTATGATGTCTATGATTTAAAATGACGGATCTGCCCTTTGAGATGCCATTTTCTGTAGATGTCAACAATTTATAGCCACTCTAAACACAACAAATTTGTGTAATACATTTCAAGTTAATTGTGGTACTTACAATAGGTTGTTACATTTTAGAACAATATAAAATGAGATAAAATGCATCAATACACAAATTCGTTGGCTACTTTTATAGTTTACATTTACATTTTACTTATTATTTTGTTGAGTAGGGAATATGAAAAAACTCACGTGGTTAAGTTAATTGGTCATATGTTTCTACGGCGGTCACAATGATTACGGGCCTGTCACAATGGCCAAAGGTGAAAAATGATCCGGATTAGTAGAACTGAGGTGCTAAAGTAAATCAAGTATTAATTTAGAGGGTAATTTAAATTTGGACTAATTCAGGAGGGTCAAAGATAACAAAGATAATTTTGATGAGAGTATTTATACAGAACTAGTATACTATTTTCACTTAAAATATATAATATACAGGATAAGAAGTCTGGATATATATAAAAAATTACTTCTTTTAAATGTCATATATTTGAGAACAAAGCTTGTATGTGTGTTTAGCGTAGTTTCAAATGCTTTGATGTTGGTATGGAAGGAGAGGAGTTCAATTTCATTCTAAAATCAATTAATGAAATAAATATAACCAAATTATAAGCAAATGAGTTATTTTATTTGCACTCTTGATAGTATGAAAATGAAATCCCCATTTAGAGTAGCCTTTGAAATGTGATAAACTCCTAAGTCATTTAATTTATTTCCATCACTGTGCTTTTCGGTGAGAAACTAACAGTGCCGATGCAAAGTGCAAGTGTCTGCAAGTGTTTTTTTTTGTTTAATCATAATATTTGGAGCGTGAATAAAAAAACTAACAGTCACCTCAACTTACTTAATATTTTTTAGTTTATATACAAGAAATCAATGTTATATTCCAAACTGATCCTAACTTAGATGACATAATTTTTGTGGTGGAACCAATTCATCCGAGTTCAAAAATCCAGATTTGATACTAGTGTTGCATTTACATCTAATTATTCTTTTTCAATAAGAGACATGTCCCATGGACAACAAGGCTCTCGTAGTGACTTCGTGAATCTTAACAATAAGCCATCAGTACGGAGGCATCATAGGGGTAGAATTTGTGTTCATACAGGTAAATACTCAAGCATTGAAAAAAATAATTAGGTGTAAATGCAACACCAATATCAAATCTGGATTTTTGAACTCGCATGAATTGGTTCCACCACAAAAACCTATCATCTAAGTTAGGATCAGTTTGCAATTTAATACTGAATCCTTGTATATAAACAAAAATAAATGAGTAAGTTGAGGTGACTCTTAGTTTTTTTATTCATGCTCCAAATATTATGATTAAACAAAAAAAACACTTCTCAACACGACACTATTAGTTTCTCGCCAAAAAACATAAAGTGTTTAGTGATAGAAATGAATTAAATCATTAATTCCACTATCGACACTGTTAGTTTCTCAGAAGTTGATTACATCTCAAAGGCAATTCTAAATGGGGATTTCATTTTGCTACTATCAAGAGTGAAAATAAAATAACTCATTTGCTCCAATTCTTAATATCTTTTAAAAGAGATGTATGATTTGGTTATATTTATTTCCTTAATTGATTTTAGAATGAAATTGAACTCCTCTCCTTCGATACCAACATCAAAGCATTTGAAATTGTGCTAAATACACATATAATCTTTATTCTCAAATATATCATGTTTAAATAAGTTTTTTTATATAACTAGACTTCTTATCCTCTACATTATTTATTTATAAGAGAAAAATAGTATACTAGTTCCGTATAAATGGACTCTCTCGTCAAAATTATCTTTGTTACCTTCAGCCCACCTGAAGTTTAGTCCAAATTTAAATTATCCTCTAAATTATTATTTGATTTTCTTTAACGCCTCAGTTCTACTAAACCAGATCATTTTTCACCTTTGGCCATTGTAACAGGCCCGTAATCATTGCGATCGCCATAGAAACATATGACCAATTAATGTAAGCACGTGAGTTTTTTCAGATCCCCTCTACTCTAACAAAATAATAAATAAAATGTAAACTACAAAAGTAGCCAACAAATTTGTGTATTGATGCATTTTACCCCATTATATTGTTCTAAAATGTGTAATACTTGATTGCTGATACATGTAGGTAAATGATATTATCCTAGCATATCAACTTAAAACTAAAATGATGTCTACGTTTTTACTATTTTCAATTATGGAAACAATGTTAAATTAAAAAAATTGGTTGTACTTTTTCACTTGTTCGTAAGGCCCAAGGACAATGTCAATTTCAAGCCCAAGTGCAAGTGTCCAGAAGTGTTTTCCATTTGTGGCACACAGTGAGCAATGACAGTTTTGAAGGCCATCAAATTTTCACATCTTATCCAGGCCCATTTTCGCGCAACTTTTTTTTATTGGTAACATCAGATTCTCCATCATGGAATTGAAATCTACAACTTTGCAAGAAGAAATGTAAACACACATTTCTTCTCTTTAACAGTTTTAATCTCTTTTTGAAAAGATGAGACCTTGAATTGAAGCAAGTTTTTCAAGAAGAAATATATACGCCCAGAATTTTTTGTATTTTTAGATCTCATAAATATTTATCCCCTAAATTCTAAAATCACTAATTCCATTATCAAGAAAAACAATAGATATTTATAATTGTACGTGTTCGAATTTTTTCTTAAGGATGTAGCTGCCAAGAATCCGTCATAAGAACTTATTGATTGAGAAAAACAACAACAACTCTCTTTCATATGAGACATTTTTTTCTTGTACCACTTATTATATTATCTGAATTCAGGGATACATTATTTTCTCTTAGGGTTTAAGAAAAAAAATTATTGATCACATACTAGTTTGCATCTTGGTACTGCTTTTGAAAGCATGGAATAACAACCATAAGAGCGGTTACCTATAGTAAGATATATATGCACCCGTTCTGCTGTGTGGCTGATCATCTACGTGGATGATTAATCTTGGTTTGTACTTCCTCCATTTCAAATACAGTATCACCATTTAGAAAGGTAAAAGTTCACAATGTTTGATCAATGATCAGTCAAATTGTGTGTTATTAAGGGATGCATATAATATCAAAGTTCTTGGTAAGTTAACCCTCTCGATTTTTGGATGATAATGCAAGTGCAGACTAAACATCAAGAAAAAAATAGGGAATATTAAACAAGCAAAGATTACAATATTTCGTGATCTTTTTCTATAGGTTTCTGATTAGCATCGTTTGTATATGTGCAGCTCATCTCTGTAATAACTTCATCTGAAACACACGGAATGTTTGATTGCTGAATACGTATATACAATTTAAAGTTGCCTACTGTGAGTTTTGAGCAATATAGTGAACAATGGGCCTACCCAACAGGTATCGTCTCTATTGAAATTCTGTTATTTCATCTAGGAAACAAGACGTGTAGTTTATTCCCAACACACAAAGCTATATAGATTGTCCCATGCAATTGAATTTATTTATAGTGATAACAGGAGTATCCAGAGCAAAGCTTTCAGATCAATAATCAGAAGTATATTTATGCCATTATTACAACAAAAACATAAGGCAGATACAATAGTTAGTTTTTAGAAATCAAACACATTTCCCATTAACCTTGTTAGTTTTAGTTTAGTGCAATAGAGAGGTTGTAAACGACCTTCATCCATTAACTGTTTCAAACGTTAATATTGTTGACTTGCATAAACAACCGAAAATTTAAGTACTGTGGGGTGTAATAATACACTACTGCTTGTGTAGAGCAAACCTTCAGCTCGGAGTTTGGATTTGCGGCGACCTGCTGCTCCTCCTTGGCCTTGCCATATCGATCTATCACTGACTTCATGCTGCACACAGTTCAAATGCATGGTACATAGTTTAGTCAATATAATTTGTTAGTAGTTTATTCCGATTCCTTCTATAATATTAAGTTCATTTCTCAAGAAATTGAAGAAGAAATAAAATTTCTTAATTGTACAACTTGGCAGATGCGTGCGGTTTACATCTCAATAAGAAGAAATCTGTAAAATTAGATTTTATATTTGCATGGCAGAGCTACTGACCTGTAAAACACTACATATGCGTACTATCACGAAACCCTACCTATTTCCTGCTCAATGCATGTTATTGATCACATGAAACTGTACGGCCAATTAATATACAACTTTTACACAAAGAACGAAAAATTCAAATAGATCAAACAAGAAAGATGAGGTAAATACAACCAAAGGTGTATTGGACGACACCAGCCTCAAAGAAGACTAATATCAGCATCCTATGAATACTCCATATAAAAGTAATTTTGTGCTTTAATGGTTTCGATCAGGAAACGCTAGTTTCCCCATTTGTAAATCTAAGAAAGGATGCAAAAGTAAATAACAATAATTAATATTATTGCTTCAAGCAAAAACCAAGTAAAATCAACATGGAAACGCCATACGTTGAATATACCTAGTGCTTGAGTACTCGTAGAGGCGGCCCGTGCTGGAGAAGATCATGAGACCGACCTCGGCATCGCAGAGGATGGCGAGCTCCTTTGCTTTCTTGAAGATCCCGTTCCGCCGCTTTGAGAAGGTCACCTGCCGACTCGTGGAGTTGTCAATCCTGCGGATCACAATCTTCCCCGCCCCATCTCTGTCTAATTCGTTCTCTCACACAGCTGAAAATGGAGGTGGCCCTCAAGGAGCAAGGAAGGTGATGAACACACAGCAGGATCTTCCGGCCAGAAGAGGCCGCACTGAATGTGCCAAAGAAGGTAAGGAGGAGATCTGGGAGCTGGAAGAAGAAAGCTGAAAAGGTTTCCCAAGGTAGGAGAGGAGAGGAGAATAATGTCTGTGTGTGCGTTTGTGGGAAGAGGGCTGGCTTTTCTTGGCGCTGGTGGATGCAGCTTGCGACTAGACTTTCCCCTATCTGCTACTTGCTTTATTTAGCAAGGAAAGGCAAGAGGAGGAGACAACACCCAATTGGCTACCTGATCTTAGGGGTTAGTTTATTGGATGGTGCTAATTACTCCTAAATTGGCTGGGCTAACGAGAGCCGACAAAATCGTAGTAAGCACGAAAGGTAGGATACACACGTTTCTCACTCTATGCATGTATACACTACACGGCATCATCACACCTTTCGATTGTATGTATACATGGTATGTTCCAAGTGATCAGTTGCGTATAGCTAGCATATTTGTACCTGGTTGTAAAAATGTCACTTGATTTTATACATAAATTCATGGTCATTTAGGATTGCTATATATACCGGTCGTGTATGATTTTGCACGTCATGATGATGGCAAAAATTGCTGATCGCCTGATATAGGTAGCTAGCATTGCTAATCATCATAAGGCATTTTCGTCTGTACTAATTCGAACATATATATAGTACTCTATTTGCTGTGCCAGGTGACAAAAAGGAAGTATTGTTCAATTTGGTCCAGTAGTATACCACAAACCTGTTAGCTTTTTTTTGCGCAGCACTAGCAAACACTCAGGAGAGGAAGCGTGTTACAAATCATATGGCCACAGAAGATCGCTGACGATTGGTTTGGTTTAGCGTGCCTAGCAAAGTTTATTAAAAGTAGCGTTAAACAATTGAGGCCGATGGCGAAGATAATATTGTTGGTGTGCCCTAGAGACCGGTGCGAGGTGCTCGTGGTGTCCCCGCCGCCTGCCGGACGGCTAGACGACGCGTGGAGGCATATGGGAGGGCTCACGATACCGCGTTCACAACTGAACAAACCTTGGCCTGTTACATGCATGCATGTACTACGCAGTCATGTCCATGGAAGTACTCAATGTTTTAGGTTTAGGCATATCTGAGTTTTTCAAATTTATACTTGATCTGTTAAGTATATGCATGCACACAACGGGTGTACATTTCACCTGGCCCTATAAAATATATATTAATAAAATAAAATAGTCTTAACTTATTATTATGCATACAAAAAAATAGCACATCCACCATCTTTCATTTTTTGAATTAAACATCATCCTCGAGCCCTGCGGTTGGGCAGGTCAACCATACTCAAATGAGCATGATCAATTGAGAAATTAATGACGCTTAGGCTTAGCTCTGACCAGCTTGGCCGAACTGTTAGGGCAACCACAATGTACTCCAAAAGTAATCTACAAGGAATAAACAAATCAGTTTGAGCGTTGGCCATTTTGTTGTTGATGCACTTAGTGTCAACGTTGTAAAATGCTCTCCTGCCTATTCAAGAAAAAAAATTGGACAAATTTTGGAGATGCCAATAATGTTGACAGCACTTCAAACAAATGAGAATTCTCTTTACTGTTGCATTATTAAAGTTGGTGACAATGATGGCTCCACAATAGGAGGCCCTGTAGAGGAATGGATCTTCTTTCATATATCTATGTGTATGCTACATATATTGTGGCATGTATGCTTCTTCGTCGTGAGCCATAGGGGGTGGGGTACACATCATAAATTTAGAACGTGTTTGCCATGGCTCCGGAACAAAACTCCAGTCTAGAGCTGCCCCAAACTAGCCAAACACCCCAACTCCTAAACTCCTCGGAGCAGATGAACTCTCCGGAGTTGGAAGAGCTATAGTTCATTTTGGTGGAGCACCTCTTTTGCTGCTCCCAAAATGGAGGAAAAGAACCTAGATGCATAGTTCAGGGAAATTACCCGCAAATGCCACTGATTACACAAAAATAACGCTTCGTTCTATTCTTCCTTCTTCCCCGATGATGCCCGTACGCATCGCTCGCGCACCCTCGCCCGCGCGTCCGGTCCCGCTCGCGCCATGCAGGAAGCCCTAGGCTGTCGCCGCTGGCCCGCCCGCTCGCCCGCGCGTCCTGGTCCTGTCCTCCCAGCCATCGATGCTGCCCCAGCTGGCGTCGATGCCCCAGCCCGATGCGCCATCTGCTATAAAATCATCCCCTTCGTTCGTTCCTTGTTTTGATGGGGGAAAATCAGGGATGCGGCAAAATACTATGCGAGCGCACGCTCTCGGCGGCATCACGTCGTTGGCGGCGGTGCTAATCAGGCCGCCGAAGCATGCAGTAGTGCTTGGATCCAGCCGCAAAGGTTTTCGACGGCTCGATCCGGTGCGAGAACAACCGTATTTTGCAAGATGGTTCCCTCCTTTCATTTATCCTGAACGTTATGATGCATCGTGCATGCATGCTCTTCTTATATGTAGATATTTTGGTTTGCCTGTCTGCTGTGGTTTTGGATCTGTTTTGAGTATTTGTTCTTGGTTTGAGAATAATCACTAAGGACAAATAATCACCAAGGACATGATGGTCAAATCACCCTCAAAACTCTATTTTCTGGAGCAGCTCCATGTGATCTAGCCAAACACCTCCACTAACAGCTCTAGCTCCACCACAGAGCAGCTCTAGAACAGAGTTTAGGAGTGGAGCTGCTCTCTTGTGGAGCAGAGCCATGCCAAACACGTCCTTAGTTGACAACTGATTGTCATGAAGAGATTTGCGTGGTACCGTTTTTATCCTTCCTTTGATCCATACTGAAAGTTCATTAGGACATTGATAGGGTCCTAAGAAAGACTCTTCTCAACAAATAGTTATATGAGAGTAAAGAACAAGACAGACCCATGTTGTAAGATCCCATGCAAGATGGGGTCTAGGAAAGGATTATATAAGGCAAACCTTACCCCTACAATAAATTGTAGAGAGGTTGCATCGAACCCAGGACCTCTTGGCACAAGTGGGGTGACTTAACCACTGTGTCTTGTCCTTCCTGAGACTATATACATTATATTATTTTAAATAAAATCAGTTATATATACATATACATACTATGAAAGAAATTTCCATGACAGATCTAAAATAATTTATCGCATGTTATGAATCTATATTGTACATCGTTATGGCTATTGAGAAGGTCAAAGCTAAAAGAAATTACTTAGGATAAAATAAAAAGTATAGACGTATTAGAGATGAGGAAATTCACGCCATTGTGCAATAACTTTGAGTTCAGATTGTAAAAGCATGGAGTTCATATTGTAAAAGCATGGGAATAAACTCATGGAAGGTCGCAACATCTTCTATACAACTTGTCAACTTGCAATAAGAGATCGAGGTTTGCTTGTTAGTTCTTTTCTGAAAAAGAGTGTGTTTCTATATCCGTATATCTTCTCTCTGGATGATGTATCAGTTAAGTACCACTTGCAAATTGGAGTGCACATGCATAGCATGTCGAGCAGAATATATTGTCTAGTACATACTTGTATGCAATGGTACTAGCAGAACATATGCTCTTCTGTGATGACGCGCCTCCGGCCAATAAGAGCACAGGTTCATGGGGAAGCGGCTCATCGTGGCTTGGAAGGGGCGTCGGTGTCTGCGGCTATATACAACCCGAAATTTTACGAACGAATGATTCCAAAGTTAGGACCGGCACGATTCCTATCAGTCTATTTCTAAACCGAGAAAAACGACAGATACGTATGGACTAATTAACTGGTCAGATTTTAGTGATGCGATCGAGCCACCTCGAGTGAGCTACAACTTGATTGTACCTCCAAACTCTTTGTTTTTTGAAGACACTCATACACGTACAAGTACTCACATTTATGAATATATGCACACACATTCTACCCTATGAGCACCTCCGAAAGAGTGGATCGGCTGATCCTAAGATTCACGAAGTCAGCACAGGTGTCTAGCTATTGAAGGAAACGTCGCGACTAAATAATTAGCCGTAAATATAACACCTATGTCACATCTGGAATTTAAATCTATGTGGATTAGTTAAACCACAAAGAACCTAACCATGTAAGCTCCATATTTTAGCTTTGTTTGTTTCAAATACTAACATTATCTTACATTATGATTTGCTATGAATGATGCAAGGGAAGTTAGGAAATGTTATTAAATTATTATAATCTGCACTTTGAAGAGAAGTAATTCCATGACTGAAAATATTTTTTGTTGTTTTCTAGAATAACTCCTAAAAAATAAGGATATAATAAGAAAAATAAATTTTCTCAACTTTAAGGACCTTGATTATGCTTGAAAATTAGCTCTAAGTGGGGCCTAACATTTTTCCACTATAGCCCCTAACTATCATCTCTCCTTATCTAAAGCTTACAAAAGAAATTAAATAATCATTTTGAGTAACTTATATTATCACTAGTGTGACCTTTCCAGTATCTAACCCTACTATCACTCTTGCTACAAATGGCAACTGACGCTTAGTACATAAATGGGTAATGAAGACTTTTATATGCTACTGCTTATAGGTATTGAGATCTATATCAAACTAGTTGATACCTTGCACGTTGCTGCAGGATATTCTATAGTGTAGAGGTATTGGCGTATTATTGGAATTAAACTAACAATAGTACTCACAATGTGGAGTTAAAGTTTGTTCAAGTAAGGACAAATGAGATTTGTATATAGGCTGAAGTGTGGAGTTGTTTCTCAGTTTCCATGGAACTTTTAGGTAGAGGCAGGTGTAGAGAGGCCCTCCTTACTCTGATCATAAATGCACATCGGAATAAGAAGCGGATTCAATTAACCATTTTGGATATTTTGCATTTCTTCCTCATGGCTAAGAGTAGGAGTCCTCATCAAGACAAATTAGGAATAACCATTTTAAAATTCTTTGCATTTTGGACATATCAATCATTTTATTTTTCCTTATCATAGCTAATAGTACAAACCTATATCAAAAGATGACAATGCAATATACCTGACTAAAGGGAATAAGCGATAAAGAAACTAAAGAGTAATATGAAGTTGAATATAGGACTACCATATATGTATTATTTTTCCTCATATGTCAGCTTGCCTTCTTGCCTTCATCGATCGGTCGCAGGAAGGTGAGTAGCTATAACGATTGAGGGAGAAAAGAAACATTTGAACGGAAGGACAAAGACGATAGTTGGGAGATCAAACACAAACTCCTCACCAGGCGAAGAGTTGTGCAGAGTTGTTGCTGAGAGAAATAATATAGGTACTACCAACTGTTGACTGCTACAACCAATATCACGGTTTTGTCTATTGTTGCCGGTTACTATGAGCAGCACCTACAATAATGAACATTAAAGAAATATATGCTTTAGTGGATGAAAACGTTAAAGAATCATGTCATGAGATGAATTACTATAATAATTATTTGAGGTGGCATTTTAGTAATCCGTGCTCCACTATATGCCTCTAATGAACGGTGAGGATTAGATCACAAGTAAAATCTGAGGGTCTAGTTTTGAGGTGATGTGGGTCAACGTGAGAAAAGATAAATAGAAAGTAAATGAACCTTAGTGGGTTGCACTTATAATATATAAGTAGATAAGCTCAATGCATTAAACTGACAAACTAGATTAGTAGTTGTCCTAAATAATGTCATGTATTAAAAATGGAGATAGTAATAAGAAGATTAGTTTACATTTTGTTTCCCTTGACCTGATTCCTTATGCAAATTGCATTGCCGCATCGTTTTCTCAACGCACAGCAAGATAGTTTAATTAACAAATCTCTTAACAAGCCATTGCAAGCCTCTTTACCGTTCGTACGTGTCAGATGTCTCTCAGCGTTAAAAGTTGTGATGACAATATTATTATTAGAGAGGGCATTTTAAGCCCATGGTGACCCATGTCCTGTGCCTAACAATTAGTCTCTATTAATTGATTTTTACTAACTAATAGAAAAACAATTAGTTCCTCCTTGTCTAACAATTAGTCTCACTATTTAGTTTCTTATATTTGAATCATTCATGAGCTGATAACAATTCCGAAGGACCTCAATTCCAGCTTCCAGGTCTTCAATCACTACCACAGTGGCGGCACCGGAAATCGCGTAGCGACGCTAGTTATCGTGATCCGTCGCTAAAAATCGCAGTGATTTTTAGCGGTGGATCACATTATGGCCCGCCGTTACAAAAAGGCCCACTCTATTTTCCCCAAACCCAATTTTGCACCAAATAAAAGGAACCCTTTTCACCGCCCTCATCTCTCTCTGCCTTCCAAGCTGCCGCCACTACCCACACATTCGTCGTCGTCTCTCTCTCTCTCTCTCTCTCTCTCTCTCTCTCTCTCTCTCTCTCTCTCTCTCTGCTTTCCACCAACCGGCTCCTCCCGTCGCCCTTGCTCCCAACGGCGACGCGCGTAGGGCGCGGATCCGCCCCCACTCCGGCCGAGGCGACGACGACGCGAAGCGCGGGGCGCGGATCCGCCCCATTCAGCGGCGGCGGCGCGACGCGCGACGGCGGTGACGCGTCATGCGATGGCGCGGCACTCTAGCCGCGGCGGCGACGACGCGGAGCGCGGACGCGCGGATCCGCCCCCACTCTAGCGGCGACAACGCGTCACGCGACGGCGCGATCCGCCCCACTCCAGCGGCAGCGACGGCGACGCGGCGTGCAGGGGAGCCCCATCCAGGCGGTTGCGGCGTGGCGGTGCTTGGGGGCCACGGATTCGGTCGACGGCGGGGCTCGGATGGTGGGGCGGCACCTCGGTAAGCACGACGGCGGATCCGCCGTTGTTATGGTGAGCCCGACAGGGGCCCACTTTTTTGGTTAGCTAGTTCGACTGTAGCGGCGGGTGATTTCCGGATTCCGGATACCCGCCGCTAAAACCGTTTCTTTTTAGCTGCGAATGCATAGCAGCGGGTGACCAAACCCGCCGCTACAGTACATTTTCAACCGTCGCTAGTGCTTCTTTGTAGTGGTATATGAGCATGAATGACAAGGCACATGTTGTTATCCTAAGATCTGTACTTAGATTTCAAATACTCATCAATCACAATGGGCATGCAAATCAGTGGCTATATTTAGAACAGTGGTTCAATCCCACGGAAAGATAACGCAAGTCTAGCCAAGTATTTTTATTTGGTCCAATGATCTGGCCATTGTGTGTCTTTTTGGTGTTTATTGCTGATGTATAACTATTTCAAGCCGGTTTGTACTATGAGAATACATTATTCTTTAGTATTTTATTAATAGATGCGAAATCACATTGTATAGATATAAATCTTGTGGTGCGACTTTTGTATCAGCAGACTCACATATACCTACCCTAATCGTAAGTCAAAAGTTTCCAACTATGAACTTTAAATATGCGTGCTTCTTAAATTTTTGAGACACAGATGATGAGTACATCATGTAAATTACTAGTAAGTATTGAAGGCATGATAATTAGTATAAGTTACTATATATGTATTGTTGTGCACGGTTTTATTTTATTGCCGCACCAACCACTTTTTCCTTGTTTTGTCCTTTCAAGTAACATAACTTTCTTCTATCCTAGGCACGGCTAATTATATCATATTCCATGGTGCTATTATTTTCTGGAGCCTATCTGTCGACAGCCTGTTGTCTATATTAAGAATGTTGTCCACATCTTTTGACAAACAAGAGATCTGCTATTCGGACGGAAACACCGATCATCGTCTATTTGCCCTCTTATGGTAACGACACGTGAGTCGCCATGAGTTTCGTCATTGCTGACGAAACAATTATAACTAATCATCTTAATATTGGCTAAATAAAAGCCTATTTTCACGGTGTCTAACAAGCAAAATGGATATTAATTAACATCATACAAACTTCTACAAAGTAAATTTGTGTAGCCACCTCAACAAGAAGTGTGACTATATATGGGGTTTATAGACTGCACTAGGGTGGTGAACAGAATAACTCGAAGAGATCGAAATATCCTAAACCGAGGACGGTCGTACATCGACCAATGGGAGCAAAGGGTTAGATGTTGGAGCGGCCATACTGTCCCACACGTCCTGCCTGTTGTAGTGTTGTACTTAGCCAATGGAGCATCACCAGCCAGGCTTTTCACGACACAAACAACTAGAGCACCAACTGATCATGTACATTGTCTATCTTTGTGAAAACCGTGTGGCAACTTTTTTATTAAGCATGCGAACAGAAAAGGAGATCAGCTGGTTGGGGCAAAATGCCAAAAGCAAACCACCCTGCACTGTAATTAACTCCATTGTATCCCTGCCTTTTAAACGATATTAGGATTCCTTTTGCTGATTTGGGCTTTGCATTAAATAGAAAATAGGATCAGATTTTAACAATCACTCCAACGAATGCATGATACTCAAGCATACACATAGGTGAGTAAGGATATGTATATAAATACTAAATAAATGTGCACCAAGGAAATGAGCCTAACTGCCTGTTTTCACAATGCATCGGTCAAGGTTGACTCTTCAATGGCTAATTTTTTGGTAGTTTACTTCATAATAAAAAGATGGTATGCCTAATAGAAATGTTTCACAATTTTATCTAAATGGAACTTGATATGTAACTACTATAATAATGTATTTGTGTCATAACAGTTTGATGTGATACCATTTTCATTTGACAAAGCCATGTCATAATGTCTATATATATAGTTAGGCAATAGAGTCGAAAGACTAGTGGCAGTATCCATATAGCACATCCATCTTCCAATTACCATATCTCTTTTATAGTGTACAAACTGGATGTCCAACATCGAGGCTAATGAGACATACATGGGTAGATCCATCGTTCAAAAACAAACCTCAAGTCCAAAATATCTAAAAATTCTAACTAATATCAAAATGTGTTAAATATTCATTCACTAGCAGGATTGGAGTACCAGACTTTATAGTTGCTTGAACCCCTGCCGAGCAAGTTGGAAGAAGAAAGGAGAGAGAAAGCAACCCTTTTGACTGACATGTTGGTGGTGTAATTAGTAAATAAAACGAACACATTGTGCCACAAAGAAAAAAGGTATCAATGAAATTATACTTTTATGGTAATATATATTTTTCCAATTTTATCGTAATCATGATGATATTAAATCTAGATTTAAGGTTATGTTCAATTCTAATGCCACTAAGCCACCACATTTTTAGCGCTACTTATTTAGTTGCATAAAAACATCTTCCGTTCATTGCAGAAGTCGCGTTTAGTCGTTGGGCTGGGCTAATGGGCCTGAGCCCTATTTTGGAAATTTGGTCGTGGCATAACGATCATGAAGCCCAGGAAAATGTGGGATCATAACTCAAGTCGATTTCTATTTGGAAAGAAGGGTTCTAATTTTGGGGAAAAAATAAAAGCTCTGGCCTAAGTGTTTATCATATCAGAGAAAATGTGTCATGCGTGTTTTTCATTGTACCTTGTTGCATATATTTTGCATATGTAGTTATGGCAAAATATAAGTATGCCTAACGAAGTTTTCATATGTATGGAACAAATTTATGAAAAAACTGAAGTCCAGGAGAAAAGGGTAGTCCTTGTTTCTTGCGTTTCTTGTAGTACACACAAAACAGCATGCATAGCGGATCTTGTGTCGACAGAAAATCACTAGGGTTTACACATGATATAGCACTTTTCTTGTCAGATAGTACCCTCCATGCCTTTTGCAAATAGGAGTAGTACCATGTATGGGAACTTGAACGGAACAAAGGTCTTGGTAACCGGTGGAGAGCCCATGTGAGGGTGTCAAATGATGTTCCCAACCAATGGCCTTGCGAGGATATGACTCAGCTCCTCCTCAAAATAAGAGACCAACACAGGACTTCGATTCGATTCTTTTTCACATTAATCTAACGCCAGTTGTCACAAGAGTCAATCATCAGTGCGACGAAAAGGGCAAGATTCTGGAGATTCGGGCTGTGCAAAGGCATACCAAATGAAGCAGTTTCCTCGTTCATGTGTTTGTACTTAGGTACGTACAACCAGCTTGCAGATCATGCCCATCTTTTTTTAATGGGAGTTGCATGCCAGTTTGAGCTGTCCATTTGCCTCTGGGAAGTAGTAAGAGACCAGTGGTCTGGCGCCAATTCAATCGTACTTTTTCCTTAAAAAGTAATTTGTGTAGCTCAGAAGATAACATTGTTAAACTGGTACCAAAGTATTTATTAGTTTGTGTCAGTGTCAGTACATGTTGCTCATGTTAGATGTTTCCGGAAGTTAGGTGTTATCAACTGGGGCTTAATTATCAACAATATCTCATTTTAATTGGTATAGGCTTAATCAACTTTGATCATTCTCGAGGGACGCGGGGGTAATTAAAAAAAGGCTTCACAGCACTAGAACAAAAAACACAAGGTGTGTGTACAAGCTTGATAAAGTTACTTTTTTAATAGAATTTAAGGATTTTTTTACTGCACTTTTTTTTCTATTCCAAATCAATACATACGCAGAGCAATTTTAATCATGTCATTTGTGATCGTAGCTAGTGATATATGTGCAATATTATGTTACTTTAGTTACAAGACGATCAGAAGAAAAAATGTAACCAAAAGTTTCATGCAATATCCATATCCTTGCGCTTGATTGTAGAATGGATTTCCACATATCTTATTATTATTACACACAGATGGGGGAGCTTAGTGTTCTGATTTTATGGGGAAGAGAAGCTTCCCCAAGTAGGTTTGCTTTAAAATTATGTTAGTGTTCCATAAAGAATAAAATGTATTGAACAATATTAGAAGCCAAAAGTCATATGTAGACCTTTCGTTATTAAAAAAAATCCATGGAGAAGAAAATAGCATGGTCTAAACGACACCTATATCTATATGCATTTTATGTTTTTTATGCATATTTGTCAGATAGTGAGTCCTTAGCCTCTCCCACCCACTTATGTCATTTCTAAACCACATCATTTCGAAAATAACGTTGCTTACAGATCAAGTCGCGTGTACTTTTTTACACAAATATAGCATCGTCCTTTTTCTGTCCTTTTTGTGACATTGGTTTAATAATTATCATGGGTACAATAGCAATCTAAATGTAGTGGCATGATTTGAACTAGATAGTGTAGCAAGTTGCGCGGTTATTAAATTTTGTTGTTGAATCTAGAATATTTCGGTCTTCCCTTCCATTTCAAGTGTTCCGACAAAAACTGTACCTACAAGGACATCATCACATGAGCACTACCTTGATTTTACCTATACTAGCTAGTGCGTTCACACACTGCCAATATTTCTTTTACATAAAAAAACTGGCATAATGGAACGGTGACAAAAATGGTAAGTGCAAAGCGAAAAGGACCGGGCATTCCTTAATCTATACACTAGTGGCGAAAGTGTCATTTCCCTTTCAACCGACAGACGCCGCGTCAACTGCACTGCCGCCCACGTGCTCTTCTCACAAGCTCGCCGTCCTCTTCCAAATTAGGCCTGTCCCGCCTTCCAAATGCAGTAGTGCCCTCGTCCTAACTGCAGTGTGGCATGTGCGGCAGAATCCCTGCTGATTTGGGCAAGCAGTTCAACTTCAACATCAGGCAGAGGCGTCATCTGGTATAGGCCACCAACCAAGGAAACGGGAGGGTCATGCTGCCATTATCTGGCGCGCAAGTGGTCACCAATCTTAGCGGGTCTTTTCCTTTTGTTTATATGTCGCAGATTAGGTTATTAGGTTTCCTCTCCTGTCCGGTTAACACCTCCCTCCGGTGCAGCGCAGCCGCGCGCGGGGCTCCGACGACTCGCGGTCGTGTGCTTGCTGATGGGCCGGGAGCCTGGCGCCTTCATGTCTTGCACTGCATTGCGATCTCATCCATTGCTGGCCCGCCGGGGACGACGGAGGAAAACGCTGAAGCTGCGGCCGCCATCGGCTGTTTGGAGTGTTGGCACTGAAAATGGCAGCGGAGATGGAGCTCGACTGCTCGTGCTCCTGGTGCTTATTATTGGGCTCACACAGCCCATAGCTCATGTGATCAGGCCTTCCCGCGAGCGTTTGTACTAAAGTGGGCTGATAGTCCGCCTAACAGGCCACAAAGATGCAGCCCACGCCAACCTGGGCCCATTCAGTGCTCAGCAGCCAACTCAATGGGCCGACACTATAGAAGGTAGTGCTAGGAGCCCAGGGGGCCAGGACCGTTACTGCTACCGTTTCAAATACTACAGATCAACCAAAGGCGGTAGTGCAACTACTACTATGCTATTGCTAGCTAGTACGGTCTAAACCATAAGCACCGGCACGTTAATAATGTTTGCCGGCATCGACATAGTTTTCGCCGCACCTCCATGTTAGACGGACGTGTAAACGCTTCAAGGCCGAACAATTCGCGACCCTTACCACCCCTCCGCGCTCATAAATCGTCGTGGTCTTTTACGACGTTGATGTGTAACCCGACTTACTGTCACAAGATGTTCGTCTAATCAGGTCGAGGTATGTGTCCCCACTCACCAATAAAAATGTACAGCGTAAGCGTAGGCTGTCTTGCCTCTTTCAGCTCAAACTAGCATATGCATCCCTAATCTTGGATGGCCAGCAGATACGTTTGGCCATTTATTCGGGGTTCCCCTGGCTCACCCGTACCATTTGTTCAGATTTTTAGATTGTCAAATTTTCGATGGTAGCCAGTTGTTAAATTTTTGTTTACTGGATCATCGTCAAAACTTACAATATAATCTGCTCATTGATTTTATATGTGATTTGTTGAGTAAACCATGAAAACAATAACAAAATCTAGCTTTATTGTTTAATGATAGAAAATACAACAATAGATATTTGTATGAAGTTTTAGATTCTAACATATTTTATATATTGAGACGAGAAAAGGTTGAAAATATTTGTTGAACATTCATCGTAAGCAGCAGACGAGATCCCCAAAACCATGGGGTGCTTCAGTTAAAAACATGGCTATGCATGAGTGTGTTGGAGATTAAGCCAACAAACCACTATTTCTCAATTGTGCTCCAGATAATTTTACCATTTTTTTATAGTTTGTTAGTATACAATATAGCTATAGAGTTCTAAAATTACTTACAAAAAAATCATTAAAAAAATTCTTTTACTTAAAGATTGATATCATATATCATCATGTAAAATTTTAAGTTCAAACCGTGCAAAGAGCGGAAAAAAGTGAATTGCATAAGATAGTAGATTGCACTGACTTAAATTGTTTCTGGGATTGATGACTTAAGATTTTGTTGGAAGAGTAATTTGGACAAAGTAGATTGTTCAAGAGAGTAAAATGAATTTTACCATAAAACTAAAGGTCCAACGATATAAGTATTTGGTAAGAAAAAAAGAATGCAGACGTCTTGACATGGGTATCACAAACATGCTTGATGATTGCAAAGTGCTACACATGATTGACTACGTAAACACGTCACCATGAAAAAGCTAGTACACGTAAGTACAAGCAGGAGAAAAGTAGGGGAAATTGCTAATACTACCATTGTAAAAGAATTGCTACTCCAGGGGCGATTCTATGCACTGCTATCGGGTCGGCCGACCCCGACGAATTTTCTAAATCCTTTAACAAATTGTTGTTATACTCTATGATCACCATGTTAAGTAATAGAGCTTGACCCCAACGACCCCGACGATGATATTTCCTGGCTTCACCCCTGAGTACTCCCTGGGGTTAGCATTGTTGATTTTTTGACAGCAAAAGGCAGATAAGTTTGGATGTTTGAAAGTCATTTTTTTTAGACGTGGATGTCTATAAAGGTTAACGATTCTTGAACCTAGGTAATGTTTTAGAGAAAGCACAAACCTGAAGGTACACCTACTTTTCGTTACCGTATAATAATAGTATGTGCTAGTGATTGCAAAATGCTACACATGATAGTTGTGCATTGAGCAGCTCGCCTGTAAGAACAGTATATTGTTTAGTAAGCGAAGCTAAAGGCTTCTCTCTGAAGTAGCCATGCATACGGCTTGTCAATTATCATTGGATCGAGTTGGAATACGACTGGAATTTTTAAGTTTGCTCAGAGACTCGTGCCTAAATGTGAAAGAGGGTTGAAACTTGAGTGAGAGTTTTAAGGGGATGCAGAGAAGCACGTAGTATCAAGGGAATGCAGGTGACAGCTCACGTCAACACTAACTTTACAGATCAAACTACATTGCAGGGACAAGAAACACAAAAAGGGAGATCAGTACAGCTTATTGCACATGACAAATTAGAAAATAAAAAGGTCCCACGGCCGCCATCAGCACATATTGAATCAAAATGAAAACACCTAACACCATCATCCTTAATGAAGTAATCAGCATTAGCACGAGTACGTAGTACGTGTTCGTTGCACAACAGCCACGGACAGGCCCCAAATGTAGCACGCCATTGCAAAGCACTCAGAACTCTGCCGCCGCCGGCAGGTACACGGCCCGGTCCGTGACCGTCTCGGAGGTCAGCGACGAGGAGGACGTGGACATGGACGAGTTGACCATGTTAAGTATGCTGTTCCAGTATCCCTTGTCCTCCTCGTCGTGCTCGCCGGCGCCGGGGTGGTCCGTCGACGTGGCCGCGAACCCCTGCTCCGCGCCGCCGGCGACCGAGCAGTCGAGAAGCACCCTGGCGAGGAAGCCGTCCTGCTGCGCGGGCTCGCCGAAGCCGTGCTGCTCGCCGAAGGCGTCCACGTAGGAGTGCGCGGTCTGGACAAGGGGCTGTGCGGCGAAGAGCGCGCTGTCGGCGGAGAAGCTGAGCGTGGAGGTGGGCGAGTCGAGGCCGCTTGCCGCCTGCGCGGGCGGCGTGGAGGCGAGCGCGCGCAGCTTGGCCTCGCGCGCGAGGCGCGCCTCGGCCTCGAGCCTGGCGCTCTCCCACTGCGCGGTGTGGCTGAGGTGCGCGGCGGCGCGGTACCGCGCGCCCGAGGCGGCGGGCGAGGAGGAGGCGGGCGCGTCGGCGCGGGGCTTGTGCGTGACGGGGTCGATGCCCATCTTGGCGAGGCGCTTCTTGAGGTGCGTGTTCCAGTAGTTCTTGATCTCGTTGTCCGTGCGCTTGGGCAGGTGCGTGGCGATCGCAGACCACCTGCAGCAGCAGCATCGCGCACGGTCATTTCTTTTTACTTGGACATGGATCTGAACACAATGTTTTACACTAGAGTACGCAAAACAACAACAATGGGTGTAAATAAATGATTAGAGGCGGGTGTGGTGGTGCGACGGGCCGGGAAGCAAGGACAGGCAGGAAAGATGGGGCGAGCGCAAGTCAACATGGCCCGGCGACAAGAGAGCGGTGACAATGGTCCAGCGCACTGACACGCATGGTGATTGGTGATGCACAGCGAGGCGAGCGGGCTCGGCAGCATTAATGGCAAACGTGACCGCCCGGCACTGGGTAAACTATACCGGAGGGGAAGGAAAAAAAACGTTGTTTCTTTTTTTTTTACACTTTGCTTGCCCACGTTCGCGGAGGTGGTCGTGCGGAATTTGCTTGCTCCTGCACGAAGGGGACGCACGGGTGAAGATGATGATCAGATCACCTACCTGTTTCCGAGGAGCGCGTGCAGCTGGATGATGGTCTGCTCCTCCTGCAGCGTGAACTTGCCCCGCTTGATGTCCGGGCGCAGGTAGTTGGTCCACCGGAGCCGGCAGCTCTTGCCGCACCGCCGCAGCCCTGGATGAAGGAAGCGGTGTGATCAAATCCATTACACCACCAACGATTGTGAAAAGAAGGGAAGCAGAAACGGCAAGAAGAGACTCACCGGCCTTGGCGGGCAGCGAGCGCCAGCACCCGTGGCCGTTGTGCTCGATGTAGGCGAGCAGCTTCTGGTCCTCCTCGGGCGTCCACGGGCCCTTCTTCAGCCCGGCCTCCTTCTCGCAGCACGGCGACCGCCCCATCCGGTTCCGGTTTCGATTCCGATCGAGCACTCTTCACGACTGCTGTGCGATCGCAGATAGGGAAGTGAGCTCGCAGCAGCCGATGGGAGGAGGAAGTGACTTGCAGCAGCAGCAGTAGCAGTACTAGTGGCCAAGTGACCCAGTGTCGCAAGCTAGCTAGCGGCATAAATAGAGTGTGCGGCCGAGTGGGAGTGCGCGGCGTACTGGCGAGGACGACAGGCGTATGTACGTGTACGTGCTGCTTCCTACTGACTACTGACTGACTGCCTGCCCTGCCCTGCCCTGCATTGGACGAGAATCTTCTTGGGCTTCCGTGCGACCGCGACCCAGCCTGCCAACGCCCCCACCTGTCATCCGCAGATTTGCAGCACAATTCCCGCCGCCGCAGCATCACCATCGATCGCCGGGCAATGTTCCGTGTGCCGCGCGCCTCCCAAACCTATTCTATGCACGCACATCGATCAGCCGGGCACAAACGTACCAATCCTGAAGCCTCGGCCGGAAGAAGCGTTTGGTGCGCCGCCTTGCTCTCCTCCCGCGCCGCGCGACGGTTCTCGTCGCCGTACTGCCCGCGTATTCATGCGCTTCAACTCTTTGGTCGGCCGCCCGGATATCGTAGACGTCCGCTACGGTACACAAGCGCAAGTACGTTTCGCCAATACGCGACAATTTCCCTCGGCCGACTCCGCTGGGGTGGTGGTCGAAAAAGGCGTCTTTTCGGGCAAAAGAACCAAAAATCGATACAGGTTTGACTGCATTTGGCGCGATCTCTCGTCTCGGCGCAGATTGACCGGATCAATCACGCGACGGCCTCGCCTCGTCGGAGCTGCCACAATCGAGATGCTTTGTCACTTTACTGCGCGGCTCTGTTTCTCCGGGTCCGGGTATGCACCGGTCCTACGTAGCTGGTGCGGCCTGTTCTCGTTCTGCCCACGAGTTAAGGCGGCCCTTGCCGCTTGCAGGTGAAAAGGACCCGCTCCGTGTCGTTGCGCAATTCACTCGGTTGACATTTTTGGGATGTTTTACTCCGCTCCTCAGTTTGGGGGAGGGTGAGATCAAGCACCGCGTGGCGTCAGTTTGCAGTCCTCAGTCCGGATACCTCACTCTCACTGCCTGCTCAAATCTAATCGCTCTTTACTTTTGCTCAGATCCGGACTACTGCTAACATTACGAATATGTAGCGGCGGAAAGGTCTCAATACAAGTTACAGAGAGACCAGCGTGAATTTTGCATCACGGTAGGAAACCCAGGGTTGATTTTGCCATTAATTTCCGTGTTTCCATGGCCGATTGACACAGGACCACTCTGTAAACCGATCCATGCACATCCCCATGTGCACCACCTCAACGAATTATGATAGTGGTCTAAGCTTTTGTGATCTGGAACAGGGAACACACGTTTTTTCATTTTTCTTC
The DNA here is from genome assembly GCA_031894775.1 of Chloris gayana. Lineage (NCBI taxonomy): Eukaryota > Viridiplantae > Streptophyta > Magnoliopsida > Poales > Poaceae > Chloris > Chloris gayana. The sequence goes on along the minus strand of JAUNZO010000304.1, from coordinate 318,221 downwards.
TTCCCCTTTGAACTCTACTCCCTCCGATTATTTTTTTCTAGTTTGTCGGGTGCACTGAATTGTGCTGAATCTTTGACGAGATTATATAGTGGTTCATCACAGCTTGTCCATCTGCTGCAACATAAAACGCAGAGGATACTGTCACTGTCTGTGCTCAAACTCAAAGCATAACAAATTTCTGTTTGGGAGAAAGCTAATGATTCAGAAAACACAGAAAAACTTCCTATTCAGACCGAGTAATATGAAGCAAGGCCAGAACCCCAACTGCCTACCGAATTAAGCACCACGATTGCAGATCATAAAACCGATTGACACCTAGCTACTGGTAGCTACGGACAGAAACGTACCTGAGCTGAGCCGACGACGTCGCCGCCTCTGAGAACGACGTGACCTCCCACCCGATCAAGGAGTAGACGCTCCTCGGATCCTCGTCGCGCTCTGCAGTCGGCACACCTCTCAACAGTCACACGCCCTGACCATCAATAAATCAAAGGAAATGTTCATGTAAAAACTGAAGCTTCTTCAGCGACGCAGAATCATGCGCGGATGCTACAGACATGCTACTTGACAAAATAGTTACTGCTGGGCGTGAAACGGCCGGTACGGTTTCTTTCACGAATCAGGATTGGGGAACGATCAACCTAACAGCGTGGTACGGTCGAGCCGGCATTGATGAGATCCACGATAACAGGTGGCAGTAGTCGCACCCCAGAGTTTAATCTGAAGCTGTAAACTTGAACCAGAAGGAAAGACTGAAGAAGGAATTCACCTGGCGGCCCACTGACACGGTCAATGCCCGTATACAGTTTTCAGCGTGGACTGGCAAAACCACATTGATTATGGCGGTAAGAAAGAATCACGATGTCGAGCGCATGGGAGGGGGAGGAGAAACGGGAAGAAGTTGCTGTGTTTCGGTGAGAACCTGCGCTGTGTGAAGCACATGCAGGCAGCACAACCGTGTGGTGGTGCAGTAAACTGCTTAAATGAGCGTGCATGATCTTATTTATTACGGGGAACGCAGCGGTCCAACAATCGATCGCGTTCTGAGGAGGCCCCGGCGACCCTATCCTGTGTTCTCCTGCCGTCCGGTCGAGGTCGTCGTCGAGCACGTCTGACATGGTTTCTACAGCTACTGCAGTGTTTTGACTGCTTTTGCCGGGCTCGGTGTCGCGCTCTCTCTTTCGATCCTAGCCGCAGCTTTGTTTCCATGATCTTATTTGTAACTGGACTGAATTCGAACAAAAATGCTGCTACTACATTTCAATTCGTTCGATGTCATGAGCAGCAAGTCAATTCTCATAGAAGATCGGAGTTACCAATTTTCAGAACCCTGAGTGAACAGCGGAATAAAAGCAGCAGTTCGCTCCGCCCGATTTCCGAATTCCAAAAACCGCACGCGCGGACCCAGGTCCACGCATCTGCAGGCAGGAGCACGAGACGCATAAGCGCCTGCGTTCGTACGCGCGAGGCGGGCGCGCGCGTCGCCGGAACGGAATGAACGGAACGAACCAATGCAAGGAACGGGGCTGGAATGGACGGCGCAACCACCGGTTGGGTCCTGGGACGGCCGACAGGGACACATGGTTCCATCAATACGGCCGAGCAAGGACGACGTGCCCCGCGCCCGTCCTAGCTTAATCCCCCTCCGTTCCATTCCCTCGCGCGCCATCACTGGTTCCTCTCGTTCTCGCCGCCCGTCCCGGCCACCACGCGACACGAACCGGCGCCCGGTTTCTTGTCGCGTTTAAGGCACCGCGCGCTACGCCGTTACGCCTAATACGACGCGCGTCCCGTAGACTGCTTGGCCGATCTCCGCGGCGGCGGCGGCGCGCGTACGTACGTGTAAGCGTGATTATGTTCTCGCCGGCCGACGGGTTAGATCTGATGGTACCGCGTGATTACGTTATGCGGTTTAATCGACGGGACATCCCGAGTTATGGCCGTAGATGCGGTGTGTCTTGTACATGTCGACGGATGACACGCATTCATGAGCGGGCGGCAATTGCTAACACGATCCCGTTCATCGACCGCCGCTACCATCGACCTTTATTCTTCGCGCACGTACGTACTGCAGAATTATCCTGGAATAATGCATATGGAAGTATAGCCCAGCCTAGGGCTTGGCACACTTCATTCTTCACTTGTACCCAAAATGTTAGTGTCACATGGCCCGGCTAACTTATTATATTGCAACATATTCTCCAGATGATATACTTCTATACTGAGTATAAGTTAGCTCTACTGACCAAATAATGACAACACAAAGTTGCAGTCGCAGTCGAATAAATGGGCAACAAAAATAATAGTTAAGATTAATTCTGAAAAAATATTGTTTCGGTATATATATGCGACAACCAATCAACGAACACCTCCGGATCCGTGGCGCAATGGTAGCGCGTCTGACTCCAGATCAGAAGGTTGCGTGTTCGATTCACGTCGGGTTCAAACTCCCGAACCAATTCGGATCCCTTTTTGTTGCTTCTCGACAGCTCCAGGCTGTCCTATTTATGGGCTTCAGTCCAACTGAGTTTTATGGGCCTCCAGAGCGCTGCCCAGTCCCCGGCGTTAACGGTCCGCATAGCTCGAATGTCTACTGTACTGTAATCAAGTTTTTTTTTCTTTTGTCAAAGTTCCCCCCAGGCACCAGCTCTAATAATCTTTAAAACTTTTTCAAAGTACGAATTTTATATATATTCGAATTCGTTTATCGTGATTTCTGGTTTCATTGCTACGGTTTAATTTTCTCTGAAAAAAAAAAACAGCCTGTACTCCGATCAACTAACGCAAAGAATAATGAAGTCACGGATCAAATACAAACATTCTTCATGTCCCATCCATACGCCGCAACAGTTCCGAATCCCCTGTCCTTTATCGCCTCAATCATCTTCAATAATCGTTTCAAGTACGGATCTCCTCTTTGTCTCCATCAAGCAACTTTTGGCTAGATCTAGAGGCGTCTCCGCTGGGATATGCGTGCTCTCTTTGTAGTGTCCGGTATCGCGACTCGGTTCACTGCACTGCATGAGCTGATGAGAACATTCGTTTTCACGTAATCTTCTTCTTGATTGGCACAACCTTCAAGTACTGCTAGAACGGCAGGTGTATCGCCCATGGTTTTGCGCCAATCTAGCCACCAAAAGTACGGAAAACACATTTGCGGAATCAGAGTTTTTCCCTGTTGTGTTGAGGATGATGGCTTTGATGATATACCGTTCTGCACGCTAAAGTTGTATGGATTTGTGCTCAACTCGATGTTTATTTTGTTCCTGAAAAATAACTTTGGAGAACTGGAGATGGCTAGCTAGACTTATCCACCGGCGCTATCGTTCTGATGTGCGAGTAAGATGTTGAAATTATATACGCAGTCATCATATATATGAAGAGAACGGTTCTGTAGTCTATACACCCGCATATATCAACATGATGAAACACAATCAGATTCGGTTGCTGAATCAGCGGTCTTACGCGGAATTATCCCTGACATATTCCCAGGCAAATGGATAAGTAGCACAAGCACATCTTCAACTCTCAACCAGGAATAAACAATACAAAAGCGAACAATCCGGCATTTCTTTATCAGAAAAGGGAAAAAAAAAACTGCATACACATAGACTAGCAACATGACTCTACGTACATTGCAAACAATGGAGAAAGTCTTGGTAAGGCAGCTATGGCGTCTTGGTATAAAACTGCAAATCGACAGGTGGGAATAGAATGGTGGAGCTCCGGAACAGCGGAGATGTCCAAAGATACGGAGACAGATTAAACAAGAGCGAGGAGATATGCTAAGATATTAATCCCGACAGGGACTAAAGAACCCGGCCGGCGACGATCTAGAAGCGGGCGCAGCTGTCCTCCCATGATTTGCTCGTGGCGGCAGGCACGGCCTCCTCTTTTTTTTTTCTTCTTTCTTCCCCCAGCAGGCAGCAGCAGCAGGTGAACCAACTTGCCTTCTTGTTATTAGGTTACAACACAAATCAGTACTGCGTCTCATGGCCCAACTGAAGGCCCTCCGTCCCTGTTGGGGACTGAAAACAACATGAGCTTTTGTTGTGCGGGTGGATCGGTGATGGCCGCACCACCAGTTGTCCAGCTCTCTGCAGCGGACAAAACGGATGACATGGGGATCCGATCGCCACGGGCTCCACTCCTGCAACGGGGAGACGCGGGGCATGGGAGCCAACAAGCAAGTGGTGTGCGTGACATGCCGCGCGCTGGACGCATCCGCCGTGGCGGCTTCCGCGACAGTTATATGTGCTTTAGCATGTTCTGGCGACTGAACTGCCCGGGAATTACTAAGCATAAGCTGCAGCATCAACTTTTTTGTTTTGTTTTATGACCCATGTCATGGTGTCCAAGGATTGGAGAGGCTAGCTCTCAGGCTCCAAAGGTAATGGAGCATGCTGGCTAGAGGAGGTGCACCGGGTCATGGGGCAAAAAGGTTAATTACTAGTAGCAAAGTAAAGGGGATTATTGAAAGCTTAGGCGCTACCAAACCTTGTCATCAAGGGTTTAATGTGGGATTAGCCTCTTTCAACAACAAGTCAAGCTTTTAGGTTTAAGAGGTGATATCACTTTGCTCTCTTTCTCTCTCTTTCCAAGAGAGAAGCTCTATAGCTAAATTGATGCGATATTGTTTGTAGCGTGCTCAGTAATTCTGCAGAACAAGTTGGAATTGATCCTGCTCCGAAAAGGAGACTGAAATGGATCCTTCGAGCTGCCAAACCACACTACGTACATACTGTAGCATTCCGTTGCAACAACTGTATCACACGCAAACTTTTCGCTTATACTTGTTTTCCTTTTGTGTATGACAGTACTCAATAGTAATACCAGTACAGTAGAATTCTCATTTCCAATCCGGTGACTAATACACCAATGAAAATTCAGTAATCGCACAAGAGATCTTTTTTTCTTCAGTAGTCCCAGAAGGAGGCCTCGTGGTTCATGTGCTGCCGCGACGAGGAGATCTCGGTGGGGTTCACCTCCGAGGTGAGGCCGGTATCCTGCGAGGCGCCGCTCAGCCTCTCCCTGTCGCCGAGCTTGCTGTACCACCCGCCGACGCCCTGAAGGAGCTCCTGCACCATGCCGCCGGCGGCCGCGTCGTACTGCATCTGCAAGAACGGTGAGGCGGACGACGCCATGGCGAGGTGGTGGTCTGAGGCGATGGCGCCCTGTGCCGGAGTTGCTGCCGAGGGGAGCATGAAGGGTGGGTTGAGGAACTGGCCCTCCAGCGCGTTGGAGAAGCAGGTCACGTGTGCCGGTGGCGGCAGCTCGACGGAAGCCGCGGCCGAGAGTGACATGGGGACGCCGCCGCTGCCGGACACGTCCATCAGGGGAGGCAGGGCGCACGCGGCGAGCTCGTCGGCCATCGACATAGAGGGACCCACGTCCGCCGCCTCCATGAACGTCGACGGGCCCAACCTCTTGCCGCCGGCCACGGATGGCAGCTCGATGTTCTTCTTGAACACCCTGCACAGCACCCACTCGTCCTACACAGCAAAGAAACGTGTGAGGACATGGCATGATCAAGGACCTTTGAACGAAGCTAGCAAGTCAATCGAACACGCGCGAGCAATAAATGATTTTTAACAGCAGTACTCAAGTAGTACCTTGGATGTGGCGGCCCTGATCGAGGGGAGGAGGTTGCTGCTGCTCCCGGCGGCGCCGCCGTGCTTGCCCTCGAGGCGGTACTCGTGCATAACCCAGCCGGTCTTGCCGCCCTTGGGGGCCCGCCCGGTGTAGAAGACGAGCGTCTTCTTCATGCCGACGAGGACCTTGCCCCTGAAGATCTCCCTGTCCTTGCCGGTGGCCTTCCAGTACCCGGACTCCGTGGCCCGGTTCGTCCTCAGCCCCGTCGGGTACTTGCGGTCCTTGACGCAGAAGAAGTACCACTCCTTCTCCCCCATGTCGCGCGAGCTACAAAGATTATATTTGCGCACGTGCGACATCCATCAGTACAGCACAAGAGAATTAACGAAATAACATCGGGTCGGGATCAGCGCAGGGCTTACATGGCAAGTCCCATGGCTCGCACTTGTTGAGGTCGGCCTCGCCGACGGCGCGCGCGGCGAAGCCAGGGTTGGCGGCCTTCATGGCGAGGTAGTGCGTGATGAGCTCCTCGTCGGTGGGGTGGAACCGGAAGCCCGGAGGCAGCTCCATCTCCATGGCGCTGCTGCTGCTGCTGGTGGTGGTGGTGGTGGTGGTGCACGTCGTGCTCCATCTCCTGCCTGGCCAGATGAGCCAGGATGCTCGTCTTGGATCGATCACAGCTCGCACCAACCTCTGAAATACATAAACACACACAACTAGTACTCGTCAGCATAAACAAGGACTTGAAAAATATTAATGATCGTACGGGAAAGTAGGACAAAATCAGCTTAACCAAATAAACAAGCAACAAAGGGTGCAAGAAACTGGACGCTACATGGCGAGGAAACAGAGATCGAACATATACAAGAACAGGTAGCACCAGAGCGCACTGGTAAGATCTGAACAAGAACAGAGGCTAACCTTTTGGAGCTTACGGATTTTTTCAGGGGAAATGGAGTTGTTAAGGGGAAATAAAAGATGAGAGGGAGATGCCGGGCTTATATAGCAGTACACGGCGAAAGGAGGCGGCCGGGTCTTGTTGTTTTAGGAGGAAAGAGACGTGGCGGTGAAGGAACGACACGGTGGTGCACGGCGGCCGGCTGTCTGGGGGATGGTTTAACCTTTTGACTTTGACAGCCATGGATCTATCGGAGCAGTTTAATCCCACCTAGCCCACAAGCCCATGCTGGCTCTCCAAATGATGGCAAATTTAAATAAAACGTATAAAATATTGTTTTGATAAATGGCTGTCATTTTCTCCCGTTACGTGTTGTTACCATCTCTGTCATAGTATCTTTTCAAGGGGCAGTAAAAAAACCCCTTCAATTGAGCACACAATTGTTTCAAATTAAAGCTGCTTGTACCATTTTTTATATTTATTGTAGCATTTCATATGTGATACTTTTGAAAGTTGTATTGCAGTTTCCATATACTATAGTTTTCAAAAACCTATAATATCCTAATAGGGACTAGCTGTATAAGTCCCTATGAGTTGATGAGTACTACATCAATAGTATTTCCATGGGAGTTTCTTCAAAGGACCCAGTACCCCTAAATTAAACGATGTTGCATTATAGGCAAAATATAGGAGTTCATTGTGGGAAGGACAAATACTATCTGCCTTTGGAGCTTTGATACCATAACTCAACTACTAGATGCCATTAACATACTAGTGTGTCAAGGAGGACTGAAGGAGTTGACTTGACAGTTGTTGCCCCATCTGTTTGGCCCTATCCGGCCAAGTGCCCATGCGGCAAAAGAAAAGAAAAAAAGATACGCGTACAGCTAGCTCCGCGTCGGTATAGCAGCACACGCCTCATGCCGAACGAAGAATACAAGTGGACCACCTCCCACAGCATGCATGTTCCTCGTCCAATTATCGGCTTCCTGCAGACCCATCTCGGCCTACTCCTCTATTACTTATTGCAAGCATTCCTACATTCTCGTAGAATGCTTCAAAAATGAAGGGAGTACTTTGTAGGCTGGTATCTCTTGTTCTGCTCATTTCTGGTCCAAGCTAGCGAGCCAGCTTATTAGACTTCATCAGATACCGCCGTGTTTGTGATATTTCGAAACGATAAGCGCAGAAGAGATGCAGGAATCATCCTCCAATCATCATCTTTAACAAAATGTAGATTTGATATAAAAGAAAAAAGAAAGAAAGCAACAAGAAGTATTTTTATTTTAGTTTTGCTAACAAAGTAAAGAGTCTACTGTACATATGAACGCTACACCAATATTGTCAAACATTCTAGAGTACTTTCAATTATCCGCCATATATAATATAACAATTCCGCACATAATCCCGTAAACATCGTTGTCATTGATACACGACAAAATATTCTATCCAAGCACGAGGTATGAATGAAACTTAGTGTATTCGGAGAAATACGAGTTAATAAATCACGTTATGTACGTATACGCTTGGTCCTGACACAAGTTTTTCTTGGAAACACCACGGCCACCTCGCCGAAGTGACATCACACATGTGCGGTGGCCATGAAATGAACGTGTAACCATGTCCACATCGAAAACCACGGGAGGACCGCGCAGGATCTTTCTATCCCAGTCGCGCGGGCCTGGCCTTTAAATCAATTTGAGGGTTTTGGTTAATCCATCTCATCGATTAGATGGCTAGACTTTATCCAAATTGATGTAGTTTGTCCTCTACGACCGCATTTCTCATTGTGACGTTTATAATTTCCAAATCTGCAGAGTGATTGGTATCATATCTCCTCTCAGCCAACTTATTGCATACCGTTGAAAGCTTAATGCGAGCAAACGTTATCCACATCCACAACCTCTAGTGCATATGGATCATATGTTTCTTGTCACACTCGTCCGTTCTGAAACGGATGTGTTGTTTCTGACATTAGTTTTATACTCGCACAATTCAAAATAAATTTTATTGGAACCTCATCATTTCGTAGAACAAAAGGAGATCGAGTACGTCTTTTCATCCCATCAAGTGTGGTGAACTGGTGATGTCGTGCTTTGTTTGTCTTTTCTTAATGGAACTCGCGTATCTGAGATTCGAGTCCAAGTACTTCTATTACGGTGGACTGCTGCGTGCATTTCCTTGGAATGCAGAAGTCGGAACCTATATTTCTATTCATTATCTTTTTTAAAAAACGCAGAATACGTATTTACCGCATGATTTAACGTATGTTCAACAGGTGTCCATGCGCAGCGTATCTATGTAGTACGTCACGCCGTCGCGGGCGGTACATGTGGCCGCGCATACGCCCGCAGAGCAACACTGGCCATGCCGCATGCGTATACGGCACATGCGCGTGGTATGGAGCCGGAGGAATAATGCGGCAGCAGTCTCATTCGAATCGGCCCCCTTTTTTTTCTGTGCCATCCCGGGCAGCGCGCGCGAGAGACGGGCCGGTTTCTGGCCCGGCCTGGCGGGATGGACCACCGCCGGCACTGTAGCTCGGTACAGCTCTCGGCGATCCACCGGCGGACAAGTAGCCCCCGTCCCTGTCCCTCTTCCGCGCCATCCCGCTTTTCAACGGGCTGCCAATTGGACAGGACAGCGACGTCGATATACGCGGTGTAGACACGCAGCTACAGGGCGGGTGGATATGCGTGCCGGCCCCAGCCTGCGGCGGCGCCACGTACACGGGGGGCGCCCGCACTTTTGGGACGGCGGCGGCCGGAGCGAGCCAGCGCGATCGGTCGATCTCGCGCACGTTTTTTTTTTCCTGTTTCTTTGTTCGGTGTGGTGTGGTGACCATGCTTGCATATCGCTGTTGAAACAGGTGGGAAACGGGGAAATCCGCGCGCGTGCATCGGTGGGTGCCGGGAGGCCTTTCGTTTCCCCGGCCGCGGAGGTCGGAGGCGGTGTAGAACAGAAAGCGGCAGTGGAACAAAATAATACGCGGCGGGTCTAGCTAGCTAGGCACGGTCGGGTCGGCGAGAGAGGCAGGTGGGCGCCGTCCCATGCACGTCTGCCGCCCCTCGCCTTTCTTCCTGCAAAGGCCGCGACGAGCCGGGATACGGGAGAGAGGTGGCGAGTTCTTTCATCACGTGCCGGCCCGGGCCGGCTCGGCGGAACGACCCAGCGCGCGTGTCGCGACGGCGGCCACACACGCGTCGGGTCGGGTGTGGCAAGGAGAGTTCAGAGCGTGCGGGAAACCGCCCATGCTTCTCTTGACGACCTGCGCTGTGCTGCTGCCTATAAGCCCCGAGTAAAATATCGCGCGAGCCGGCGGCATGGCAGGCAGCCTCACGCCGCCACGCTGCGCTGCTGATTACGAACGCGCGCGCCGGTGACGACCTGGCGGAATTCCTCCTGACCTGGCCGCGCGCATGCAGCACCAGCACTACCTACCTACCTACGTCAGCAACTGCTAGCTCCTCGACTGGCCGGTTGATCGCGTCCCCGGATAACGTGTTATTTGAGAGCAGTGCAGTCTCGCCTGCGCGCCAGTATATAGCTGGTAAGTTTATCTTCGCGCGTCTGCGTCTGCGCTCTAATTATTGCGTGGTGCTTTCTCCCTTGTCATCGCCACCGTAACAAGGACGTACGTACGTGACCAGAATAACAATAAATTAAACTGCTAATGGTCCTCTTGTCGCACCACGTATCTGTGATTCCACCAACAAGCTGGTAGTGCGCTCTCGACGAATCCGGGGCCTGTGACTATTAGTGGTATTGGACTATTGGTGGTGACGATCAGGGCCCGTTTCGTTCTCACTGTGTTGAATTAGTAGCACACGCATCGCATGCACGTACATACGCGAGTCCTAATAATCACATCTTCTACAGGGGTTGTTATTAATTCCCCGAGATCGCCTTCCGTTTCCAGAGAACACAATTGGCCTCCTCCTCCGTCCTCTGAATCAACCAGCTAGGGATCATCATCTACAACACAAGTACCGCTCGGCCGGTTTGGTGGTCGACGCGCATCGCACACACGTCGCCCCGGACCTCATCATTGGCCGCACGTACGACGCTCACGAGTGCTGGAGCAATTAAGCAACCCAAACGCGGTTCCAGGTCAAACTGAGCCTATGTGGCGTATGCCACAATCATCTTTCGCGGCACACATGGCGCGACACCGGTTAGGCCAGCTCGATCGGGTTCTCGAGACTTTCGAGGCCCCCTCTCGATATCGAGCGCCCTACTAGAAGCGCATAGCTAGCCAAGTAGGTAGCCATATGCCTTTTCAAAGACCCGGCTCGATCTGCAGTTCCATTCCGCTGGTCGCTTGCGCTCTCACGCTAGCGATGATGAGATCCCTGCATATCCGAATCCTCCTGTACTGCACCCAACACGGCAGCGCGGTGGAAAAACGAGCGAGAGTTCGGCTGGTCAGAGGCGGAATTGCTGACTTCCATCCGCACTCGTGTGCTTTACGAGTAAACAACGCTATCCGTTTGGCCCGTGCCGGCTTCTGCTCCCGCCACCTTACCAGCTTCCCCCGCAAGACTTCGTGCTGCGCCCGCCGCTCCGACAGCTCACGCTCGTATGCCGGTCAAACCACTCCATCCATGGAATGCACGTCGGATGGTAAGCTACGAAGCCGTACCTGCACGACACAATGCAAGGAGAACAGTTGAGATATCTGCATCTCCTGACCAAGTTTATTAGTACTGCAAGTAATTATAAACGGAACTGCGTCTCTAGTAGTTCAGGACTTCAGGTCTCCAGAATTGCTCCATCGTTTCGTGGTGGGCGGCAAGGCACTATGCTAGCAACTAGGGTTGGACGAAAAGCTCGAAGCTCGTGGCTCAACTCGACTCGTGAGTAGCTTGGCACTGCTTGGCTTCGACTCGGTTTCTTAGCGAGCCGAACCGAGCTTATATTTTAGCTCGTCAGATTAGCGAGCCTAGCCGAGCTAGCTCATGAGCTGCTCGCGAGCTCAACGAGTTCCGAAAGATCGAGAATAAGTAATGCTCAATACCAATATAATGTCATATATTGAGTTAATTTTTAAATATTATAAAACATACTTTTAAATTAATCTACGTTATTAGCCTTTTCATGAAGTATAAATCATATATCTTACCTATTTTATAATAAAATATTTCAGATTTAAAGTATATAATATCTTAATTGTTCTATATTCCTGAATCACGAGCCTAACGAGCTAGCTCGAGCTAATTATCGAGGCGAGCCGAGCTAAGTTTTTAGTTCGTCTATGTAACGAGCCGAGCCGAGTTTTCTAACGAGTCAATACAAGCCGAGCCGAACCGAGTTGAGTCAGCTCGACATCCACCCCTAACTAGAACCATTCAACGCAAGAGCCAGAAATAATGTTGCCAGCCTTGCCTAGCTAGCTACCTGTGCCGCCTGCTACTGTTACAGCGGTGTTTGTGTTTTTTTTTTTTTGAAGGAAAGTACTCTAAATTTATTGATCCAGGAGTTTGAGTACGAGAGATTAGGGAGTCTCTCCCTAGGTTACACATGCATTTCATCCGAATTACATTGGTGCAGCAATCTATCATCCTTGACCCTACAAAGTGAACAAAACAAGGTACATGACACAATAGCTTGGATTGAAGCACACACAAGAGCAGCAGGTGTCCTCGCCAGGGACTCGCGGAGTTATCGGTGATGAAATCCGATGTATGACCGCAACAAAAACATCTTCCTTTAGCCTCCTTCATGCATAGCACTTGAGGTTGAGAAACATGGAGCCGTAGATCTCGTATATGCATCACCGGGCTCCAGCTAAGTTGGACACATTCTCCGTTGTCAACCCTAACAATGGAAATGATATGGCCACTCCTGCGATTAGTGATGGTCCAATTAACTGCGCATAATACCTTGTTTCTGCGAGTCGGAGCGAGAGAATAGAAGAAGTCCAGTGGACCCAACAGGAACTTGTTCTTGCTTGACCGACTCCATCCGAGCAGAGGGCACGGAATGAAGCAAATCCGGGCGGCGTCGATGTGGTGATGGCGAAAAGGATGATGATGAGAGAGTACCGGATGGGGGAGGGAGACAGCTGGATGAACCAGGACCGAGCCTCGGGCTCGCCCGATCTAGCACGGGAGTGCACGGATCCGATGAGCTGGCCGGGGGTGGTAGCAGAGGAAGGGAATGGAGGCGATGGGAGGGGATTGAAACCTATGTCTACATTATTCAAGCACTCGAGTTCGCTGACCCAAGGCCTAGCTGCTAGCAGGTAGAGCGGCCGGTGGCCAAGGCGACTCGGCAGGGAACAAAAGACGGCGGCATGCGCCCAAACTCCTGGAGAAATGAAGAGGAAAACAAGGATTAGACTACCGACAAGAGGGGCTTCCCGCTCCTGCTGCCGCCGGCGAGCTCGCCGGAGGGAGAGGAGGGGGCGGGGGGGGGCGATGGGGTGGCGGCGGGGGAACGCTAGGGCGATGGCGTCTCGGGAGAGTTCGGGAGAGTCCCAATAATAATTACAGCTGGTGTTTGTGTTGCTATCTGATGACAATATGCTCACTTTAGACCATATAACCTACTACTACTAGTAGTGAACAAACTTTGTCATCGCATCAATTCGCAAGCAATCAACACAAAAGCACGTAATGTCAAGTAGGAGTTGTAGCCAAGTCAGCACAAAGCAGGGAACTGCGTGCTGCCCCTGGAGGATATAATATAGGCATGCAGAAGTAGCCTTTTGACAATCTTCAGCCACTGCATTTTCTACGTGCTTACTACTCTCTGCCTCTCCCTACCTGAGCAACTAGTATATTCCAACTTCAGAGCTGTTGCAACTTGCAAGGTCATTTGACTTCTGCATTGGATGTCATCATCATCAGAGATAACCAAAATGCTCTTTAAACTAAAACAGAACAGTGGTCAAACATTTGTAACAAAATGATAACATAATTTGTCATTCAATGCCACCGGTTCATGCGTCGTCACCGATTACGGACTCTGAAACATTACGTCAAGCCGCACTAGCCCCAACTGCAATCCACCATGTCAGCGAGATATATGAAAAATTCAGGGTTGAACCACTGCTCACTGACAGCTGAACATAAGGCCAGTCTCAATGGGAGTGTCATGGTTGTGTTATGAGCATTAAATTTGCTGACATGGCAGGAGAGAGAAGAGGAGAGTGTCATGGAATGAGAGATAAGTGTCATCACCACGACCCTCCACTAAGCACGGTTCTTAAAAAATTCTTTTTGATAACTCGTGTGATGACACTCTTCACTGAGACTGACCTAAGTAAGACTAAATCTTTATCAGTGCAGATGTTTAATGGGAGATTCAGAGACTTGCTGCTGCTCATTGGAAGGGCAAAGAAAGATCTCAACAACTTCAGATCCGCGATGCTCATCATGCAGTGAGCGCCGTGGCTCTGTCTGGTTACAGTATCTGCACACGAAGCAGCGTGATTCTTAACAAAATGCAGGTTAGACCATCAGAAAGCAAAGCTTACATTAAAACTAATATTCTGTCAGCGCTGTAAGTACTTACTATTGGGACCGCTACATCGACACCAATAAAACGGATTAACTTTCCATACCCCCTTCCCTTCGGCCCCGCGTCGCCCCCACGCGGGCAACTCGGGCGGCGACGCCAACCCAAGCGCCGGCGGCCTCCCCGCGCCTCCCCCTCGCCCTGCCGCCGCCGGAGTGGCCTGCGAGCTTTGCTCCGCAACCGCGAGGAAGGCGGCGGCCGGGCCTTTCTCGTTCCCCACCTGCTGCCTCCCCCACCCACCCACCCCTAATCGGCGGCGAGGCCCACCGTGAGGCCAGATCCGAGGCCTAGGCGGCCGGATCCGAGGAGGTTGTACCCGGATCCGAGGTGGCGGCTGCTTGTGGCTGTGGCGGCGCGGCGGCGACGGGCGCGTGGATGCGATGCGGGAGCGGTGCGGCGATGCGGTCGGCGCGGCGGCGACGGGCGCGTGGCTGCGACGCGGAGCCGGCGCGCGCACGGGGGCGGCGCGGCGTTGCGGCCGGCGCGGCAGGCGCGAGCGTGGTAACCCTAGCGCCGTCGTCGGGCCCTTCGTCCGCTCCTCCTCCACCTGCCGCAGCCGGAGCGGGCCACGCGCTCAGCGGCGCGCCCGCATTCCGGCAGCACGGCGCGGTAGGGGCTCCGCTCCCTCTAGATCCGGGGTTCGCGGCCGGATCCGGGCCATGGGAGGCCATGGCGTGAGTAGGCGCGAGGAGGAGGCCGCGTGCGCGGCAGGTGCGCGGAGAGGCTGCCGCGGGTGTGAGCAAGGCGGCTCCGCCCGATTCGGCGCCTAGCGGCCTGCGCACGGTGTCCGCACCTCCTCCTCCTCCCCTACCCATGGCGACCGTGGCGGCGACGGTGCCAAGATGCGGGCACCATCCGGAGGCAGCAAGGCCGAGACGGCAGTAGCGGCGGCGGCGCCCTTCGAAGTTGGTGGCAGCCGCGCCGTGAACAGGAGCTCCGGCTTTGCCCAAACCGGCGCCCGGTGGCAGAATCTACGATTTGGAGGGCTGCGCCCGGTGGCTGCGCCCTCCTAAGAGGAAGAAAAGGCGGCGGCGCCTTGGCGCGCCGTGGTGGCGAGGCGGCGAGAATCCGGGGTGCCATGGGTGGCGGGAGCGCTCCGCCGTCTACGTGGTTGTGCGCCTTGGTGCTGGCAGCACACGCGGCGACAACGGACGAAGCTACGAGCGGGGCGTGCGCGTTGTTGACGCAACGAGCATTGGTGGCGAGGCTGGCGCGGTGTGAGGTAGGGCGACCGGCTGCGCGGGACGGGGTTGCGAGTTCCTTCGGAGTTGGCAAGTCCGCGGGACGGGGTTGCGAGTTCCTTTCGGAGGTGGCAAGTCTATCAAAACCAGGAGAAATCCTGCATGCTGCTCATCATGCCGACAACGACGATGGCTCCGGCTTCGTTCTCCTTGTTGAAGGCGTTGCTGAGGTGTAGATTTGCATCTCTGTAGTCCTCCGGGCAAAGCCCGGATCCGGCTTGCCGGATCGCATGGCGGTGGTGTCAAAGCACCACAACCTTCCTGAAGGTGCCATCCTGGAGCAAGCCTGTCCTGGCGGTGCCCTCGCCGTGTTTGTGTGTGCGTCGTCGTCTGTTTGTGTGTCTCTGTGCTATGTGTGTGGTGTCGTGTCTGTTCGAACCGTTGGGCCGTTACGGGTTCTTGTCCCGTTTTCTTCTTAATACAATGAAACGCAGCTCTCCTGCGTTTTCGAAAAAAAAAGTACTACTATTTTGTAGTTTGCGGCGCAGCAGGTGCGTACAATTAAATAAACAGGGTCAAGCAGTCGAGTCAATTTTTACATTCATACACATATTTAGAACGTCCACTTGCTGGCTGCTGCATCCTACTATACTGGAATATAAAAGTTGCTCCTCCGGCATGTTTGGCCGCTTGCTCTAATTTAATCAGTACACTTGTTTTTCTATACGCCTTCTAGCATTTTATGATTGATAATTTTATATATATATATACACAATATCTCGTTACAATGTCACTTAAAAATGAATCTGCCCCTAAACCAATTTGAATCAAAAGAAGTATTGTGACAAGTAAATGTTTCAAGCTTTCCTCTCTGTTAGCTATCACATAATCATCTACTGAATCATAAGCCAATTCAATAATATATTATTGCACTGGAGCACTACATAGATCTCCAGAAAACAAAGACAATGAGGTTATTTAACATTGACCTTTTAGCTGATGTATTTAGCATTGACTTAGGTGCTACGTAGTTTGGTTGTTGTTGATTAAAACTAAAACTAAACTGTACTGGTGGATTGTCCCATGTGATTGCCCTCGTCATCGAAGTGGCTTTCATACAATTTCTTCAGTGTATACTTTCTTGTTAAAAATATTTTATCTGAGAGATTAAGAGATCATGTCGTTGAAATAAAATACCAAAGTGATGTAATGGATAGTTCTTACACTAGAACCTACTCCTTATTCCTCTTTTTTTTTCAACTGATGATGTTCAGACAATATATTCAGTTCATGTAAGCTAAAATTGTTTTCCTAACATCACCAGTAAACAAAATGGACCGGAGTAAACCGAGCTTTATCTTTTTTGTATTATTAGATGGCACGGCAAAAGTCAGTGGTTCTTGGTCTGATGAAGACAACTTAGACAAGTGCACTGTATTTCCCGGAAAAAGAAGACTGCATATGTAGTGGAGCAACTTTCTACAGGCCGAAAGCCTGAAAGCATGGTAGAAGCGTTGGGCCAACTAAACGATAAACGAGCCTTACGCGGATTGGGCCGACTCCCACAGTCGTCGATGGACAATCTTCAGCGATATAGAAAGAAAGAACTAGAAAACTCTTGGCTACACAATCACAAGAGTGTACATTATTATTCTCTTGGTATATTGCTAGTATAAGCTACACACACAGCAGAGTAACCATATCTTTACATGCAGAAATAACATCAGGAATCGTCCCTGCTCCAGTTTCATCCAATCCAGCTGATCCATCACACGCAGGCAGATCTAAATTTTCCAGAGCTAGTCCAATCACACACATCTCATGACGACTTCTTCTTTTTCTTATCCTCCCACTCCTTCCGAGCCTCCTCAATCATCTTGCTCACCTTGGCATGGAAGCCAGGATATGGTTCGTATCCAGCATATGTGTGAAGAATCTGAAACAAACAAGAATATCATGGGGTCATCATATTTTTACACATCATCAGATAATGCAACAGTCTAGCTAAAAACTGCAGAGGCAGTAAAGTTTTACCTCCAGCAGCACAAAGAATGGAGCCATCAAGAACGCCTGGACAAGATTGTCAAGGAGAGCAGGTGCCCTCTTCTGTAATGAAGGTAATTGTTATGCGTATTCAACGAGTGAGAGGATTGCTAAATAGTACGAGGGAGTAGCATGAAAGAGACTTGCCTCAAAAACTCCGTGGCCAATGAATTGCATAGTCCAACAGACCAACTGAGCCACCAATACCACCTTTAACCAAAGAAAAAGGGAGAAAACAGTTATTGAAACAATTATAAAATCATATAAACCATAAAAGAGAAACAACTCAAAACTACCATGGTCCACACTTTGGGATCAAAACTACCAAAGAAGATATGAGAGTTTTAATAAACTCTTCTATGCCAGCCCCAAGCATTTAGCAGAAATTAAACAGTGTGCCTCTTTCATCTTCCAGGCACAACATTGACACCGAAATTCAATGAAATTGAAACTACAGGGACTTATGCCCACTGATATTGGCTCAAAGGAAATATTAGGTCCCGAAGTAGTTCTTACAAACACTAAAATGAATTTCTGGTTATACAGGTAAAAAACTAAATGAAGGAAATCATTGCTCAGAAATTATATAAAAAAATCATGAGTGATGAAGTGGATACAACACATGTAGTACGCTTTATCTCAGAGGCGTCTTGATTGTTGCAATGAGAGACGTCAAAACAGTTTTCTATAGAAGGAAAGCAGGTTTCAACTGCTCCATATGCCTTTCCTTGCACCAATAGCTAGGATTCCTTCAACATTTGAATTCAGAAAATACCCTGGAACACCCTCAATCCTTATATACTAGAGAAGAAGTTAAGCATCCTAAAAAATTTAATTGCAAATTTATTAGTTGTACCATAGCCTACTGTCACTACAACAGACCCCAAAAGATCAATATTAACCATGATATCTCCCAAATAGAGTCATTAACACAAAGTGGCCACAACTTCGCAAACAATAAGCATATTCAGGAAACTCGGTTATGTGATAACAAACGTCTATCATGACATAGTTATGTAAACAAGGCTAAAAAACCAGCACATCAGCATTCAGCAGTCTAATCAAGTGAAATTACCATGTACTGTTCATGGTTTCACACAACAAAGCCTGCGTTAACCATCTCAAAAGGAGGAATAAGAAACTGTGGATAAATCTTCACATTGGAATTCCTTGCTAACAAATGAGTTGAGCAGATTTTATAATACATGAGAGAGATAATCAAGAAATCAAACAGCTAACGCTGGCCGGCATCACCTAAATGTCCTTATGATTATGAGCACCTATAGAAGCATCCTAGCATCACCACGAGATACCAAAATGCATTTACAGTACCACTAAGCAGCAGGCACTACTAACCAATATGTTAAATAAGCAGCAGACAGTACTAACCGGTATGTTAAATTTTGCAATCCTCGCTTAATCTAGTCGGCAAACAGTTTTAAAATTGCAGCCGACCATACGAGCAAGCTACAAAATTCATTGCAATCCAAATACGGAACACGGGATATATCATGAGGACACGTCCAATCCAATGACTGATGCAAAAAAAAAATTAATCCCCTTTCCCCTAACCTTCCATCCGACGGAGAACCCGAGGCGGGTGGCTAGCGCGCCGCTCGCGGCCCAGCAGAGGAAGCAGAGGAATCCGGCGAGCGCGCCCGCGCGGCGATCGAGGAGGAAGTAGTAGGCGCTGTAGATCGCCGCGCCGATACCGGCGGCGTGCGCGGACGGGGCGGTGAGGTGGAGGAGCATGAGCGCGGTGAGGAAGATGGGCCAGACGAAGACCTCGTGGATGCCCACGTTGACGGCGTTGCTGTGGTAGGCGCCGTAGAAGGCGTAGTGCCCCTCCAGGTCGAGGAGGCCGCGGCCGCGCGCCATGGCTCAGTTGGTTGCTTCACTCCGGGTTGCGGTCTAGGTGGGGATGTTTCTTGCCGTCGGAGACGAGGGGAAGCCTTCTTGTTGAATGGTGAGTGGTGTTTAGGCTGAACTGGTTGCTTGTGCTCTTGATCTCGACCGTAGAGTGCAAGGCAGATCAATTGCTTGTCGTAGCAACATTTTAAATGTGCACACAAGCCTGTCATAGTAGACTGAATACGTGACACACCATCCAATCCCGTCTGATGTTATCTTAATATTTGACCAAAAAAAACTTTTATTAAAGGAAAAAAATCTAAACAAAATTCAAGTGCATAACAAATCAAATTCAATATAGCTACTTTCCAACCTTCTTGCTTCCGTGCGAAGATCTCTTGGATTAGGATTTAGGTAACACACAAATCATCAGTGCCGGAACATGCGTTATGTATGTTCCATTATGCTTTTCTTTTGGGACTATATTCTCAACGCCCAAAGGCCACTTGCTGAGTTTTCCTCGCCACAGTTTAACCGCTACCGTCGTCATCGTAAATAAGCCACTGTTCCGTATTCTATCATTGCCGTCGATAAGATCAAAGGAACAAATTGGCCATACGTTTTAGAAATATACAAGGAGACGTGTCTCGAGAACTTGTTCAGTCAACTTTGACGCGCGATTAACTCTAGATATTTTTACTCCATCGCACACAATTCGTACAGCCGTAATTTTACAAGATGATTCGAACAAAGGAGTCCGCGCTACTAGTTTGATTTTCGCCGAGTGCTGGCAACGGTAGAAGCTGTTCGGGTGCTGGCGTAGACAGACGACGGCGGCGGAGTCGCGGTTCGGAAACCCGGACGCGGTTGGCATCCAACGAACGCGTAAAGAACCTGAAGCAAGCAAAGAGGACTGAACTGATGGAGCTCATCCGTTTGTAACTGAAATACAGCTGCTCCATGGCCTTATCAGTAACTTAAATAACAGTCCCGTCAATGTTTGTCTTATTACCTTCCATCCGGCGGAGAAGCCGAGCCGGGCAGCGAGGGCGGCACTGGCGGCCCAGCAGAGGAAGCCGAGCAGAGCTTCGCGATCGAGGAAGGAGTAGTAGAGCACCGCGCAGACGACGGCGGCCTGAGGGAACCCGGCGCCGGCGGAGAGGTGGAGAACCAGGAACAAAACGGTGCAAGCCACCGACCCGTGGATGGCTACGCTGGCGTGGTCGCTCTGGCAGGATCCGTACAACACGTCGTCGCTCTCCAGGTCCAGGAGGCGGCTGCGAGGCCTCGCCATGGGCGTTTGTTTGTTTGCCTTGGGGAACGATGGACGATGAAGACTTGTGAATGCAGATTAGGATCGTGCTCGTGGTCTGGACTGGACGAAGAGTGTGCGAGTGCTAGTTTATAGCCAGCAACAAGCAGCTGCACGAGCCCGACATTCGTCAAGGCACGAGTTCAACCTGGTCGAATCACGTGGGTGTCCTAATCGGGCACACAGTCAACATGCCCATCCCAATTAGGTCGCGGCCGTCCCAATCGGGCGCACAGTCAACACATGCTCGTCCCAATTCGAAGCGCGAGCGCGGTCGCGTGGAAATCATGGCAAGCCGCAGGTCCTACGCTGAACACGTGACGGCAAAGGCGTCACTATTCGGCTCCTGTGGACGGTAATGGCAGTGGGCTCTGTGTATAACTGGAGCTCTTTGCATTATTCAGACTACATTATTTGTCGTTCCTGTAATCCTGTTTCACAAATAGTGGTGGGTGGCACGCCTATCTCGTTTTCCGGCTTCAGCCCGCGCCCCGCGAGCATGCGTCGAACATGGAAAACTTGGCTGCTCCTTCAGGAGACTTGACAAAAGATTCCAGGGTCCGTTCAGATCACACTGGCGATGGGACAGCACGAAGTTGATCGGCGTACGAGTGGTAGCAAACGTTGGGACGCCGGAACGGCCGCACCCGCACGGCACGTGAAAGGCGCCTATCCTTCGATCGAGGTCATGGATGGTTTCTTGTGTGGCAGTGGGCGAACAAGCAGCCCAAAAGGGATTGGATTCAGCAGGCCAAGAACTATGAAACCATGTTGTTTGAGTGTTATACCTTGGTTATTTAGGACACCAAATTGACACGGATTTTTCCGGAAAATAACTTGTAACGGAAACCACTACATGTGTTTGTTATGCGGTATTTTTGTAATGGGATACGATGCAACCGGATCACAGGAATGGATACAGCTCTACTTGTCCTCTTATCTTCCCCCTCCCTTTCTCCTCATTGTCGTCGCCTCCGATCCATTCTTCGATTTCATCGGGAGCTCCACTCCTGTCACTCACCTCGGACGCAAAGCTCACCACAAAGGAAGATGATATCTCTGTCGATGGGAAGAACGGCCACGTTCGACCGGGACACGATCGAGGAGGTAGCAAAGGTGCTCGGCGGCCATGACGGTCCAAGACCTCATCATTCTCGAGTAATGACGTGATAGCGACGAGATCCCGACAAGCGCCACTCTCCTGCCGAACTACTTTGGGAATCGATTCAGAGCGGTGGTAGGACAAAATAATACTCCTCCATTCTCCAAGTGATGTCGTTAATTAGGACAACAAAGTTTGTAAGAATTTGCACTAACTTTGTTGTCTTAACGACGTCATTTGGAGAACAGAGGAGTGTGTAGCAGGGGCGAAGCTACCTTATATTGTTGGTGTCAACTGACACCGATGACTTGTCATAAAAACAGTGTAAAATTCACATTAGTTGCTGTTAATCACACTGCTGACCCCATCAAAATGCTTGCTGACCCCAACGGCTTTGGTGGCTGGCTTCGCCCCTGGTGTGTAGGGACGTGCGACATTACAATTTCTCTATCGTGGATGGTTTCTTCTGTAGCAGCGGCCGAACAAGCAGCCCACAAGGGACTGGATTGAGCAGACTCCGGGTATAGCATTAAGATTTTCGTTAACTAGAGGAGTTTCAGTACTCGAGAGGGTATCAATTTTTATTTTGTTTCAGTTTCCTACTTTTGTTGGGACAACAAATGAACATGCAAAATTCATGAAAAACAACTTGCTGGATTTGTTTCCGTGGTGTTCTAAAACTTTTTTGTTTCTGAGGAACTTGTTCTGAGTTTTTTTTATTGAATGGCGGAGTTCAGAAAGTTTTGCCCAAATGAACATGAAAACTTCCTGAAAAATAACTTGCTGGTTCTGTTGTCATGGAGTCCTGAAACCTTTTGTTTTTGAGCATGGAGTTTACAAAGTTTTGTCCAAATGAACATGAAAATTTCCTGAAAATGAACCCATCTATTTCTGAATCTCCGAACCCAAAGAGCAAAAGCACGACACGATAATTATCTGTATTAAGGCCCGAAGAGCAACATCTATTCACAAGATCTCAGTTAATTATAGGAGTACTCTGGTCGAGTGTTCTATCTTGGTTGGGGCATCAAATAAACATGAAATTATTCGGGAAAACATTAACTTCTTCTTTGATATGTTCAGAAGCCTTTTGTTTTCGAGGAACGAGTTCTGAAACTTTCGTTCAGAGCCGTAGACATCTCACTCAGCACCAATAAATACGTCCAAAATTTCCTTATCCGTTTCTGCACCTCAGAACCGAAAGGGCAAGCAAAAGCGCGCACATATCATCTGAAAGGCCCAAATAACACCAAATCGGATAATATCACTACGCACTGGCACCAAAGAACGGCCTCAGAAAAGCAATCTCCTACTGTCCTACACTTCCAAATCATCAGCACTCTCACTTGCAACACTCCAGTCGCCATGGCCACGCTCGCCAAGCACCTCATCCTCTGCTCCTCCGCCACCTCCTCCTCGTCGCCCTCTCAACGCCGGCGCCGGCCACTGCCGCCCTCGGCCACCGGAAGCCCGGACAAGCAATCCGCGGCGCCGCCGAAGACCGCCACGCGGCGGCTAGCAGTCGCCGCGTCCACGGCGCTCGCCGCCACGGCCGCGCTGGCTGCGCGCCGCCCGGCGACGCCTCCGCCAGCGCTGGCCGCGGAGGCGGCAGCGGTGCCGGTGGTGCCGACCCCGCCGGGGACCGTGCCGCGGTGGGGCACGCGGTCGTACGTGCGCGAGCGGTTCTTCGAGAAGGCGCTGAGCACGGACGAGGCGGCGGCGCGCATCCGGCAGACGGCGGAGGGGATGCGCACGCTGCGGCCGATGCTCGAGACCATGTCGTGGAAGTACGTGCTCTTCTACGTTCGCCTCAAGGCCAAGTACCTCGACCTCGACCTCACCACCGCCATGGATGGCGTCCCCGGGGCGCGACGCTCCGACTACGTCCGCGTCGCCAACGAGCTCGTCGACAACATGACGGAGGTGCGTGCATTTGCCATTTCTGACTCCCTTTTATCCCGCTCCCAAATGACATCCCAATTCTCGCTATGTCTGTGTCGCGCAGTTCGAGAAGTTCGTGCGAACGCCCAAGGTCTACGAGTCCTACCTCTACTATGAGAAGACGCTCAAGTCGCTGGATGATGTGGCAGAATTCCTAGCTTGATGTACATACTTATGTGTTCAAGAATATAAGTACCTTTTAGGTTTTGTCAAAATCAAACCTTTTTAGTTTCGACTGTCAACAGCAAAAAATTATGTTTTTATCACATATAAAATATATTAGTAGATTAATATTGCAAAACAAATTTTCATAATATGTATAGCTATTGTTAGTCAAAAATTAAAATATTTTATGTTGACTCAATCCAATTCTTGGTTATTGTGGATGAAATGTTTAATATAATTTCAGGGGAAAACAAGATTATTTAACGACAACAATGCATACGGTTTCTCCATCACACCTTTCTCTTTCTTGATGCACATAATATATATAAGCAACTGTTTTTTGTATCTCGTGCTAAACTCTAGTTTTATGGTTTTATTCATAAGCTCTTTTTTCTATGCTCGTTTGTGGACCTCTAACTTAGTAGCTATCAACTGATAACTTTAATAAGTTTAGTAGGGATTCTATAGGCTACTAGGGGGCTTGAGCCCTCTCCCTTACATTTTGGTCGTTTCTACAATTTTTGAAGTTTAAACAATACCAACTATAAGATAGTCCACACTTATCGGCTAAATTACCTGAACAAAGTGTAGCAATCATGACTAATGTAGCTTCAATTTTTTCTTTGAACATACTTTTTTTAGCATTTACTTCAATTATTAAAGCTACCCATCTCTCTCTCTCTCTCTCTCTCTCTCTCTCTCTCATAGTCTACACACTAATGAGAGCACAAACAAGGGTAGAGTTACATGGTAATATTTGTGTCGACCTTAGGGCATGTACAACCCACAGACAAGGGTGGGTCTCTAATTATCTCGATGTTATTATGCAGACAGTATAAAGACAACTCATACAACCCACGGACAAGGGTAGAGGGTCTGTCTCTAAGCTATTTAAATACTTTGTACGTAGCTACGATCAACTGTAAATGTATTTGTGTATACAATTGTGTGGCAATTGGATAGAATATTATCAAGCCACCTTAGACTGACCACACTCGTACATCCATCGAGGCAGAGCAGAGGATTGACTGTGTGCTTGCTGCTTGCCTTCCGCATGCTCAGGGCACCTCGCCGCCGGCGTTTCAAGGCTAGATGAGTAGCAGGTATCACCAAAATGGAACATCCAGGAGGGGAAGAAGGTTATGAAGCCATCAATTTCGCTTCAAACATCATATACGCGGCAAATTTTGGGGATTTACAAGTGACATTGAAAATTGGGAAAAATACAATTCTGAAGTTAATTTCGCGGATGTACAAGTAGACATCAAGTGCTGAAGACAGCCAAAATGGAACTGATTGAAGGCAGAGCAGCTGATAGAAAGATCGATTTACTCGCTGCAGGAACAGAAGAAAGAGAGAAAAAGTCGTTGGACTTGTAAACGATAACAACACGAACTTGTAAATCCAAGACGCAGCTGGGGACGAGCAAGACGCCGCCTGGTTGCCCGACCATGAATGCGCCTCGCACGCCGCCGCTTGAGCCCTCCGCCCCGGATCTGCAGGGCGACGTGACACCACCGGGACATGGCAGAGAGGCGAAGGGGAGTTGCAGCAGCCAGCCATGGCAGAGAGCGAGGGATATTGAGGGCGTGAAGCAGGAATTGGCGGGGCAAACTCCCGCCCTCGCGTGCACGGCGCGGGAGCGCGCCGGATCCGAATACGGTGTCGCTGGGAGGAGTCGCGGTCTACAACGGTGCTGGGAGTGTCGACTCCGCCTCGGGAGCACGGGCCACGCGCGTCGCCTCGCGAGGCGACGCGGAGGCCGTCGTTGCGTTCGCGCAGGGTCTTTTTGCAATATTTCAGATCAGGAGACGGCGAATCGACGGGCGTTGTACGTGCCCTTAGCAAATTTTGTAAACAGTAGTTAGATTTTTGTTCATAGAATTTTCTATTCCTCTTTTGTATTTTGAATTGTTTCTATTGCTCAGGGGCAATGTACAAACTATGTAACAATATTTGAATGCTATGACGCTATGTGCGGAAACACTGAGGCGGGAAGACACTTCCATTTTCTAAAAAGTGCTGATTGAAAAGATTAATGGGATTCTAATGTAGTCATCCATTTATGCTTTATCCATTGTCCATACAAGTACCTTTGAACTCAAACTTTTCGAATTTACTGCGAATGAAAACATATAATGAAATTATATATAGGAGATATTTTGAATTATGTAATCTTATTTTTTTCGAGCCCTTTTGAACTGTGTAATGTGGAACGGACAAGTATTGCGCAAGGCACGGCACGGCCACGCCCAGAAGCCCCGGGCAAGGGCAAGCAAGCCACAAGGTTGACCACGCCCAGAAAGTCCTCGTGAGTTTGTGACGAAAGATCAGCTCCACTGACCACTAGTGGGCCATGGTCGAACCTACCCTTATCTCGTGGCAGAGAGCAGGACATTGTCGATCAGCTCATCAAGGTTGACCAGCGCCGTCGGCATTGACCGTTCGGCAGCCTCCTTCCACTCCGCCGCCCTCCGCCTCATCTCCTGCCCCTTCTCCCCTCCCATGGCCTCCCGTATCCGCGCCTCCACGGCCTCCCTCCGCACGTCGTCGCCGACCTCCATCCCCACGCCCCACTCCACGCACTTGTACCGGACGTTGGTCTGCTGCTCGGCGAAGAACGGCCAGCACAGCATGGGCACGCCGGCGGCCAGGCTCTCCGTGGTCGAGTTCCAGCCGCTGTGCGTCAGGAACAGCCCCACCGCCTCGTGTTTCAGCACCGCCTCCTGGTCGCACCAGCTCGCCAGGAAGCTCCTGCCACGCGTCGCCTCCAGGAACCCAGCCGGCAGCGCGGCGACGGCGGCGTCGCCGTTGATGATGTCCGGGCGCACGATCCACAGGAAGTCGCGGCCGCTGTTGGCCAGGCCCCACGCGAACTCGGCCAGCTCGTGGCCGCTCATCACGGTCACGCTGCCGTAGTTCACGTACACCACGGACCGGGGTGGCTTGCCGTGCAGCCACGCGAGGCAGGCGTCGTCCTCGAGCCAGAGATTGGGGCTGATCGCGTCGAGGGGCTGCCCCTGGGGACCACCTGCTCGGCGAGCGACGCGAGCGGGCCGATGGTGTACACGGCCGGGATGATGGCGCGCATGGCGTCCAGAGCGGGTTGCTCCAGCTCGTCGAAGGTGTTGACGATGACGGCGGCGGCGTCCTCCGAGCGCTCCACCTCGTGGAGCTGGAAGGTCATGAGAGTGTCGTTGCGGTCCGTGGTGCGGAGGAAAGACGGGAAGTCCTTGAGACGCATGTGCTTGCCCATCCCCGGCGCCCAGTCCACCGGCATGTCCATGAACCCGTTCCTCAGCTGCTCTTCGTCTGCACATGTGCAATTCGTGCAAAATTCGTTACGAAATTTAAGATTTAACTGTTCGCAGTTACAAAAGAAGAATCAGATTTCTTGGTAGCTTCCTGCAAGATCGGAGAACGCAGAGCAGAGCATACCTTTGAGCGGGATGATCCCCCTGTCGATGAGGGGCCGGAAGTTGCGGTAGCCCATGTACCCGCAGGCGCTGGCAGTCCAGAACAGCGCGCACGGCACGCCGACCTCCCTCGCGGCGTCCACGCTGAAGCTCATCAGGTTGTCCGCCACGACGCACGTCACGCCCTGCAGCTCGGCGAGCAGGGCCGCGAAGTGGGCGGGGCAGTTGTGCTTGGTGGCGTGGCTGATGGTCGCCGGGTCCTGCGTGGCGTCGGCGTCGGACGCGGGCAGGCCGTCGGAGATGGCGGCGAAGCGGAACCCGGGGACGCCCGCGACGGCGCCGGCGCCGCGGGACCGGACCAGGCGGCGGTGGTTGAACTCGGTGTTGACGAAGGTGACGCGGAAGCCCCGGCCGTGGAGGATCTTGGCCAGCTTCAGCATCGGCGTGATGTGGCCCTGCGTCGGGAACGGCAGGCACACGGCGTGCGGCATCTCCGCCTCGCCGGCCGGGACCGCAGGATCCCCCATCTCGGCTTGCGTCTCGAGAGTCGAGAGCAGCCGAGCGAAATGTTCTTGTGCTGCTTATTTTTCTAGTGCGCCGAGCGGCGACGACGACCCGAAATGCACGGGGCAATACTGGAAACGGAAGATTCCTCGTTGTGACGCTCCCAGTTTTGTTTCTTTGCACATCGCTCGTGTTCGAATAAGCACTAGAATAATAAGTACAGTACTAGATAATGAACACTTCGTTTACCTTGTGGACCGAGTTGCGCGCGATTTCTTGGGTGGGGGCTGCGCTGGGCACATCAGCTCCAATAAAAAGGGTGGATGAAGAAGACATTCTGGCAACAGCAAAAGAAAATGCGCACCTAGTCAAAGTTCTCGAGACTATCAATATTCGTCATCCTCTAAATTCACTCCCTAAAAGAAATATACTATCCTGGTTACATTCTTTCTTCTATAACAACTTTTACTGCACTCGTCATACTCTATATTTCATCCTCTATACCAACTACCTTAATACCTTTTGTGTAATCCACACGTCACCCACCAATCATTTTCCTCTCTCTCTTCTTTTTTCGAACACTCCTCTTCCCTCTCGTTGCATGCGCGCTTCCACGCCTCCCTAGCACGGCGGTAGCCGGCCAGCATCCCCGTGCGAGCTGTCGGGATGTTCGCCTGCTTCCCTCCCACGCCGTTCGCCCGCTTTCCCTTCGGCCTCTCTTCGCCGACAAGCTCGTTGTCGCACCCGGCGCAATCCGTCTCGCCCGGTCCCCGCCTGCGCCGCCCTTATCGGGCCCACCTTCACCGACCGTCGCTTGTTCTCCTCCACGAGGCCCGCCTCCGCGTCGGACCCGCCTCCACCCTCGCGATCCGCCGGCGTGCCCCTCCGTCTCCCCCACGTCGCCACCACCGAGGCCGGATCCGGGCGGCCGCGCCCTCCTTCTCCCCGGCCGCCACCCGTTCTCCTCCGTCGGGCTCGCCTCCTCCTCTCCCGTGAGCCGTCGCCGCGTCCTTCCTTTTGCCCCGCACCGTCGTCGCCGGGCCGAATCTAGCCCGAATCCGGGCCGTCGTCGGGCCCGCCTCCTCCTCCGCGCGCGCCGCAGCCTCGCCCCTCCTTCTTCTCCCGTGCGCCGCCGCCGCCGACCGGATCCCGGCGCCGATGTGCATCGAGAAGGCGCCGACGGCCTCCTCTCAACCGGTAGGCTCCCTCCCGGCGGCCAACGGCGGCGGCTCCCCGGTGGCCTCTCCCTCTCCTCTCTCTCTCTCTCTCTCTCTCTCTCTCTCTCTCTCTCTCTCTCCGCTTGGAGCTCCCAACGATGCGGCGATTGCGATGGCTTGCGGGTCCGGCACCACGTCGGCAGGTACCAAGCCTCGCTACATCCGCCCGATTTGGCGTGTGAGAGGTCGTCGGTGTATGAGAACTAACAAATGGGGTCAACCGAACCGCCCTTTGTGAGAGGATCGGGAGCCACGAGATCAAGGAAATGAATCCCCAAGGAACACCCGATGACACGTGATTTACCCGGTTTCGGGTCGTCGTGAGGCGTAATACACTACGTCCTACTTGTCTTGGTGTATTAAGTTCAAAGGATTACAAAGGTGTTCTTGAGTTCTAGGCTTGGAGACGAGTCTGTCTACTACTTGACCAGGCTCCCCTTTTATAGTTCAAGGAGGCGCGCTACGGTGTCTTATACCTAAATCATCCGGTTGTTGGCCCGAGTCCTTGGTCAATACAGGACTTGAAGAGGCACGTTGCCCGAAGCGAGGCGCCGCACGGTGCGTCCATGTCCAATGGGGGAGGCACAATGAGACCTGTCGTACCCCCCCCCCACTTCTCGTCGCTGCCTTTTTACGTCGTTTCCCAGGCACCGTGACCCGGCGCCGGGTCATGGCTATCCATGTGGGGACGCCACGCGTTGCCCATGGGAATCGACGAGAGGAGTTAAGTTCCTCCCAACCGCATGGGTTCTGTGGTCACGTCCCACGTGCGGACACGCTAGGATTTCGAGGCGTGCGACACCGTTCACGAGCGGTGGCTTCTTTCGCACGCCCATCCCTGACTGGGCCGTGCAGGCTTCGCGACGCGTGACAGCCTACGTGGCTGGGCCGTCCCCATCCGACCCACAAGCGATTATAGGGGGCCTGGTTCCCAGTACACCGAGACCATCCGGATTCGTAGCGGATGCCTCCGAATATCCTGATGCAACGATTTTTCCGCTATCCGGATACTGGAGCATGGCTCCCAGTAGGCCGGTGTGGATAGTCTGACGTTCTTGCATTGCAAGTGCTGCTGTGACATCACCTGGATTGGAAGAAGGCATCTCGCAGCATGGGTAGTGCCGTGAATGTCTTGCCTGCTCAAAATTAAGTTTAACAAAATTCGCTACAGTCGCAAAAAGATATACGGAGCCATTGACCCATGCTGGCAAGCTAGCGTTCACTATTCGCGGAAGCCCCTGGCGTGGATGATCCTGGCCAGCTTCAGCGTCGGTAGCCGGCCGGGACCGCAGAATCGCCCATCTCGGCTTGCGTCTTGAGAGCAACAGAGAGAACTGTCGACCGCAGATAGCGATCGAGAAGCAAGAGAGACAACTTATTTCTGCGGAACGAAACGTTTCGGTGCTGTGACGCTCCCTGTTTTGTTTGTTCGCGAATGGATCGTAATTCATTTACTTTGGATCGAGCTGTGCGCGATCTCTTGGGTGAACCGGTGAAGGCAGTAGCGCTTTTCAGCACGCGCGCTGGCGTCGTCGTCACGCATACAGGTGGTCCCCATGATGGGTCCTACATGGTAGGCCCCACGAGATGTCAACCTGGGTCCACATGGTGGGTCCTATGATGATGGGCGCTATGTGTGGTGGACCTGTCTCTTACAAAAAAAAAAGTTTGTCAGTTCTAAAAAAACATTGTCGAAAAATTTCATTCAAAATTTTTGTTGATGTAGCTCTTCAGAAAAGTTTGATTTGAAAGTTTCAAAACTTTGTTGTAAATTTTGCTACTTAGAAGTTCAGTGATGCTATAGGCGTGACTCCTATGTCCGGATTCATGGTAGACTGATTAAATCAATGATGCAAGGAAGTAGATTATGTGATTTTGGTCATTGATAATCAAAGTACGACAGCGATCGGAAAAAGCAGTCGGATGTGAAACTTTTTCTTTCAAAGTTTTATCATGAAGCTTCTCTTACTAATTTATTGTGAACTTTGGAACAAAACTTCCCAAAAAAAAAAAGAAAGTTGTTATAGGAAAAACATTAAAAAGGGAAAGTTGTGGATGACCCAAGCGCGCGTACACACGTTCAAGCGATCCCCGGGCAGTGGGCACATCGTCTCGAATAAACGGAGGATAGAAATGACATTTTAAGAATAACAAAATAAAATGTTTCCGTCTCAAAGGAAAAATGTTCCAATAAGTTTTTCGAATTTGTGCATGGAAAAAGTCATATTTACCTCCCTCAACTTTTATGATTGACGCAATATTGCTCTCTCAACTCTAAAACGAGTATCTATGGCCGTTTGTTTTACCTTCTGTCCGAGACGTGGCTGGTGGGGCCCACATGTCGGGCGCCACGCCAACATTACAGGCCCCACCGGAGGACACCAGTAGAGAGAGAGAGGGAGGGAGGAGTGGTTGGTGGGACCCACAACGCCGACGTGGCACCTCGACATGTGGGTCTCACCGATCACGTCGACTAAAATCGCTCCAAAAATCGGACAAGAAGGTAAAATGAATGGTTTAATAATTGAGGACCATATATATATTAGGTTTTAAAATTGAGAGGACAATA
Organism: Chloris gayana; assembly: GCA_031894775.1. NCBI lineage: Eukaryota > Viridiplantae > Streptophyta > Magnoliopsida > Poales > Poaceae > Chloris > Chloris gayana. The sequence goes on along the minus strand of JAUNZO010000304.1, from coordinate 286,909 downwards.
ATACACCGATCATAAAAGTTAAGAAAGGTAAATAGAACTTTTTTCTTTGTGCATCCACTTCTGTTGAGAACATAGGATTGGAGGGTTCCATGAATGTAGCCTGCTACGAAAAGTCGACAGAATCTGGAGCAGACAAATCTAGTGAGACATGGGTCCATGGGTTGTAGCCTTCCTCACGAGCCCGAAAGGTTCAAGGACCCATGGGCCGAAATCACGTGAAAATCAGAGACGAGGACGCCTGCATATGCATGTGTTCTGCACTGCATGCTGAAAAATGGATCGCTCGTAAAAGAAGCGCGGCTGTAATTGTAGAACGTTTCATGCCCAGTCACTGCAAATACCACCAAATTAGTGGCGTTCAGTGTTTGCTGCCAGTTTCACAGCTTGTTTAACAAGCTATGAAACTAGCAGCTCCCATTCGCTGATGAACTGTTGGTATGAGAAGTGCACACCCGTGCCAATCCGGCCTCTCCAAACCAGATGATGGGGGTGCTTGTGAGCTCTATCGTGTGCGTCACGAAATCGAGCAGGATGACAGGATCTAGCCAGGTCGCGTCGTCCTGAGGAGGTAGGGGAAGTCCCGGAGGCGCATCTGCTTGCTCATTCCCCGCGCCCCAGTCAATGACAAATTGTAGCTGATCATCTGATTCTGATCAACCCGGACATCCCAAATCATACTACTACAACACTCGTTACAGAATATAAGTTGCAATAGACGCATACGCTACAAAGTCCTCGTCGACTGGCTGAGCGCTGAAGTGCTAAGGAAGAGTCTACAGTGTTATGTACTTCTAAACTAGCCCCGAGTGTCGTCGACAGACTGCAAGTAGCTAATTCAAAAATCTGTAACTCCCAACTTACGAAACCAATTTCAGAGCACAAGTACTCCATGGAAAGAGCATACAAATTACTAAAAGAGTTTCCATAGTGCATTATACATATTAGGCCTCTATAAAACTTAAAATCGACGATCAAAACTGAAAGATGTAACTGAACTGCAATTTCAGGGAAAGTATAGAACGTGATGTTACCGTCCCATGTCCATATCTCCAGATATACTTAGCCAAACACAATGTGTTAATACCAAACAATTTGCTACAACTATTTCCATTATGCTCTGGACAGATTCAACCTCTAAAGCATTTTAAAACGGCACGAAAACTGAAAATGCACATTGAAACTGTACTCTCACAACTGAATTGTAATTTGATGATAAAATTCAGAATGCAATATCTCATTCCATGCAACAAAAAAATGCATATGGATACTCGTTAGAAAGGTTGTGAAAATGTCCACAACTTTTCGTTATAACTATAATTTCAAATTCAGAATTAAATCCTGAAAACTGCCTAGATCTACTGCTGTACCTCAACTGAAAACAAAGGCAAAGCGAGAATTGCTCTGAGAAAAATCAGGGGAAAGGGGCACAGGAAAGAGCACACCACATAGTAGTGGCATTACCTTTTTCATGCAAAATCTTTAATAGGTGCAAAACGTAGTCATAAACATCTAAATATCTAACTGTTCAAGAAGTAGATGCTCTGATGTGGACTTTGAACCAACAAACAGAACAGCAAAGAATATTAACCACACACATTTGGGACAAAATTTTCCATTCTTTTATACCATGGAGAAGTTATATACAACCTAACAAGTATCTATGAAACAAAGGAGAACTGAAGTTCCAATTCTGCAAACTAACAGTACCAACGTCAGTAAGCACTTTCAAGCCAAAAGGACTTCCCATCTTCTCAAGCATGCTCAATCACCGGCCTGGGTGGCCATGCCAGCTCAAACTGTACCAAACTCCGTCTCTCTGGTTCATCTTCTTCAGGTAGCATGAAGGGGAGTATGAATTCCTCTGTGTCCAGACTGAATGCGAGAAGCAAGCTAGAGAGAAGAATTTTATTTTCATGAGAGAGATCACTAAATGGGAGAACTGGAAACGTCTCGTATCGCCTGTACTCAGGAGCCACTCCTTGCCCATCCATGCCAATACGTACTTTCTTATAAGACCAGACAACAAGGTCACCATCTTGTCTAGCTAACAAGACTAAAAAGTTATCTCTTGTGGTCCCAAGGATATGCACAGGAATTGGTAGTTGTGGCCGGAAGGCCAACTTCTGCATCCTGATATTGTGGGGCTCAGTCAATTCAATAGACATGATAAATTTGTTGTAACAGAGGATATGCAGTCCATCATGAGCAACAACAGATGGCAGCTTTACCTCTACGTACTTCAAGCTGAAATCCACTTCATGGTTGAATACGTTCCAGCAACCAACTGTTGGGTAGAACGTGCATGCTACTATCCATGCTGTCTCTTTCTCAAGCAAAGAAGCACGTCCTCTGACATAAAATGCCAGCACCTTCGTGTAGTGCCCCTTGGTATCAGGAATCAGAGATGCTGCAACAAACTCACATCCATTATGCACAGGTGGCTGTGCGATCAGCCAACTTCTGCCGTTGGTTGGATCATATACTGTAAAATTTCCAATGATCTCATGCCGAAGAAGGGGAAGACCCAGACGGCTATCAATGATGGACATGCCGATGCGATTGAGATTGTCAAAGGAAATGTGAGCCACAGCATTTATTGATACAGCAAATATTTCAACTTCTCTTCTGTCCAAAACAGCAACAGTTGGTGTGAGCAAGGATCCCTTTCTTGGATAATATGCAGCTGCAAAGTCCCGGCAACAAATCATGGCCCAAAACCGCCTTGAGGTAGAAGCCAATCTAAGGATATCTCCTCTGCTTGGTAGCTTTAGAATGATCTCAAGAATAGAGTCAAATGGTAAGTCACAGATGTTCTGCACAAATATATTAGAAGTTAGTCAGACTGAGCACTAAACTAACATAATTTGCACCAAGAGTTCCTAGAACCGAATAATATATTACCTCCTAAACAGAACTTAAAAAAACAATTGAGATGCTCACTTGATATTAAGAAAATAAGTGTCCTTTTTTGTCTCCAAAACATAGTGGCACTCCATAGATGTTCCATGAACAAGAATCTCTTTTTTTCTCCAAATTAAATGGGGAATCCAGAGATCACAAATACAGGGAGAACAAAAATTTTAAAGAAATCGTCATTAGAAACTTAAATGAAATTCAAGGGTGAACCATGATTAAGTAACAAAAAAGCTTCCTGAGTACCTTCACTGACGGGATATAAGCATTGTCATCTGCGGTCTCATTATTCTGATTAACAACCTGATAAATAGTGAATAGAATAGAATGACAAATTTAGTCAATGGATTATAGAAAAAAATATCATGGAGAACAAAAAAAAAAGGTGCAGATACTAAATTGTCACGATCACAGGGAAAAAAATTAAGGCATACAAATTTTCATTGATAGTGACTTTTCAGATGACATACAATAAAGAAATATACAAGGCAATAACTCCTCATCTCAGCTTAAGAGACAATATCAAAATAACTCATTCCAGGAGAGGCTAATCCACAGGAACATATGGGGAGAATAAACATTTTTTAGGACAAACAATTTAAAGCAAGCATCATCAGAAACTTAAACGAAATTCAGTGGTGAACTATGATTGATAAAGAAAAGTAATTGAATACCTCCATGGAAGGGATATTAGAATTGTTATTATCACTACCATGAACAGCAACCTGATAAATTAGTAAATAAATTGACAAAATTAGTCAATGGAGTATAGAAAAATATCATATGATCACTAACAAAATTAAGGAATAGATGGAATGAAGTATGATTAATCATACATACAGGAAAAACAAACAATTTAAAGCAAGCATCATCAGAAACTTAAACGATATTCAGTGGTGAACTATGATTGATGAAGAAAAGTAATTGAATACCTCCATGGAAGGGATATTAGAATTGTTGTTCTCACTACCATGAACAGCAACCTGATAAATTAGTTAATAAAATGACAAAATTAGTCAATGGATTATAGAAAAATATCATATGATCACTAACAAAAATAAGGAATAGATGGAATGAAGTATGATTAATCATACATACAGTAAGAACAAACAATTTAAAGAAATCATCACTAAAACTTAAAAGAAATTCAGTGGTGAACTATGATTGATAAAGAAAAGTATTAATACCTCCAAAGAAGGGATATCAACATTGACAATGTTTTCTTCCTCACTACCATGATCAGCAACCTGGTAAATTAGTTAACAGAATGACAAAATTAGTCAATAGATTATAGAAAAATATCATTTGATCACTAACAAAATTAAGGAAAAGATGGAGTGAAGTATGATCAGCGAAGTACCAGTTGAGAAGAGACAATAACTTCCCGAAAAATAAACACTAATATCACTATTAATAGATGCTAATCCACACAAATCAAATTATAAACATTAAGATCAGAATACACGTGCAAGAGGGTTCAGAAAGCTTAAACCAACTAAATAAAAACATAGCACATGACACTGGATAATAACTTCCCGAAGAAGTACTGTGGCAATGCATTCAAGCAACAGTTTTGGTCAGCTAGACCATACAAGTGATATGACATTACGAATTCAACTTGCCCAATTCGCAATGGCTTAAATTGGATACAGATTTTAATAATCATCATAGACTTGAATAAAATTATGGAAAGAATTGTGATTAACCAAGAGAATCTGCCTGAATACCTCTACAGAAGGTGCACAGGCATTCCTGTTATTGTCTGCATTGATTATGGTAACGAAAGCAGCCTCCTGATCAACATCATTATCACCTACCTGATAAATTAGCGAACATAATGTCAAAATTAACTTGTAACAAGGGATATAAAAAAGATAGCACATCCCACATGCAGGCTGAACATTGAATAAAACAGTTCCACGCAATAAACATTCAAACAGCAATTCCATGTTACAGAATAAATAAGATATGTATCCTCTTTACTAAATGGACAACGATGAAGGTTCAGGAACATACAAACAGCAATCCCCTGTTGCAGAGTTAAACATAAATCATCAATATGAATAATTTCATACACATGAACACCCTCACGGTGACCAGATCTTCCAGTTGAGCATCAAATCCTCTGCACAGCTCCTCTCAATCGTCTTCTGCGTCGCTTCGCCTGCCGTCATCGGCAGGCCCCAGCATCGCCGCGCCGTCCACCGTCATCGCCACCGGCCACCGCCTCAATCCCGCCCTTCCCTTATCCCAACTCCATAACGCCTCCACATTGAATCCGCCCAGCGCCCGACGACCACAAGTGACGGCGCCTCGCCTCCCCACCCGCGCCGGGCAGCCCGCCGCCGGACCTCCCTCCCTCCTCTTGGAGGCCACCGCTACCGGAACCCTAACCTACAGTCCCCTGCATTTTGCGGCGAGTAGACACTAGACAGAGGCGGACAGCGGAATCGATCCTAAAAGGCCACGTCACCGCAGAGGACAGAAAACAATCCTCAATCCACCGAGCAAGTCAGCAACCAAAATCGGACTCAGAAAAACAAATGTTAACACAAATCCGCCCCTCCCAAAAAGAAATTCACAACCAGCATTGCCAATCACTCACGAAGGGCACTCCAAATTGGCCGATTTCATACGTTCATTAGCAAATCATGCGCAGGGCGAGGCCACTAACTAGTCGTGCAAGGTGAATCCCAATTCAATCCAAACGATCAAATCATCGAAACAACCAAATCACCACGTGCTTCACTTACCTGAGCTCTGGTAAAATCGATGGTGAGGCTCTTCAACCCGTAGGGTATCACCTCCACCGCCCACAGCATCATGGAGCTCTTGTTGTCCCTCCCGACGGAGACGTCATTGCGCCACCTGAGGTACCTCAGGTTGGCGCGGAGGTAGCCGCCCGCGCGGTTCGGCAGCAGGAAGGAGTGCATCCCCCTGCACACCGCGCTCCACAGCATAGAGGCCGGCGCCGGGGCCCCGACGTGGAGTTCCTGCTGGTCGACGCTGACGGTGCGAGGCGGCCCTCCTCCGGTGTGCGTCTCGAAATTGCTGGCGGAGAGGTAGCCGCCGTAGGCGCTGCGGAGGAGCACAGCGTGGTCGCCGTGGGGGCTGGCGACGAACTCGACGGCCCATGCGGTGTTGCCGGAATCCCCGTGCCGCGTGAGGCGGACGCTCCCATCCTCGCCGGCGACGAGGTAGTATCCTTGACGCACGGCGCACCTCAAGCGAACGAGATGAGCTCCTTGAAAGACCTCCATTGGTTGATCTGTCGCTTGCGGTTCGAGCGGCGAAGCGAGGCCACGGGCAGGGATGATTGGAGGTGGAGCTATGGAGTTTGTTGAGGCGGTTACTTTTGCTGTTGCCTCGGGGCGGGCGCCTCCCGTCGCCGTGTTCACTTCGCCACGCGTGCGCGTTGTTTCTCTGACAGGTGGGACAGGACTCGGTGGGTCCAAGCATGTCCAGCTGGCCGAGCCGGTGGTGAAATCTCTCGCATTATAAATATTTTGGTTCTGAAGCATCCTCCTCGATGCTCTTATAAAATATTTATGCCTTCTTGCATTGCTGTTTTCTCTCTGCAACTTTCTGTAATTGGGTGCTTTGTTGGAGTTGATGGCACTGTTTTGCAATGGTGGGGAAAATCAAGTAGAAACGTCAGTCGGTGAAAGAGATCCATTGACAATTGGAGGACTGGTTCATGGTGGGCTTCGCTATTTCATACTCCCTCCATTTTAAATTATAAGACGTTTTTAACTTTCAGAGATTATGTTTTCCAGTCCGTTTTATTTAAAAATTTTATATAAATATACAAAAAAATAAGTCATTTATAAAAAATCTTTAGTGATAAAACAAATCATAATCAAATTAATAACATTTGCACAAATTTTTGAATAAAACGAGCGGTCAAACGTGAAGTCTGAAAGTCAAAAACGTCTTATAATTTGAAACAGAGAGAGTATTGTTTTATGTATAAGGAACTAACGATACCACATCCACTGCTCAGATCCGTGCTTGCTAAAAAAACTGCAAAAATGATTCTTGTTCCTGCTAAGATGGAAGATCGCAACCTTGCACTTTCATGCATCAGTTTTCCACGAAACATCAAACTCATGTACTCCCTCTGTATTTTTATTCTCGACGTTTGGATGGCGTGATCTAGTTCATTTCTAGTTCAAACTTTGGTTGGACGGATACATCGTAGAAGATCTGATTGAAACCTTATATCTAACTGGTTTTCTGGGCAGCAGGACGTCGGTGGGAGCATGGCGCGCATGGGCTGCTCGAGCTCGTCGAACGTGTTGAGGATGACGGCCGTCCCGGCGCTCGCGAGCTCCGCCATGAAGTGGAGCATGATGTCGCCGGGGCGCATCGTAAGGTCGTGAAGTCACGGAGGCGCATGTGCTTGCTCGTCCCCGGCGCGGGGCATACAAAATGATATGCAACCGGCGTGTCCAGGTACCCCTTCGTCAGCTCAGCTGCTCTTCATCTGTTAAACCGAACATCTGCTCAAACGGGACATACAAAATGACATGCAGAATTATGTTACAAAATTTACTTTCTTATGTGCACATGCAGACAGCACATGTTATGAATTTCTCAAAGTGCAGGAGAGGCAGCTCATGTTGGTGGAGTCGCAGAGCAAAGGCGGGTCCTGCATGGCGTCGGCGGCGGTCGCCGGTAGACCGTCGGGGATGGAAGTCCGGGAGGCCCGCCACGGCGCCGAGGCCGCGGGAATGGATGAGGCAGCGATGGTTGTATTCCGTGTTGACGAAGGTGACGTGGAAGTCCTTGCAGGGGAGCACCTTGGCCAGTTTCATCATGGGCGTGATATGGCCCTGCTGGGAATGGCACGCAGACGACGTACGGCTTGTCGCCGGCGGGGACAATACTGGTTGCCATCTCGGTGGGGACTGGCCGCAACAGAGACGCTCCTGCTTTCGTGTGCAAGTGAAATGCTCTGTTCTCCGGACAGGGAAGGGTCCTGCTTTTGTGTGTACCAGAAATGCTGCGGCTACTTCAAACTAGTACTAGCAGTTGGCAGTTGGCAGCCAGAAAAACAGAGTGAGCCGTTGCTGATCAAGCGCGCTGCAGCTCTACTCCTAACCTAGCACTGTGATAAATAAATTTTAGAAATAGGAATACATTAATATTTCAATCTTTATCCTAAGCAAGGGAGAAAATGAATAGTATTGTACAGTAAATTTGAAAGTAGTAAAACAAATGGTCTCATAATTCCGGGAGTTAAGTGAATTTAGATAATAATTTGATGAAGTGAAATGGACTTTATCCTAGTTTTAACAATAATACAAAGAACTAAAAACGCTCCATTCTCAATAGCACACATGCCTATAAAAAAAGTGCCAATGAGATTAAAAAATACCTCTCATTTAACTCTACTTTCTGATTTTACGTTTGAAATACAATGATAATATCACAAGATTATATCGAAACCCGAAACGAGGCAACACCGCCTCAGCAAACAAGAATACTATTGAGTTGCATGTACCAATCAGTTCAACCAAAAGTCCAAGCTGATAGGAAGAGGTGGGCAATTCACTTATACTCTAACACTCCCCTTCACGTGCAGGCTCCCTTAGGCCTCAAACGTGGAATATTGGAGTGGGCTACAATTTATTTAATAAATCGCGCTAACCAGGATTCGAACTCGAGACCTCCGACTCGATACCATATTGAGTTGCATGCACCAATCGGTTCACCCAAAAGCCTAAGCTGATAGAGAGAGGTGGACAATTCACTTATACTCCAATAAATACATCCGTCGTTGCACTATCATAGAATCATACTCTCTCCATCCCTAAATGTAGGACGTTTTGGAGTTTAAATTTTTTCCTAAATGTAGAGTGTTTTGTAGATAGGACAAACTTTTAGGTTGGTGGAAGAGTTAATGAATAGGTGGATAAAGGTAAAAATAAAGGGTATAATAATCTTTTAGCATCTTGTTTAAATGTTAGAAAGACATACATTTAAGGACGGAGGGAGTAGATCAATAGCAAACATCAAAGAGATTGGTAAGCCAGTTAACATCAATCATGCATGGACGGACCATACTATTGTGTCATATATATGACGACCAATGCTTCCATTTGTATGTACTCTTACTGTCAGATTGAACCAACTTAGGTTATGTTTGGCACGGTTTATTGAACTACTTATTGAAAGTGCTTCTGTTCAATAATAGTCTGAAGTGCCAAACGGAAAAACAACAAAGTGCTTATGAGGTAGAAGTACTTATAAGCACTTTGCTATTTTGTACTATCCATGAACACTTTGGACAAAGAAGCAAAATATAGCTTATAGTGCTTATGGATAAGGATAAGAAGGTTTGACAGATAAGAATAAACAGTTTTACCAAATGAAATGACTGCTTATATTATAATAAACACTACAAACAGTTTTGATAGAATAACACTTTGAGTATAAGCTTATTGTCAAGCACATGTCTGGCGGCGCGCAATCCTCCACTAGATGAGAGGGCCCTAAAATCTTGTCTCGCATGATGAGAAGGGCCTTCTAATCGGCGCAAACCTTCAGACATTGTGAAAGTTTTGCATCCGCACACTTTCCATGGTAGGAAACTTTTTTTCACAAACTTTTCTGTAAACTTCCATACAAAACTTTTTGCGTAAACTATTAGCTGAAATTTTCATTAAACTTTGGAGCGAAAGTTTTACAATAAAATTTGGATAAAAAACGTTATGACGGAACTTTAAGTAGGAAAGTTATGATAAAACTTTGACTAGGAAAGTATTGATGGAACTTTAAGTAGGAAACTATTGATGAAACTTTAGGCGTTCGGATCTAGATCTCGCCGAAGCCCTTCTCCTCTCTTCGGAGCGTGGCGGACGGTACACCGGGGCGAATACAGTCGGTGACAGCGGAGCTGATCGAACGGTGATGCGGGCCTTCGTAGGCCCCAACTTTTTGTCTGTTGTAGTCACGGTTGACATAGCCAACCGTTTATATTGAGTCATACAATAGCCGCGGTTGACAATGCAACTGTGGCTATTGGAGTGCATAGCCATGATTAATCTCGTTTGCGAGACTACAAATATTTATTTATAGTCTCGTAAACGTAGTCTCAATTGAATTAGCCTATAGTTATAGAGTTCTCTCAACCGTGGCTATAGCGACGCATTGTTATAGTGTTAATGCAAAATGCACAAGTTTTTCGAATGGGTCTCGGATCGTATTGTGATTATGTATTGGTTTTGTATTTGTTATATTGATCACGTGCTATCCGACACAGTGAGTGCGTCAGTCCGAATTCGAATCAAACGTGGAGTAGGAATTGCCTTATATTTGCGACTATATATATATATATATGCAGTACCCTTTGTGGTCGTCCGTGACACCAGATGATTGACATGGAGACATCGCCGCTCCCGCTCCCCCTGGATATTCTCCTCGAAATCTTGGCCCGATCCGACCCACCGACCATCGCGCGCTGCGGCGCCACATGCAAGCTCCTCCGGCGCTCCGTGACCGACCCACTCTTCCTTCGCCGCCTCCACCTCGCCTCCGCCGGCCACTTCCTCCTCGCCTTGCTTTACCACCGCCGCTTCCCTTTCCCCTACACGGAGACGCTTCGCCGCCCGCCGCTCTTCACCACGGCCACGCCGCCCGTGTCCGTGGCCGCCAACGTCACGGCCGAGCTGGACGGCCCGTACGATCCCGTCGCGTCGCGCGGCGGCCTGATCGTGCTGAGGAGAGATGAGTACGCCTCCAGGCTCTGCGTGTGCGACCCCGTCGTCGGACGGCACCACGTCCTCACTCCCGACGCCGTAACCGACATACTGCACGTCATCATGCCCGAGGACGGCGACGACGGCGGCCACGGCCTGCCCTTCAGGCTGCTCGTCGCCGACAACGACCTCCGGACGCAGACCTACTCGTCCAAGGCGGGCGCGTGGGGCCAGATCACCCGCACGCCGGAATGCATCCCTGCAAATTACCAGCTGGTGCGGCCGTCCCAGGTCCTGCTCGACGGCGTCGCGCACTGGCTGTACCACGAACGGACGACCCCGACATACAACGTGCTCGCCCTCGACGTTGCCACGGGACACGCTGCCTGGACCGTGGTCCCGCAAGACTGTCACCGCCGGCGCATAACTAGCACGGTCGACATGGCCGGGGAGCTGCTCCTGGTGTCCTCGTCCGACGGGAAGCTCGGGTTGCTCGTGTGGGAACGCCCGATCGCGGTGACCATGTGGACGGACACGGGTTCGGAGGAACCCGGGAGATCCTGGACGCGGCGCGTGGTGATCCACTGGGCAACGATCCTCCGGTCGGTGAAGCCTCTGTGCAGTGGTCCGCTCGCTTGCCAGCATATCTCCTTTGAGTGGTTCGCGGAAGGGAGCGGCACCGTGGTCTTTCAGATGAGCGGCGTTGGGATCGTCTTGCTCAACCTTCGCACCCTGCAGGTTCGCCATCTTAAGAGGTCGCCGTTGGAGTTACCTGGATCCTCTCCGTTTTGTGTTTACGAGCTTGATACGGCCAAGTTGCTCCTGGCCAGATGAAAGTACGTACGGGGAACTCTATATCATTCCTTTTTTATGCATGCTTGTGAGGGATTGATCTAAATTCATGCCTTTCGAGCCAACTCGTGGTGGTCTTTGATGCTTACAGTACTACTATGTAATTTCTCTGTTTTTAAATTGTTGACTTTTTTATTATGTTTGACCCGTCGCTTTATTTAAAATATTTGTTGAAATATGTAAACACATAAGTGTTTCAACCTTCTTTAACGATAAAATGAAGTCATAATAAACGAATGGTCAAACGTAATAAAAAAGTCAATGACGTCAACAATTTCAAAATAGAGAGAGTAGCAGCTATATATTTGAATTCTGTCATCCCTGGTTAACCCAGTGACAAAACTGGAGGAATGAACGGAATTATGAGGCAGACTCCAATGATTATTTGCGAGGAGGTAGGTACCAAGGAGGAACACATAGAATCGAGCACAATCATTATTGAAGAAAATTTTTGAAACCAATTCCAAGCAGGAAACTATCACCAGGTGACAAGAAGGAGAGCTTATGACAAGTAGCATGCACATGACTCGTGAAACGGCATGATTTCAGGCACGAGATGTAAGACGGAGACTTCCTGTGAACTTATATCTAGCAGCAGCGATTCCTCGGTAGCAGCACGTCATTGATCAGGTCGTCCAGATTGGTCAACGCCCTGCCACCAGGCTGCGATGCACGAACGGCGATCTCCTTCCACTCTGCAGCCCTTCTCCTCATCTCCTTCCCCCTGTCGCCGGACATCGCCTCCCTGATCCTACTTTCCAGCACGTCCCGCCGCATGTGGCCACCAACCTCCATCCCCACGCCCCACTCGACGCACGCGTAGCGGCAGTTGGTCTGCTGGTCCCCGAAGAACGGCCAGCACAGCATGGGCACCCCGGCGCTCAGGCTCTCCATGGTCGAGTTCCAGCCGCTGTGCGTGAGGAACAGCCCCACCGCCTCGTGCCGCAGCACCGCCTCCTGCTCGCACCAGCTCGCCATGAGGCCCCGGCCTCTCGTCGCCTCCAGGAACTCGGGCGGCAGCACGGCCGCCTCGCCCAACACGATGTCCGGCCGGACGATCCACAGGAACTCGTGGCCGCTGTTCGCCAGCCCCCAAGCGATCTCCACCAGCTCCTGCCTGCTCATGACGCTCACGCTGCCGTAGTTCACGTACACCACGGACCGGGCCGCCTTGCCGTCGAGCCACCGGAGGCAGGCGAGATCTTCCTTCCAGAGGCTGGGCCGGATCGATCCAATCCGGGCGCTGTCGGGGACCACACGGTCCTCGACGAAGCTGAGCGGGCCGATGGCGTAGACACGCGGAAGGGTCGCGCGCAGGGCGTCGAGCGCCGGCTGCTCGAGCTCGTCGATGGTGTTGAGGATGACGGCGGTCCCCGTGAGCTCCACCATGTGCGTCATGAAATCGAGCAGGGTGTCGCCGGGCCGCATCGTGTAGATGAAGGTCGGGAAGTCACGCAGGCGCATGCGCTTGCTCATCCCCTGCGCCCAGTCCACCGGCGCGTCCAACAAGCCCCCGCTCGTCAACTGGCCTTCGTCTAAATCAAACCACAGACACGTGTCCCAAATGACAAGCAACCTTTTGTCGTCGTTACAAAATTTATTAATTACATGGCTGAAAAGTGCTGATCAAGCAAGAGTGCGCGCGGCGGGCGCGTACCTTTGAGAGGCACGAGGCCCTCGTCGACGAGGGACCGGTAGTTGCGGTACGCCATGTATCCGCAGGCGCTAGCCGTCCAGAACAGCGCGCACGGCACGCCGAGCTCCTCCGCGGCATCAACGCTGAAGCTCATGGCGCTGTCCGCCACGACGCAGGTCACCGGCGGCGCCCCGTCCGTGCTGTTCAGCCGGGCAAGCAAGTCCCTGAAGCGCGGGAGGCAGGTCTTCCTGGTGGACTCGCAGAGGGAAGCCGGGTCCTGTGTGGCGTCGGCGTCGGTCGCCGGCAGGCCGTCGGGGATGGTGGCGAAGCGGAAGTCCGGGAGGCCCGCGACGGCACCGGAGCCGCGGGTGCGGACGAGGCGGCGGTGGTTGTACTCGGTGTTGACGAAGGTGACGTGGAAGCCCTTGCTGTGGAGGACCTTGGCGAGCTTCATCATGGGCGTGACGTGCCCCTGCGATGGGAACGGTACGCACACGGCGTGCGGCTTCTCGCCGGCGGAGACAACGCTGACAACCATCTCGGTGGCGACTGGCCGGAACAGAGTTTGTGTGTACGAGTGCACACCACCGGTTCTGCTCTCGTGAATGCAGCTACTAAAAATACAAGCTAGCCGACACAATGTTGTGGCCCTGGCGGTTGGAACCATAAAAAAACCAACATGTTTGTATAATAGGATGAACTGCAACACAGAGTAAGGTACTAAGGTCTTATCCCATTATTTACATCTCAATGGCACAGAATTGGACAAATTATTATACAGCAAGTGTGTCCAAGGGAAATATAATTGATGTATATATATATATATGTTGCTTCACAAGTTTAAAAAATAAAGGTAATCTGAAAATACGCTATTCTAGTTATGATGGCAGCTTGCAGAGCTGGTGGTGGGAGCACGACTCTCCAACAGCAGTGGTACCTCCAAACTTTTGCACTATATACACTTAGGATTCACTCCAAGTCATATAAATACTTGCAATTATTGTAAAAGACCAAAGTTTTGTGTATGTTGGTATATTATTAATTTTGGCTAAATTGTATGTGTTAAATCCACAGTTATTATATTGAATATATTAAATAGTTATTTGTATTTATAATAATAATAAATTCATAATTTGACATGTTAATAGTAGATTTAAGTATTGTTGGATTTTGAGAAGGGGGGGGGGGGGTGTCACATGCCCTAATACAATTATTGTTAATAGCCGACACAATGTTGTGGCCCTGGCGGTTCGAACCATAAAAAAACCAACATGTTTATATTATAGGATGAACTACAACACAAAGTAAGAATGGACAAGTAATGGACAAGTAATGAAGGACTTATCCCATTATTTACATCTCAATGGCACAGAATTGGACAATATTCTATATAGCAAGTATGTCCAAGGGAGATATATAACTGATGTGTATGTATGTTGCTTCACAAGTTTTTTTAAAAGAAACAAGCAGTCTCAAAATACGCTACTCTACCTATTATGTTTAGTTATGATGGCAGTTGGTGGAAGCACGACTCTCCATCGGTAGTGGTGCAGTGGTGCGTCTAACTTTTGCACTATACACTTAGATTCACTCTAAGTCGAGCCTCAAAAAAAAAAGATTAACTCTAAGTTTTGTGAACTTGCGATTATTGTAAGAGACCGGTGATTTTTTAACATGCAATATTCTATGTTATTAATTTTAGATAACTATATGTATTAAATATGTAATTATGATATTGAATATATTAAATAGTCAACCACCTTAAACATGTCACATTATAATTTTATTTTTTGATAAATAAGGTAGTCTCAAAACCAAGGGAAACGGGTGAGATGTGTGTGTGTGGGGGGGGGGCACATGCCCTGTGTGCGCAGAATATAACTCCTCAGCCCTACCATGTTTCAAGTACTAGATTTGGTCTTGCAACATAGCATCAAATTTGCATTATAGATTCATGATTCCCGGATAGATCTGTTTGCTCCGCGTCCACCTCGCCATATAAAGCATGAATGAAATTCAACCTCAAATTAAGATATAAGAACTGAGATCCAAAGATCAGAATCCAAAAACGAAACCCAAAACTGAAATAACCGAGATTCCATGTAGCTGGAAGTAGATCAAATACATAATATAATTAATCAAACTTTCAATTTCAACTTCCGATCATGGATCCGGTTATCCAAATTACCCAAATAATTGTACCCAAGAGAAACCTTCCCACCATACCTGCTTTGGTTGTTGGGTAGTGTAGAAGCGGACATTCGATAGTTTCATATTGCTGGTCGCATAGACGCAATCATCACAGATCCTGTAATCCATGTTGTTTCGTCCGATGTTCCGCCCTCCAAGTTTTCCTGTGCAATGTCATGTACATGAAGAATTTCACCTTGAGAGGAGCCCAAGTTTTCCAGAGATCGGTTACTCCGTTGAGCTTTGTGCCACCACAGAAGAACATGTTGTAGGCCGATTCGGCAGTGTACGTGAGGGAGGCAGTCCATCGCCGACAACAACATATGTGGTCGTAGAGGGAGGCGCATGCACTATGGCTATGACTGACATCGGACCGATGATGTGTTTGATTCATTGTCTGTTTGTCAGTGCCTCCCACACAGTCCTCGAGTGTTGCCTATCATAAGTCCGTTCTCAATGCCCTTTCATTTCACATTTTCCAGGTATGACACGTCGGCTTTTAAATTTTGTTTCGTAAAATGAAAGTGCATCTCTCGATGCACTCTTTTATTTCACAGTTTCATAGACCGGATGAAACATTAAATTATTGCATAGGTATATCAATGAGAATTCGTGTTTTTTTATACATAAAAGGAAAAGAGTCTCAATATATCTTCCGTTCTCCTTTCATCAACTTTGAAAGAGTGGCACCATACTTTTATTCTAATAAAAGACTTCTCTCCTCTTTCATATTAAATAACATGTTATGTTATTTTTTTTTGTTATGTGTCACCTAATAAATATTAAATAAAGAACTCACCGAGAACGACCTAAAGTATGAGTTGTGTTTATCCAGTGACTCTTATCACACTCGCTCGTACCTTCCCTAGAAAGGCATTCTAATGACTGATGTTGAAAGCACCATAGACACCAAGAATCTACAATGACGGAACGCCGCACACCGTCGAACAGTCGTGTGCAGTTCCGGACTGATCACATCATGCTCCATTATAAGGACACGTGCACCACCTATCCTATTTGACTCCGGGGTCCCGGGACACCGGGGAGGGAAGACCACATGTCTATCCATCGCCCATAAGACTATAAGAGTTTGCACGAGCCGCCCATGCCGCCATCGTCGCTCCAACCCGCAGGGTGCGACAACTCAGGCCAAAGCTATCGCTCTAGTACTCGATCATTGTGGTGGTTGGACTCCAGTTCGCCTCACTAGAGCCAGCACTTGTAACACACACTTCTTTCACCAAGAATCCAGTAACATATAGCAGTAATAGGGTGTTACTCCTCCATACGGCTTGAACCTTTGGAAAATCTGTTGTGGTTGTTTTCCCTTTGTGGTTGAGAGACTTGGCCTGGTTGAAATGTTAGCAAAAGAGGCGGCGTATTTCTACAAGAGAGAGCTCAGAACCCTACCGCCGGAGCGGGAGTAACCACCAATTTAACTACCCCCAACATCAACACTAGTTCGTTTTCTCACTGACCTGCCTATAGGAGCTCCCTATGCTGCTTTAATTTCACTATTTCTCGGGTATTGCTGAAAAAAAGAGACTTGACCTGGCTGAATCCTACTTTAATTTTACAATATCCAAATTTGGCTTGAAAGAAGCCAAATTTGTCTTACGTTTTCAAGGGATGAGCACCTGCATTGTTCTTTTTTCTTTTTGCGATGATTCTTTTTATTTACAAAGAATAGAGAATATTTCAAAATTACATGAATTTGTGGTTAGATTAAATTTTTGAGATAACAAAAGGATGGGATTAACAAATAACAACCTTCCTATAACATCAAGGTTGTGCATGCACACGCCAACTTGTGTCAAAACGGTGGTGTGTGTCGCTGTCCTCCGCCAAAAATAAAAGAGAGTGAACAGTTTCATTGTTTTTTTCATTCATTCCCGCTGAAGCCTCCAAGGTGCTAGACGTGTCGTTAAGCGGTAATCCGGGATTAACGTCCTCGTGCTGACCTGCTATGTCAATACATAATCTATAATTTATATGAAGCAAACTCCAATGCTTTGCCAAGGAAGAGGACACAGAACCCAGTATGATCATTGCACAATTATTTGAAGGAAACCAATGCCAAACCGGGAAATAAACAGAGCTTATGAGTAACAGTAGGATGCACGTAGCCCTTGAAACGAGATTGCCATTATTTCAGGCAGAAAATCTATGCATATATTTCTTGATACATCCTATCTAGCAGCTCTTCCATCTGGGTACCAGGACGTGATTGATGAGATCATCCAGATTGGTCAACGCCCTGCCACCAGGCTGCGTCGCACGAACGGCGATCTCCTTCCACTCCGCCGCCCTCCGCCTCATCTCCTTGCCCTTGTCCCCTCCCATGGCCTCCCTGATCCTGCCCTCCAGCACGTCGCGCTGGACGTCGTCCCCGACCTCCATCCCCACGCCCCACTCGACGCACGCGTAGCGGCAGTTGGTCTGCTGCTCGGCGAAGAAGGGCCAGCACAGCATGGGCACGCCGGCGCTGAGGCTCTCGGTCATGGAGTTCCACCCGGCGTGCGTGAGGAACAGCCCCACCGCCTCGTGCCGCAGCACGGCCTCCTGCTCGCACCAGCTCGCCATGAGGCACCGGCCTCTCGTCTCCTCCAGGAACTCGGGCGGCAGCACGGCCGTCTCGCCCCTGACGAGGTCCGGCCGGATGATCCAGAGGAACGCGTGGCCGCTGTTGGCCAGCCCCCACGCGAACTCCACCAGCTCCTGGTTGGACATGGTGGTGATGCACCCGTAGTTCACGTACACCACGGACCGCGCCGGCCTGCCGTCCAGCCACCGCAGGCAGGTCAGGTCCTCCTTCCAGAGGCTGGACCGGATCGCGCCGATGGGGGCCGCGCCGCCGTCGGGGACCAGCCTGTCCAGGAGGAAGCTGATCGGGCCGATGGTGTACACGGGCGGGAGGATGGCGCGCATGGCGTCCAAAGCGGGCTGCTCGAGCTCGTCGAAGGTGTTGACGATGACGGCGGAGGCCAGGCTCGCGCGGTCCACCTCGCGCATCATGAAATCGAGCAGGATCTCGCCGCGCTGCATCGTGTAGATGAAGCTCGGGAAGTCGCGGAGCCGCATGTGCTCGCTCATCCCGCGCGCCCACCCCACCGGCGTGTCCAGGTGCCCGTTCCTCACCTGCTCGTCATCTGCACATACATATAAGACGATTCTGCTGTGAATGGTAGAAATATTTTCATTACTGCTGCTGCTGATGACACTAGCTACAAAGTACAGCACGGAACCTTTAAGAGGCGCGAGGCCCTTGTCCATGAGGAACTGGAAATGGCGGTAGCCCATGTACCCGCAAGCGCTGGCGGTCCAGAACAGCGCGCACGGCACGCCGATCTCCCTGGCGGCGTCCACGCTGAAGCTCATGACGTTGTCCGCCACGACGCACGTGACCGGCGGCACCCCGTCCGCGCCGTTCAGCCGGGCAAGCAGGCTGGTCAGGTGCGGCAGGCAGGTCCTCATGGTGGAGTCGCAGAGGGCCGCCGGGTCCTGCGTGGCGTCGGCGTCGGTCGCCGGCAGGCCGTCGGGGATGGTGGCGAAGCGGAAGTCCGGGAGGCCCGCCACGGCGCCGTGGCCGCGGGACCGGATGAGGCGCCGGTGGTTGTACTCGGTGTTGACGAAGGTCACGTGGAAGCCTTTGCAGTGGAGCACCTTGGCCAGCTTCATCATCGGCGTGATGTGGCCCTGCGCTGGGAACGCAACGCACACGGCGTGCGGCTTGTCGCCGGCCAGGACACTAGTGGTGACCATCTCGCCGGCTCGAACAGAGAGACAGAGACAGAGAGCTCTGCTCTGTTTTGGAGGAGGACAGTGGGAGAGATCTGCAGTGTTCCAGTCAGATTGCAGCGACTAAAATATAGCCGCAGCGTTGAATGTCTCTAGCAAGCGTGTCGCTAGGAGATAAGACAATATTATGGGTTGGTGAAGCTGGGAAAGTCGCTGGTTTTATATGTCAGAAATGCCAACATGATTCGACCAATATCTACGTCTCCGCACGTCTCGACACCAATACGTTGTTCAGTTTCTTATCGCATATGGGTGTCTGTCATGAACCTCCTATCTGGTAATCGACGTCAGTTTCTTACTGCTTATTTTGAAAACTGCATGTTCCAAAACGGCATCACATCTGCATGACATACGTTGTGTTAGAACCGCAATGAAAAGACCCTGTTGGCTGGAGATCCTTGGATGCTTCTGCTCCAAAATTGTTAATACTTTTCTCACCAGCAGTTCAAAAAAATATATAATCACATCAGAGAGGCACAATCAACCTGAAATCAGGATTCAACCAATAAACTCCTGAGCTGGCCCAGAATAATTGAATGAGCGTCATCGCTAGCGCTAATTGATAACGCAATCAAATATAAAAAAAGCTGCATGCATACCACGCAGCTGATGAAAACTACAGGCACACCATCGACACCAGAACTTTCGTTCAAAAAATATAGTATCAAACTCCGTTCAAAATAATGGTCACTTTGATTGACGGCATGCAACAGTGATGAAGGTTTGTGCAACCCGTTCTGATGAAAGGGCTCAACCTTGCTGATGCTGGGGTTTGCATCAAAAGAGAGCTGGGCCTCAATTCCACGCTTCGAGAGTGTAAGAGAAGAGGCCAACTTAATAATTTCAGATGAAAACCAAATTCAGAGAAAGTCTGATTGGGCCTTTGTTTAGGTAAAAGAGAAAATACGCGGAGACGCTGCAGAGGATGAACGAACAGTTCATTAATTATTTAGCAATTACTGAATGACAAGCACTTTCTGAATCAGGACACTTCTTTTCTAATACCACGTATTACAGATCATTGCAAGCAAATAAAATGTGTTAAACTTGACCAGCAAATTAATAAGCGCTAATAACTCTTCCTGCCAGAGAGCAGCACATCATTGATCAGTTTATCCAGGTTATCGAGCGAGCTTCCCCGGGCTGCATTGCTCGACCAGCAGCCTCCTTCCACTCCGCTGCCCTCTTCCTCATCTCCCTCCCCTTCTCCCCATCCATGGCCTCCCTGATCCTGCCCTCGACCACCTCGCGCCGCACGTCATCGCCCACCTCCATCGCCACGCCCCACTCCACGCACTTGTACCGCGAGTTGGTCTGCTGCTCGGCGAAGAACGGCCACGACAGCATGGGCACCCCGCCGGAGAGGCTCTCGAGCGTGGAGTTCCACCCGCTGTGCGTGAGGAACAGCCCCACGGCCCGGTGCCGCAGCACCTCCTCCTGCGGGCACCAGCTCGCCAGCAGGCCCCTGCCCCGCGTCGCCTCCACGAACTCCGGCGGCAGCACCGCCGCGTCGCCCTTCACCAGGTCGGGCCGGACCACCCACAGGAACGCGTAGCCGCTGCGCGCCAGCCCCCACGCGAACTCCACCAGCTGCTCGTTGCTCATCACGGCGATGCTGCCGTAGTTGACGTACACCACGGACCGGGCCGCCGTGATCCCGTCGAGCCAGTCCAGGCAGGCCCGGTCCTCCTTCCACAGGTTGGAGCCCAGCGCGTCGAGCGGGCCGCCGGGCGGGACGAGCCGCTCCGCGAGCAGGTTGAGCGGGCCGACCGCGTAGGCCGCGGCCCGCGGGTGCGCGGCGGACAGGGCGCCGAGCGCCGGGTGTTCGAGCTCGTCGAAGGTGTTGTAGACGATGGCCGTGGCGTCCGACGAGTGCTCGATCTCGTGCATCGTGAAGGTGAGCATGGGGTCGTCGCGGTCCGTGGTGCGGAGGAAGGTCGGGAAGTCGCGGAGCCGCATGTGCTTGCTCATCCCGCGCGCCCAGTCCACCGGCGTGTCAAGGAACCCGTTCGTCAGCTGCTCCATGTCTGGTGGTCATGCACAAACAAAATGCGTGTCAATTTTTTTTCGAACAATGTAATGTTTTGTGATTACGAAATGTTGGATGTTGGTCATTTCACCGACGCCAACAATGCTTGGCCGTGACGAGGACTGACCTTTGAGAGGGACGAGGCCCTCTTCAATGAAGAGGCGGTAGTGGCGGTATCCCAGGGCGCCGCACGCGCTGGCCGTCCACAGCAGCGCGCACGGCACGCCCAAGTCCGCCGCGGCGTCGACGGCGAACGTGAGGGAGGCGTCCGCCACCACGCACGTCACCGGCGGGACGCCGTCGGCGCCCGAGCCGTTGAGGCGCGCAAGGAGCGCCTTGAAGTGGGGGAGGCAGGTGGTCATGGTGGAGATGCAGATGGCCGCCGCGTCCTGCGTGGCGTCGGCGTCGCTCGGCGGCAGGCCGTCGGGGATGGTGGCGAAGTTGAAGTTCGGGAGGCCCGCGACGGCGCCGGGGCCGCGGGACCGGACGAGGCGGCGGTGGTTGTACTCGGTGTGGACCAAGGTGACGTGGAAGCCCTTGCGGTGCAGGACCTTGGCCATCTTCATCATCGGGATCACGTGGCCCTGCGCCGGGAACGGCATGCACACGGCGTGCGGCTTCTCGCCGGCCGGCGACGGCGAGCCTGTGCTGCCCATGCTCTCGCGTGTCGAGTGACTCGTGAACTGCACCTCTAGCAGAGATTGATGACGACGTGTTTGATTCGAGGGGGAAACTCTTTGCCCTTGAATTTATAGGCGCCAGCTGCTTCATGGTACTCGCGGCTGGATTACATTCGTATTTCGTTACAGCCGGATTATCTTATGGTGTTAACTGAACTTTGTTCCGCTCGCGGAATTGGTAAGCTTTTGACGAGGTAAGAGGTCGATTTTGCTGAGGTTGGGTAACAAAAGTAGAACATGCCGCCATATTATAATTTGACAGTTACGTTACGTACCGCCTTCTCCATCTCTTTGCCGCCACCCATGGTTACGCATGTACATGCATCAGCAGCACCGCGATATTTTTAAACGGTTGATGAAGCTTCTGCTTAGCACAGAGTATGTCTGAGGCGTAGCCAATTTAATTTTTCATTCAATCAGATATAAATTTTTTTATTGACCATTGTTACGGTTCTCCTTCGAACTTTAATTAGGAGGATATGCAAGCGCTTCCGTTCGAGCGAAACACATGTAGTAGTACAAGTCTGACCAAAGTCCGGAGGATACTCGTAATTAGTTACTCTATTCCCCTCGCAAAAAAAAAGTTACACTATTCTATGAATGATGACATTTTAACCAACAGTTTTGAGTTACAGTCGATAAAAAAAATGTTGTTGGTAACGACATCGTTTCTTAGAGGGGTATACATTTGCCTCACTTTGCCCTCTCCCTTTTATGTCGTGATATTGATCAAGGATTTTTTTTAATGCATTTTGTCACGTGATTCTTTGACTAAACCCATTTTAAGTTGAATATGCTTGACAAGGAAAATTGTAAGATTTTTTTCTTAGAGAGGGTATCTTGCAACCGCAGTAAAACAAGGTTTTCTATTTTTCAGTTGATCGAGAAACTTTCAATCAAACACACAATACATTAGCAAATTTTACCTCTATGTAAAAGTCGTATAATCTAATACATAAATAATAACAATCGACTGAAGAGAAGAAAAAATGAATTTCTTTTGACAAGGAACGTTTCATCACGAACGGACGGTTTATTATCAGGTCAGGCAAATCTTTCCTCCTCGGAACAGGGCAGCCCAGCAGTGAATGGATAATACGCCAGAGACGAAGTCCGTCGCCGGCCGCAATGCCTGCACCAAAACCCTCCGCCGCCGCAATGCTCGCGCACACGCGCCTCCCGCCTCCGGGGGCCTCGCCTCCCTCATCCGCCGGCGGCGGTGGTGGCGTCGAGTTCCGCCGCAAGCTCCACTTCCTCTCGGCCGAGCTCCACCTCGACCCCTTCCCGCTACTCGCCACCCACCCGGCTCTCCGCTCGGCTCCACTGCCGCTCCTCCGCGACTCCCTCGGCCTCCTCACCTCCCACGGCCTCTCCGCGGGCGACGCCTCGCGTGTATTCTCCGCATTTCCCTCCCTCCTCACCTCCCCGCCCGTCGAGCCCCTCCGCTTCCTCTCCGCCGACGCGCCGCTCCCGCCGTCGCTCCTCCGCGCCGCGGTGGTCCGGTCCCCGCGCCTTCTCGCCGCGTCCGTCCCGGACACGCTCCGCCCCGCGCTCCAATTCCTCCGCCGCCGCGTTTCCCTCCGCCGTGAGCCGCTCCCGCTCGCCGCCGCGCTGCTCCTCGCTTTCTCCGTCGAACGCACCCTCCTCCCCAAACTCCTATTCCTCCGTGACGCCACGGGTCTCCCCGACCCCGCTATCTGCGCGGTCCTCAGGCGCGCCCCCGCCATCCTCTCCTACGGGATCGAGACCAACCTCACACCCAAGCTCCAGTTCCTGACCGAGCGCATGGGCAGGGACCCCGCCACGGAGCTGGCCGAGTTCCCGCACTACTTCGCATTTAGCTTGGAGGGGAGGATCAGGCCAAGGCACGAGGCGTTGAGGGAGAGGGGCATCGAGTTGTCACTCAAGGACATGCTCACAGTCAACGATGACGACTTCAGGGAGCAGCTGTTTGATGCGACTCTATCAGACACCAAGGCCAGGTTGTGAGCTTGCATTCACGAGCACTATATATGCTTGAGCTTGGATTCTGAAACTGCACAATTTGGTTCTGGAATTTGGGTTCAGTTTACTAGATTACTCTGCAACCTGATCCGCGGCATAGGTCGCAATTTGGAATTTAAGGTTTCATGTTATTTCAAATTCAGACTTGATGGTACGGCTGATATTTGAAGCTTGCAAGGAGAGAGGTGTGAAGATATCACCTGAGGGAATTGCTCAATGACTGTCTTTATATATTGTGTCATATAAGCAGTATTTGGGAACAAAAAGGTTTCTGCTAAGGATGTGCCACCAACAAACTCAAGAGTTATGGTTCCATAAATAGCTGTGGATGAAAGATGGATCTAAGATACGAGTTGTCAGAGGAGACCAAGCTTGGCATTTACGGGATCGTAAACCTCCTAACAATAGGTGCGTTGTAATATCATTTTACTGTGCTATATTTAGCGCAAATAATTTTATAGAGGCATGAAGTTAACACAAAAATCAGAGAAATTCCGATGTCTTAGTTAAAATAACAGGTGAAGGATTCCATGGGGCATGCAGCTGTTATATGATTTATATTTGGCATTATCTAATTGGAAATATGAATACATGATTATAGTTGTCAAATGAGATGCCCTGTTCTGAGCTAGGAACATTTGGATGTCTGAATTGTTATCCGTGACCTGTTGGCTATGATTCTCATTTGTCAGGATTTATGTCTACTTTCTGTTCTCTGATCTGTCAGAGATTGCCAAGCAGATTATGAGTGTAGTTTGATGTACTGTTACATGTATCATTAAATTGTCAATAGGTCATACACCTCGAGTGCTAATATCCAGATGAAGTTTGAAAAAACAAAGATATGGAAAACATATTTATCCTTTTACTTAGGATCTGAGAAGCTGAGAGCAAGTGGTTATTAGCATTAATATATGTTAAGACCTATCTGTCCATAGTGTGTCACAAATTTCTGACTGGTTCTAACCACCCCCAAACGCACTTAAAATTGGTGAGTGATCAGTTGAACAAGAAAAAAAGGCCAGATAAAGAATCAGCACTGTGTCAATCAGCATTGCAGCATGCTGCTTCCTTTGTCCTTAGGAGCTTCTCCCACATGCAAAGCAACTGCCTTGGTTCTTGGTAGTGAGCAACAATGTATCCATCTTT
This sequence comes from Chloris gayana, assembly GCA_031894775.1. Classification (NCBI taxonomy): domain Eukaryota; kingdom Viridiplantae; phylum Streptophyta; class Magnoliopsida; order Poales; family Poaceae; genus Chloris; species Chloris gayana. Next base: position 261,955 of record JAUNZO010000304.1, on the reverse strand, counting down.
GCAGCCATCAGTGTGAATTCTCACATCTGTTTTGTACCTGACTGGTAATCCGCCCCTCTTCATATCATTAATCCATATGCCCATTGCTACATCTTCTAGTTTGAACATCTGCAAAATGACATTTGGATGTAGTTGTAAAGCACATCAGATAATAAGAAACCATACATCATACAGCAGAGCACTTCTTTAGCTTGTCATAAGAAACATAATCTGGTTACATTTTTTTCTTTCATAGTGCATCTTATATTTTCTATGAGGACAAGAATAATTTCAGTCTTGTTTTGTTGTATAAGGAATTAATGACTGAGGAGTCTTATGTAATCATTTTTTCACTTACTATGTATGGCAAATATTACTGTGCACCTCAATAAAAATACCTTTAAATGGGTTGTTTTGTACCAAGCCTTGATTGTCATTGCAATGTCTTGTGAGACCACATATCCTGGTCCATGAGCCCATGGTGGGTATTTCTCATCAGGCCATTCCTGCACAACACATCTAAAGTGTTAGTATTGACATATATAATGCAATATGTTGCAAATTAAGCTGCATAAATGAAATTGGGCAATTATATTTTTCACTTTCTCTGGAGTTCAGATAAAAAAGCACTCAAATTATTGTTTTTCTTTTACTTCTTCAGGAGCAAATTTGGAGTTTTGGACTTTTATGGTAGGAAACCATTGTATATGAAGATATTACCTCTCGGCTTATGTACCATTTGCTTTCAGGATTTCTGTGGGGACCTGAATTAGAATTTATGCGACCATAAAGCAGCCCATGGCTGACATGAAGCTGTTTTATTGAGGATTGGACCTCGTCTACACGGACAAAAGCATCATCATCTGTTTTCATCAGATATTTGGCTGATACAGCACTAGTCTGGTCAAAGAAATCTCAGTTAAGCACAGTTAAACACAAGGAACAGAAAATGGAGAATCATAAGTTGGCAGTGGAGTACCCCATAGATGCATATTGCTAGTGTCTTCCATGTTATCAAGCTGTAGTAGTCAACAAAGGGCAACACCTGGATATCACCATACGTCTGTGCCTCATTCCAGAGTTCTTTGTTCACCATGAGGTTTGTATGCTTTTGAACAGAAAAGATGCACACTTTTGTGTCAAAAAGTCTGACAGAAAATTAGTATCACTAAACTAACTAGTCGTTTTAGTGTTTACCAGGCCAACAAAAAACTGTACTGCTACCACTCCTTGGCGTACATCATCATATTGCATCCATGTTCGTCGTATTGCCATCCTACGCTTGAAGTTATTTGCTGTTGAAAATATGCCAATCAGAAGGTCGACATTTTTCCCATCTGGAATAGGTGATGACTTCAGCATTTCAGGACTAGAGTTCTCCTTGTCTTCTGATGTTGGCAAGCCACTTGCAATCGCGCTTACTAGGTTGAAATCTCCGGAAATTATTACTTCAGTAACCAACCAAGGCTCCAAGCCCTAATAATAGAAGCACCACTGGTAAGGGATGTAGTTACAAAAATTTATTCCAGAATCATGATTGAATGTTACCATTCTATATGTAAACGATGTGACATGTTTTCCGTCAACTGTCATATGGATCCCCTCCAATCCTACACGTAGTGTTGCAATGGCAAGGTATCCCTGCTTAAATGGAAAATATGTGCTTGGTTCATCATTTTTATTGGCAGCTGGATGAAGCTTTTTGTTCACTATGTTCCTTTCTTTTCTGCCCACCATCGCATTACACCTCTCCAAATTGTCCACTGTGGAAAAATATTTTATAAGTAGTGTATAGGATACAGTGGTAACTTTTTCAAATAGAACAGTTTGAAGTACCTTCAGTTGCATTGTTACAATTGGTACAGGGACAACGATCCTCTAAACCCCAGCCGTTGCTTCCAGTGAATGTACTTTGCACTATGACTGGATCTTGAGTAATTTTGTCACCAGTTAGACGGACATTGTAGTGCAGTACAATAGGCTTTTCAGATTCCCCTGGGAGTGCTATACCAACAAGATCAACCCAAAAGTTGCCCGAGAGGCTTCCAGGAGTGCCTATAAGAGTTATTGATGAACCTACAATCAGGCCGCAAGGTATGTCAATTGTAAAAGCTTCAGTCTCTAACTTGGAAGCATTCATTTTGCGAATAGAATATGGGCATAGCATCTCCTTTTCTCTATGAGAAGAACTTGTAGTTTGCACTGATTTTGTCAGGTTTCCCCATGCAGTTCTTGCATCGCTGATCGCCTCGCTTGCATGAGGAAGGCCATTGGTGATATTGGTTAGCTGCGTCAGCTGATTCCATGTATCTAGCCACTGAAATGATTCAGGAGAGGAGTTTCTAGAATCTGAGCTATTCAAAGTTGAATCATCTGTTGCTGCTGATGCTACCACTACTGTTGTAGTATTTTCTTGTTCAACCAATGGACCTTTTAGCCATTCCATGGCATTGGCGTCGAATATGTGATGCCAAGGTGTTCCTGATGCTGAACTCGTCACTATCAGATATCTGACAACCAGCAGTGAAAAGAGGGCAATCAGGACGGTGATGCCGAACTTCTTTGTCATCCACATGTTCAATCCCCTTTTCTCCGGTGTCATGGCAAATACAAGTTCACAACACGCGTGTCTTCAATGGAATATTAGCAGTTTTCCCGACTTTTATGTCTTTATCCTCCCTTCTGTGAAGATGCGGGATAGCAGCATCTGTCATTGAAATATGAAACACTTCAGATATATGGCACTTCAATAAAATTCTCTAATTTAAAAACCTGAGCAGAAATATTTATGGAGTGAAAGTAAAAAGGAAGTTGCCGGCCCTCGTTGGGCGTGACCAAATCAAATCCTATGGTCTGCGTATCCGTTCTCGAGAAGAACAGCACTACTTAAGTTGAAGCTGTGAAAGATATCAGACACAATAGTATGCAACACAGAAATGCTATTTGTTGCACTTTCTCTGAATTCTGCAGCCCTGGAACAAGCAGGACTTTGTTTCCCTTTTGTCTTTTTTTTTTCAGAAAAAAGTACGACATGCCTTTTCTCATGTAACAATGGATCCGAGCCTCCAAGACTGGTTCATAGCAAACCGAGCTGAACTCAAAACTAGTTCCTAAGGAAAATATATTATAGCGAAAAAAAAAACCTTGGAGTACTTGTAGGACGCAATGGCCTCGTTTCCTAGCTGAATAAGAGAGGACAACTGCTTCGTCTGTGCTTAGCACTGACATGAGTGAATCCAAAACCACAAAAGGAAAAGGCAAGAACGATTTGGACATGGTGCAATGAGTAGTGATCTATGTAGAAGTTTGGTTTCTGCAACCATTGCAGGCAGAGAAAGACTCAAAAGATGGTAACTGACCTTGTTCATCAATCTTCAACTATGGGTACGAGTAGTGATTGCAGAGGTGAACAAACCAGAAGAGAGTGGAGGGAAAGAGAAAGACAAGGCAGAGCAGATGTCGCATGACCCGCCAAGAAACAGGAAACGCGAGATATACGAGTGCAATTGGTTCAACCAGCCAATTTATTTCGTCAAAAGTAAATGATGATATTCTTACCTTTAAATCAAGATACGTATGGAGGTGCTAATTATTCCGAAAGTTGGACTACACACTACAGGTTGAAAAAACTTTAAAGTACACCTGTGCTGAAACAGAATTAACGTACCACTGAGTTTGAAAAAAAAGCCATTTAAAGTACTCTACTACACTAGTGGCATTTTATAAAGCGTATAAAAATTAGCAAACACAAGTACAGAATTTCTTTATTCGGTTGAACTCTAAGCATAGATTGGGGGCGATCATATTGACCTGAAGTGAAACAAAGTTGCCGGCCCTTTCCGTGCACGACCGTGTCAAATCCAATGGCACGCCCAACGTTCAGAAGTGGCAGGTTAGCCATCAAAGAAACTAGTACAAACCAGGGAATGCCATTGCCATGTGTGCACCGTGCTGCACCAGGGGCCGCAAGTCCAGGTGTCCTGGAATTCCTTCAATTTTCGCGGCTTCTTGAACGCGCAGGTCGGCATTTCTGACCTGTTGTTTCGTTGTACAAATATGACTTTCAAGAGCGTATTGTCTCCAGGCAAACGTAGCCAAACGAAAAGACAGTTTTCCTTAGAGAAACTGGAACAAGCAACGAAGAACTAAACAAAACAGAAGCAACCTCTCCTACCTCTTTTCCTTTCGAGATGAACTCTTTCTTGATCAACCATGGCACGGATCAATGTCAAATTCAAGTAGAACAAAAAAAATAGAAGGGAGAAATATTTTTGGACAGTCCGTACGTGGCGTGGATCGATTTAAGACAACTAGCTAACTTCTTACCACAGAGAGAGAGAGAGAGAGAGAGAGAGAGAGAGGAGAGTGTTTACCTCGATCTTCGATTATGGAGGAGTGATCGAGGAAGACGAAGACCACGCGTCGCATATGCCTTCGGCGGACAAGAGTACCGGGCGAGAAACACGAGAGGGGAGCAACAGATGCAGGCTGTGGCTTGACATGTACTAGTATATATATATACATCGCAGTACTATATATATATATATATATGTAGAAACAAAAGGAAAGAGCTGCCATTGCCACCGTGCCACGCCACCGGTGATCGGTGCACACGAAGCACCGGAGAACAGAATTTTTCCTTGACAAATCGAACAGTTCGAGTCCCACTCCGCCCATTCCACCTCGACTACGTGCTTGAGAGCGCGGGCTGGCCGGCTGGGTCTAGGCGTCTAGCTAGTGGCGACCTGGTACGGACATGGATGGGCCGTCGTAATAAAAATGGGCTGGTATTAGCACACTGATGTAATGGGCCTTATGTCGGCCTTGGCAGGCCTCTTTTTTTTCAGTTTCTGCGTATCTATCGTGCAACAAAAGTGACTTAAACAAGTCAAAAGCAGTTGCACCGTGCCGGCGGCCGGGCCCACTGTAGTGACCTTCCGCTGGAGTCCATTCGGGAGGCTAACGGCCATTAATTTATCGCGTCTGATTAGATTAGTTAATTAGGTCACGCAAAAGTCCAAGTACCGAGTTGGTCTCTCAATTCAGCAGTCTAATTGTAATTGGTCCATCTCTTATTAGTTGTCCTTTCAACATCGTCTGCTACACGGTCGTTAATGATGCTTTGGCTTTCATATTCTTTTTGCAATAAGTATTTTGATTTGAAAAATGTATATGTACAATTTGTTAATCCAACTAGCGTCCAATCAAAACATATATAATATTTTTAGGACTATGTGCTGTTATGTTACGAATTGGATTGGACTTATAGCAATACTGTTTTGATTTCTACACACCTAGTCATTTTTACCAACGGATGGATGGTATGGCAGCTGCCATAGAAAGGCATAGCCATCAAATTTGCGTGATGTCAACCTTGTAAAAAATGAGCTTTGGCAGGTCAAGCTTCTCAGCTAAAACCTGGACAGGGTGCGCGTTTGTTTACAGCTGTAGCCACTACAACAGACTTTGCAAAAGGAAAAGAAAGGCTTTGCAACCCTGGACAGGGGACACTTGCTGGGGGTAGTTAGCGAATCATCCTTCTGGAATCTAATTAATGGATTCTGGATAATGTCTAGCAGACGAGAATCCAAAATGCCTGTTTTGATTACATAATATTGCAGGGATTACACCTACAAAACTTTCATGTGGGACCAACTACGCGGGAGCCGCGCATCAGTTACATACGTTCGTTTGCCGTTTGGTAAGTTTAGGCTAGACTGAGAGATAATGGGCGAGCTAACAGCTCCGTCACTGAGCCGTCACGCGGCGAATGATAAAACCACCGCGGGAGGTCTCGCATTCCCTGAAAAACGCGAAGGGAAAAAGGCAGAGATATTTCGAGCTCGAAGAGGAGTGCCTCGCACCTCATTCGTCGAGGTAAAAGCCCCCTTATTTCTATTTGAATCGATGGCAATCTGTGCAAAACTCGCGTCTACTCTCATTCGAGCTTCGATTTGACCCCAGAATCGCCCAAATCCGCCTGGATTTGACCTCAGTTCTGTCCCCACCCGAAATTTCTAGGGTTTTAGCCCACGAATTTTCCCTTTTCCATTCGTTTGATTTGAGTTGAATTGGGTTCCTTTTGGGGATTCTGACGATTCGGTCCATCGCAGGGCACGGGATCCTGGAAAGGATTTCGGGGGCGATTTGCTCGCATGGGGGATCATGTCGCGGTGGATATTGGAGAGCTCGTGGCGTCCGGAGCCGGCGAGGCGGCGGGGTTAGCGTCCAGCAAGGAGGAAGCCGAGGCCCTGATTGGGATGGTGGAGTGCCGCATTTGCCAGGAGGAGGACCTGGCCAAGAATCTCGAGAGCCCCTGCGCTTGCAACGGCAGCCTCAAGGTGCGTGCTCCCTTCTCTTCAACCACAAATTCCATTTCTATGGCATGCTACTTATCCCTTTTGCGTATGATCCATGCTGTTAATATCGGTAGATACGGAATTATAAGGTATCAACAACATATGTGAACATTAGAAACCAAAAGTGCTTCATTTAAACTTAATATGGGACCATTGTTGAAAGTTGAAACAATCATGACGGCAGTTGTGCATGATGTTGATTGATGCATGATGTTCAATATACTGTTACTTTTGATGATCTGGCTATTTAGGTGCATCTATGGTTTATGTATCTTAGGTGCCTCTTAGGTGAGTGTGTGTATTTCCTTGAAGAAATCTGCTCCACACGTTAATGCTAGTTGGGTGGATAAGAACATGCTTGGGTGAATCATCATTGTTGCTTGAAGAGTCGGGCATCCTTTCTTTCTGATGGTTCTACTCTTGGAAAGCTTAGCAAATAAGTCACCAGGGATTTGTATATTTTACAAGTTGCTTTCAGTTGAAGTCACTTCAAATTTTCATTTTCATTGTTTCCAAGTTCTATAGAGCAGCAACAACAACAAAGCCTTTAGTCCCAAGCAAATTGTTTCCAAGTTCTATAATGATACCAAACCTTATCCTACATTTTATATATGTGAACTATATCATTCATAGTCCTTATTGTGTTATTTGTATTTGTATTTCTGTTTACTGATTTTTATTCGGTTACACTTCACATATAGTATGCTCACAGGGAATGTGTGCAACGCTGGTGCAATGAGAAAGGAGACATATCTTGTGAAATATGCCATGAGGTATTAAGTTGTTTCTTTTTCAGCTCCGCCTCCACATGTAGAGTCATGATTCTAGTAATATAATGCATACCTGATTTTTTGTTGTTGTTGTACTAAGACACAAATCATTGCCTTTTTTCCCTTTTTGGTTTATCCAGAAGTGCTAGAACCTTAGTCCTTATACCTTAAAATAAAAGAAGGCTACAATAACTATAACAAATCAATGTTTTATCAAAAAGGAGACAGGGTCAACTTTATCCTTTCACCCCTGGCAGCTTTTTTCTTTTCCTTTTGCCAGAGTCCCCCTCCCTCCCTTTTTTTGGCTGATTTAACTGTAAACCAGATTGTGAGTTTATTCTCTGTTTTGCAGTCATACAGGCCTGGTTACACTGCCCCACCCCAGGCTCATCACGACGAAACTACCATAGAGATAAGGTTTGTTGTCTTCATTCATGGATTTTATAACTTTTATTTCTGTTCTGGTATCCTTGTATCTTTATCTATGTGAATGATATCTGGGCAATTAGCTTAAAGTTTTGTATTTTTTCCATATCTACCAGAGATGGTCTTTCAATTTCTCATGTTTTTTATTCTTCATTTTCTCTAGTGGTGGAGATTGGACCATCTCTGGCAATCGTTTGGATTTGCATGATCCTAGAATATTGGCGATGGCTGCTGCTCAACACAGTTTACTTGAAGATGAGTACGACGAATATACTGCAACAAACAGCAATGCTGCTGCCTTTTGCCGTTCCATATTTCTGATTGTGAGTCTTGCTGTTTCTGTTCTAAAAATGTCACTTAGATTCTATAATTTTGAGCTGATAGTCCCTCTCTGCTGAATTGAGTCCCTCCAACTCACCTTACATGTTCACCTCGAACAACTATCGGTGCTAATGTCTCTTGTTTGTTGCTTAGTAGCTTTGTACATTTAGCTGCTTTTGTTTTAATTTCTTACAGTAAATAAAATATATTTTGACTTCTTGCCCAACATTTTCATTTCTTTGCATATTGTATTAAGTGATAATGACATCTCCTCTCTTTCTGTTCAGCTGATGGCGTTTCTGCTTCTGAGGCACACCCTGACCATTACTAATAGTGATGATGAAGATGATGCATCTGCTATTTTCTCGGTTAGTGATCCTTTTTAATGCATGGTACATCTCCTATGTAATATATATAGCTTTTCTGCTGTTGTAGATTTAGCTGATTGTTGATTTTGACAGCTAATTGTATTAGGAAAGCTGGATTTCTGTAAATATAACTTATTGTTGATTTTGACAGCTATTTCTTTTGAGGGCAGCTGGATTTCTACTGCCTTGCTACATCATGGCTTGGGCTATTAGTATCTTGCAGCGTCAAAGACAGAGACAGGTTGGTGACTGATAAGTGTTTTACTCTTTATTTATGGTCTTGTGAGGAAAAAAGAAGTTTTGCAAAATTATTCATTCCCAGCATATGTATTTTTGTCCAGCATGTTGTCCTGTTAGGCAGTAACTACCTATTTTTCTCCATGTGATTGCACACATGCATGCCGTCTTTACTTGGATCTTTTCTGGCTACATGAGCTTGATTTATTAGAAGTTTAGATCATACATTGTCTTATTTGATTTTCGTTAGTTCAGTACACATGAACTGAGCATGTGGATCTACACTGAGTTTCAACTCTAATGGCAGAAGGCAATCAAGAAAAAAAACATTCTTTTCATGCTTACTTAATACGGCCTAATCCAAATTTATTTTGATAAATCAGGAAGAAGCAATGCTACTACCGACAGAAGTGGCGATCATTCTTCACCAAAATGGAAGAACAATGCAGTTTGCTGTTGCGTCACCAGGATCTCTTACCTCGCCTCAACCTGAACCGAACCAATAGAATACATCAGCAACAGGCCGATCTCGTGAGTTCATTCCAGATGCCTTGAGCATTCAGCATCTGTGGTTAAGACGAAGAACCCCGAGTATGTTGTGGAAGCCACTTCTCGGCCACTTTGAATGGCTCTGTTGCAGCAAAATGTTGTGCCCTTCTTTAAATTGTATAAACTTTGCAGCTGAGGTTCAATGTTTCTTTGACAGGTCTCTCAGCGTCCTTTGTACATAAAGAGATTTCTTTTCAATAAATAAATGATAAAAGTTAACAGAGTTTGATGCCCAAAGGTTTAGAAATCGGTTCATCTTGTTAGGACAATCTCAATGTTTCAGTTCCCTGTAAGTTTGGCGTGACGTTCTATTAGCCATAGCTCGACGCATGCTGCCACGGTGCCACCTGTTTGGTAGAATTTTGGAACGTACTAGCAGTTTTCAACATCAGTCGCAGATGAACCCCTGCCTTCTCTTGCGGGGCGACGCGTGATCCGTTGGTCTAATATACCAATTAGAAGAGCTCAGTTTTATATACTTCAGGATTCAAGAAAAGTGGAAAACGGCATGTATCTCCACTTTTGATCTCTAAAGAGAAAGAAACGGAAAGAGAAATAAAATATATCTCCAATTATTTGTTTGCTTTACGTGCATTATATCTTCAAAATGGAAAACGGCAATCCAAGCAATTATCAGTATTTTCGTTTTACCTTTACAATAATATTTATATCTTATTGGTTAATCACAACCAAAAAAGTCAAGATGGCCGAGTTGGTCTAAGGCGCCAGTTTCAGGTACTGGTCCGAAAGGGCATGGGTTCGAATCCCATTCTTGACATGCAATTTTTTACCGTCTGGTTTTTGTGACGCTGCTGCAGCGGAGAGCGGATGATTGCTCGCTGTCGCCGGTCGCTTCACCGCCATGGCGGCCTTCATGCGTGTCGAGTGTCGACGACCAGAAGGTCGCTGTTGCACTTGGGGTGGGTGATCTATACATGCCGCCGCCATTGACGTAGGGTCAAGCTTCTGCTAATTCATGAGAGATGCTAATCTTTCAGCGGTCTAGATTGATCAATCTGCGTAACAGATGCTAATTGTGTTTGCATGCCTGAAAATTTAGCTTTCATTTTTTTTCCCGCGAACGCATCCGAGAACCAGCATTCACGCGAACATGATGATGAAAATTACAGGTCACAGTGGGGTGGCTTCACCGCCCTGCTTAGTGCTAATGAACCCTTTCATGAAAATTAACTCGATGGAATCAAGACAAAATAGAGAAAACACTTAAAACTGGTTGAAATTTGTCCTTATTCGAGTTAAAAAAGGATGTATACATATCGCATCTGCTTGTCACTCTCCATCTCTGTACAGGTATCCCTATATCTGAATTTTTCGAATGCTGTTGTCTGAACTAACTGAACTACTCAGATCCAAAAAATAACAGCACTGAAGAAAATGACGCACCATATACACATGTCGATGTCCGAACTCTGGACACTTAGAACTTGTTGTGGATCGGGTCAGATCCTCTTCTCACCCGGCGCTTGCTCATCCTGTCAAGATCGTACAATGCCGAAGGGGATGCACCGGCAGCCACTGTTTGCTTCTTCTCCGGCGCGTCGTTTCTTGCAGCGGCATTGCCATCAACGCGACCTCCTGGCTGCTTTGCGGGTGATATGGATGGGGGACTGCTCCTTGGCGTCAAAGTGCTGGGCTCTCGAATGGCAATGACATCTTCTGTGATGGATGCCAGGAGAAGAAGTAGTATAACAGCAATTGCTAGTCGATGGCAGTGAAGATCCATCCTCACCTTTCTACTCCTGCTGAACTAGTGGCAGGGGAAGTTTGTAGCTGGTGTCTGGTGTCAATATGAAGCTGAGACTATCCAAGCCAAACAGCAATTTGCAGAGTGAAGGCTGTGGAACAATATTGGCACTTTATCATGTTGCTTGTATCTGCAGATACATTCAATTCGTAACATCTTGGTCCAAAAGCATAAAGCTCAAAGCGATTGATACGGAGATATCGCTTTATACAATCTGGCCACATGTAATCTAATCTTGTACTGCTACTGTATACACTCAGCACGTGAAATCTTGGTCCATCATCCATTCGGCAGGTAGTATGTATTTCGGAATTCGGAGGCTTCCGTTTCAAGCGAGTGAAATCAGCACGCTTCTCCATGAAACACAGCACCAGGGAGCACATCTTCTGATGCTTTACTAGTATTTTAGTGGTAGTTTCTTGTGCCGGAGCCATGGCTTTATGCTCTTTTTGTTCTTTCAGCATTCTTGGCTTGTTCTGGCGTGTCTCCTTTGCGGTGGATTCAGTTGGTGCCAAGGCAGCACCGTTCAAAGATCGAAAGCGCAGCAGTCAAACACACCTAAAAGACCATACTAATGCCAGTGACCTTCCTTCATCTTTCATTTTGTGCAGAACTTCGATTATCCATTCCTTTGATTCACCTGTAGTGTAAACTTCTAGTGCGCCTGTAGTATAAACTTCTAATGTGCAACTAAACTAAAATGCATCCACATTTTACCATTAAATTATCTTAAAAATTTCCAAATTGTCAATTTAGCCATTGATCGCCAGCAAAAATACAGCTTTGACAGCTGCTTTTGGAATCAGTCAATCTTGGTGCTTCAAAGTTGCAAGCTGAAAGAAAATGCAATCGGAACCTGGGCCAAAAGATGAACTAAACTAGCAAGCATCAGTTGTAACTTGTGTGGCGTAATCAAGCATACTTTGCTTTGGCCCAACTCAAGCATGGGCTTTGTCAGGGAGGCTGCTTGCAACCAAATGGAGATGCTAGAGAAAAAAAAGGAAATGCGTGAATAAAAGGTGCACGATGTAGATGTAGCACATAGATTGAAGATTGACATTATATCCTCCAAATTTGCTTAGAAAGCATGTGAAACTGCATGTGCATGACTATATCAATTTTTGTGATGACATCTTGCTGCTTACATGACCACTATTGATACCTTCCAGTGTCATCGAAGTAATGATAATTCAATATATTGAGAAAAGGTTGGTAAGATATTGTTCAAACATATTATTGAAAGTTCATATATAAACGGGTAAAAATGACTCATTTGAATATGTGGGGTAGGAAAGAAAATTGCAATTCATGTGAGGAGTAGTAATATAGTAATGTTGCCCGCTTTGTCTAGTGGTCATCGCGAGGATGAACGACAGAGGGAAGGGGTAGAGTTTTCTCTTCACAAATTATTATAGTCAGAAATCAATGGGGGTGTGGATGAAAAAAGAAAAAACATAGATAGCTAGGATGTGGGGGAGTGTGACTGTGATCTGTGTTGTTTTGTATACGACTTGATAAATGCCATCGATAATGTCTAAATGTGCGTGGATATACATGTGCGTTTATATAAATTGTTTAACGTAAATATCTATAGATATGCTTGCTTCATATTTTTGTAGTTGCACCTCTAGCCTCAAGCATCAAAGGACATAGTTGACTGCAATGGCTACAACCGCCCTCAATGAAAGTGTCACCTGGACAAATTATATGTCCAAGTTCACCGAACATTTTTCTCAACGTGAACACAAAAAAACACTCTCAAGATAGACAAATAAATTAGGACGGGGAAAGTACCAAATTTCTTTCTATTGCATAGAGAGTAAGGTACTGATAAAACATTAGGGTAAAATAAAAATTCTAAATTTGTTTAAGACAATATTTCAAGAAAATTTTTATGAAAAACTCAACCAATCATCTCTACTATCAATTCAATTACGTTAGATCCGAATATATTTTTGTAGTTGTGCCTCTAGCCTCAAGCATCAAAGGACATAGTTGATCTGCAACGGCTACAGCCGCCCTCAATGAAAGTGTTACCTGGACAAAGTGTATGTCCAAGTTCACCAAACATTTTTCCGAACGTGAACATAAAAAAAAACACTCTCAAAATAGACATAAATTGGGACGGGAAAAATACCAAATTTCTTTCTATTACATAGAGAGTAAGGTACTGATAAGACATTAGAATAAAATAAAAATTCTAAATTTGTTTAAGACAATATTTAGAGCAAATTTTTATGAAAAACTCAACCAATCATATCGATTCAATCACGTTAGATCCGAACATATTTTTGTAGTTGCACCTCTAGCCTCGAGTATCAAAGGACATAGTTGATCTGCAACGGCTACAGCCGCCCTCAATGAAAGTGTTACCTGGACAAATTGCAAGTTCATCGAACATTTTTCTGAACGTGAACACAAAAAAACACTCTCAAGATAGACAAATAAATTGCAACGGGAAAAGTACCAAATTTCTTTCTATTGCATAGAGAGTAATGTACTGATAAAACATTAGGATAAAATAAAAATTCTAAATTTGTTCAAGACAATATTCAGAGAAATTTTTTATGAAAAACTCAACAATCATCTCTATTATCAATTCAATTACGTTACATCCGAACATATTTTTATAGTTGCACGTCTAGCCTCAAGCATTAAAGGGCATAGTTGACTGCAACGGCTACAGCGACTTTCAATGAAAGTGTTACCTAGATAAATTGTATGTCCAAGTTCACCGAACATTTTTCTGAACGTGAACACAAAAAAACACTCTCAAGATAGACAAATAAATTGGGACGGGAAAGTACCAAATTTCTTTCTATTGCATAGAGAGTAAGGTACTGATAAAACATTAGGATAAAATAAAAATTCCAAATTTATTCAAGACAATATTTAGAGAAAATTTTTATGAAAAACTCAACCAATCATCTCTACTATCAATTCAATTACGTTAGATCCGAACATATTTTTGTAGTTGCACCTCTAGCCTCAAGCATCAAAGGACATAGTTGATCTGCAACGGCCTTCAATGAAAGTGTTACCTGGACAAATTGTATGTCCAAGTTCACCGAACATTTTTTTGAACGTGAACAAAAAAAACACTCTCAAGATAGACAAATAAATTGGGACGGGAAAATACCAAATTTCTTTCTATTGCATAAAGAGTAAGGTACTGATAAAACATTAGGATAAAATAAAAATTTTAAATTTGTTTAAGATAATATTAAGAGCAATTTTTTATGAAAAACTCAACCAATCATCTCTACCATCGATTCAATCACGTTAGATCCGAACATATTTTTGTAGTTGTGCCTCTAGCCTCAAGCATCAAAGGACATAGCTGATCGCAACGCCTACAGCCACCCTCAATGAAAGTGTTACCTAGACAAAGTGTATGTCCAAGTTCACCGAACATTTTTCCGAACGTGAACACAAAGAAAAAACACTCTCAAGATAGACAAATAAATTGGGACGGGAAAGTACCAAATTTCTTTCTATTGCATAGAGAATAAGGTACTGATAAAACATTAGGATAAAATAAAAATTCCAAATTTGTTCGAGGCAATATTTAGAGAAATTTTTTATGAAAAACTCAACCAATCATCTCTACTATCAATTCAATTACGTTAGATCCGAACATATTTTTATAGTTGCACCTCTAGCCTCAAGCATCAAAGGGCATAGTTGATTGTAACGGCTACAACGGCCCTCAATGAAAGTGTTACCTGGACAAATTGTATGTCCAAGTTCACCGAACATTTTTTTGAACGTGAACAAAAAAAAACACTCTCAAGATAGACAAATAAATTGGGAGGGGAAAATACCAAATTTCTTTCTATTGCATAAAGAGTAAGGTACTGATGAAACATTAGGATAAAATAAAAATTCTAAATTTGTTTAGATAATATTTAGAGCAAATTTTTATGAAAAACTCAACCAATCATCTCTACCAGCGATTGAATCACGTTAGATCGGAACATATTTTTGTAGTTGTGCCTCTAGCCTCAAGCATCAAATGGCATAGTTGATCGCAACGGCTACAACCATCCTCAATGAAAGTGTTACCTGGACAAAGTGTATGTCCAAGTTCACCGAACATTTTTCCGAACGTGAACACAAAAAGAAAACACTCTCAAGATAGACAAATAAATTGTGATGGGGAAAGTACCATATTTCTTTCTATTGCATACGGAGTAAGGTACTCGATAAAACATTAGGATAAAATAAAAATTCTAAAACTGTTCAAGACAATATTTAGAGAATTTTTTTATGAAAAACTCAACCAATCATCTCTACTATCGATTCAATCACGTTAGATCGGAACATATTTTTGTAGTTGCACCTCTAGCCTCAAGCATCAAAGGGCATAGTTGATCTGCAACAGACTAGCGGCCCTCAATGAAAGTGTTACCTGGACAAATTGTATGTCCACGTTCACTGAACATTTTTCCGAACGTGAATATAAAAAAAACACTCTCAGGATAGACAAATAAATTGGGACGGGAAAATACCAAATTTCTTTTTATTGCATAGAGAGTAAGGTACTGATAAAATATTAGGATAAAATAAAAATTCTAAATTTGTTTAAGACAATATTTAGAGTAATTTTTTATGAAAAACTCAACCAATCATCGATTCAATCACGTTAGATCTGAACATATTTTTTTAGTTGCACCTCTAGCCTCAAGCATCAAAGGGCATAGTTGATTGCAACGGCTACAACCGCCCTCAATAAAAGTGTTACCTGGACAAAGTGTATGTCCAAGTTCATCGAACATTTTTCCGAACGTAAACACAAAAAAACACTCTCAAGATAGATAAATAAATTGGGACGGGAAAGTACCAAATTTCTTTCTATTGCATAGAGTAAGGTACTGATAAAACATTAGGATAAAATAAAAATTCTAAATTTTTTCAAAGACAATATTTAGAGAAATTTTTTATGAAAAACTTAACCAATCATCTCTACTATCAATTCAATTACGTTAGATCCGAACATATTTTTGTAATTACACCTCTAGCCTCAAGCATCAAATGACATAGTTGACTGCAACGGCTACAACAGCCCTCAATGAAAGTGTTACCTAGACAAATTGTATGTCCAAGTTCACCGAACATTTTTCCGAACGTGAACACGAAAAAACACTCTCAAGATAGACAAATAAATTGGGACGAAAAAGTACCAAATTTCTTTCTATTGCATAGAGAGTAAGGTATTGATAAAACATTAGGATAAAATAAAAATTCTAAATCTGTTTAAGACAATATTTAGAGCAAATTTTTATGAAAAGCTCAACCAATCATCTCTACTATCAATTCAATCACGTTAGATCCGAACATATATGTAAAACATGAAAGTTAAAGTTAAAATGATGACGTGACAAGAAAATAAAAATAAAATAAAGTTAAAATGACGAATTGTGTGAACAATGGGCCCCGTTCTTACAGGGCTACAGGAGCATACAAGAGACGGCGGAACTCACCAAAAGACAGGCACGTCCCGTACCGCACCTGATTCTTAGGGTTAGGGTTTTAGAAAACCCCCAGCGGGTGAATCCAACGGCCCGGCCCATCCTGAACCGACTCAACGCACGCCGCGCGCGAATCTCAGCGCCACTCTCTATAATAGAGCTCTCGCGGCACCTCCTGCCTCCTCCCCAGCTCCGCCTCCCTTCCCATCCTTCCCCGCGCAGGCGCCCGAAGAGAGAGGGAGACAGGCTAAAGCCCTAGCGCGTGGAGGCGAGGTAGCAGGCGGGCTTCGCGATGACGGCGCCAGCGGACAAGGGGAAGAAGGCCAAGACTGACGCCGACGGCGGCGAGGAGAACGAGCAGATCGACGGCGCCCTCGTCCTCTCCATCGAGAAGCTCCAAGAGATCCAGGATGAGCTCGAGAAGGTGAGCCGCGAGCCTGTGCTTCCTCTCTCGCTCGGCATTTTCTGGCCTGCCATCGTGCGCTGCGGTGAATTGTGGCCGGTTGAGCTCGTTCGATTTGGTAGTGGGGTTTCCGTAGGAGCTGGTGGTTCGTTTCATGGAATCGAATTTGGAAGAAATTTAGGTTAGTTTCTGGTAGCGATTTACTTGAATTCAGCAGCTTCCTGCGATTGTAGTGTTGCGCATTGCCTGGTTGCATAAAACAATAGAAGCGGTCCAACAGCTCGGTTAAGTTTGTTAGGACCTGATACCATTTGGAGGACTTAATTCTAGTTGCTTTAATTAGTTTGAGCATCCGAGGATTGTTATATAGTGCTATGGGACCTAGCTTGTCCTGATGGTTACTACCAAGGGCGATATTGCAAATTTATCATCAGCACCCTAAAGGTGATTAATTCAGTTACAGCACTTTGATGGTCTCAGTGTGGATGCCATTCATGTACGTGGAGGCAGCATGCTCATGTGAGCGTTTTAAAAGGCACCAATCATCTGTGATCAGTGGTCACTTAGGTGGTTGGACAAACACAAGGAAGGCTGGTGGTAGTGGCCCTTTTGTGGTCTCGGATAATTTGAAATAGTGGCATAAATTTGTCAATTCATTCTGTTCAAATTCTGTACAAATGTATCTTGATAAGTTTCTGTTCAATGCATCAAGTTATTGCCTTAATTACCAAAATTGAATATTGTAGATCATCTAGTTATCCTTGTTTGTAACCACTGGCTATTTTTTTATATGTTGCTATGGCCCATGGGTTAGACACTGCCTTTGAGCATCACTTGCCATGCCTTGCTAAGTCAGTGTCAAACTTGTTGAAACAACATAATTCTTGGATAACTCTAATAGGCTAATTTATTTGCGATTGCCATTTTATAGAATATAAAATGACACTAACATGCTTTATTACTATTACTTATTGTTGACAGGTAAATGAGGAAGCAAGTGAGAAGGTTATGGAAGTGGAGCAGAAGTACAGTGAGATTCGCAGACCTGTCTATGCTCGGAGGGGTGACATTATTAAAACAATCCCTGACTTTTGGCTAACAGCGGTGTGTGCACTACTATATAATCAAATTTTTCATGCTTTTATTATGTGTTTGTGGTTATGCGGGATTCTTATACACTGTTATATGCTACAGTTTCTGAGCCATCCTCTGCTTAGCGAGCTTTTGACTGAAGAGGACCAAAAGGTACCTGTGCACACTGACACAATATTCATTAGTCCTTCAAAGTTTTATGAACATTCACTTAGGAAACAAATTAAAGTTTTTGAATATTTGTGATACTTGATTGAGGAAAAAGTAACATATTATTACCTAATGTGCTGTTTTAGATCTTCAAATACTTGGATTCTGTTGATGTGGATGATTCTGATGTCAAGTCAGGCTACACTATACATCTTGTAAGTGCCATTTCTGGCAGTTGAGTAATTATACATTTCACTACATAAAATTTTACTTATTTTAATTTTTACTGGCAGAACTTCTCTGAGAATCCTTACTTTGAAGACACAAAGCTTACAAAGACCTATGTCTTTGCTGATGATGGAACCACGACCATAAATGCTACTTCCATCAAGTGGAAGGAAGGAATGGTATTTTCTTGAACAACTACTATTGCTTGTTTTAAGATGGACAAAGTCTCATGCCTATTTGATATTTTTATGTAAAGGGCCCTGCAAATGGAAATGGCGTTAATAAGAAAGGAAGCAAGCGACCATTAGTTGAGGAAAGGTTAGATGTGCATCTTGCTTGTATTACTTTTATGCCTAGTTACATTCGCTCTATTTATAGCGTGTTCATATGCAGATTGTCCTAACTATTATTTTTCTCAAGTTTCTAGATATTGTTTGTCATTGTCTTGATTTGATGCAATGCCATGGCTATAGTGTGATCCGTGGATTAGTGTACATTGCATAGTAATGCACTTGTGCTAACATGGCAACAATTAGCATTTGTTGAAACCAAATTTAATGTAAATTGATTCTTGAACCGTCTTCTTGATTTGATGCATATGACATGGCTGATATAGTGTGATCCACATATTAGTGGTACATTGCATAGTCATGCACTCATGCTTATATTGTAATGATTAGCATTTGTTGGAACAATATTTAATTTAAGTTGATCCCTGAACCATCTTGAATAAAATAAGCAACCTCTGGATTTCTTAAATTAGATAAGTGAGTATTTAGCAGAATCCACAGTTGTGATTGATGTGTTAGAGTTATTAACTTATAAACCTCTTTATATGGCAACATGGTATCCTGTTAGTAGTGGTTTACGTAAGAATTATGTGCTTTGTTTCATTTGTTTCTGTTGCATCATTGCAACCTTCTGTTGTATAAGTTCACCTACCTTGCTCACGGTAAACAAATTTCTGTCTTTTGTGCAAGTTCATCAGCATGGGAATGTGCATGTGCTAATGATAACTACTTCCATTCTATTATTACTGTAAGCAAACACATGTTATGTAGCCTGTTGTCTCTTGTAGATTGTTGCATGTACAAAATATCTGTATATATACAGTGTGAGTACTGTTTTCTCTGGTGGACCATGTCCATGCTTGCAATCTTATTTGTGACTTTGAACTCCCTAGTATCGACATCCATTTTATTGCATGCTCTTAGTTGACTTTCATTTGCTAATATCAGCTTATTCTGGCAACAAATTTTAGTTTATTATGAGTTATACTTTTACTAGGCTATTATGTTTGATTGCAAGTCATGGAGCTTGGTTTTTTTTTTGGTTATTCAGTATGTCACCTGCTTTACATGCTTCTAATCTTCACCTGATTTGCTTATACGGATAATTCTTTCCCCTCAGTTTCTTCACCTGGTTTGGTGATACAGAGCACAAGCGTCTTGCTGATGGGGTGCAAGATGAGGTAAAATCTTTAACTCTACTCATGAGATACCACGAATGCTGACTTAATGGTGGTGGTTCTGGCTCTGGTATTACAATATTACTAGATGTTGTTCTCTTTGAGGAATTCTATTGTCTCTCTACAACTAAGAATGCTAGCCTGGCAGTCTTTTTATCCTGTGTCAGTTTGGCCACATTTCCATAGATCAGAAGTTTCATGTTTTTTTATTCGAGTGGGCTTATGAGACATTTGACTGTGTAGGTGGCTGAGATCATCAAAGAAGACCTGTGGCCTAATCCTTTGAAGTACTTCAACAATGTGAGTGATTCATTCACTTCTCATTGGTGAATCTTATTCATAATTTACAAATTGACCATAATCTTGTATCGTAGTCATAGCATGTGGTTCCTAACTTCTCTCATTACAGGAGATCGAAGAAGAAGAATTTGAAGGAGACGACGACGATGAAGATGTAAGCATTGATATTGTCTGTTAAGTCTCAAAGGGCAACTACCCAATCTTTTAGTTAAAAGAGATACAAGTTTCTGCACCTCTGATTTTACCTTTGATACAACTTGGTTGTTTGCAGTTGGAAGGCGATGATGGTGAGGATGATGAAGATGAGGAGAACTGAGGCCCTTGACACGGGTCCCAGTCAACAAGTCAGCAGTTGGAGCTCTGAAGGGTGGAATTATGTGACCCTCTTGCGAGATTTTTTTTTTTGGTTGTTTGACTTAGCTGGAACTTACCGTAGGGAACTGCTTAATGCCTTATGAAGTCGACCGACTTAAAAGGAGACCGCTATATATCATAATCTGGGTATATTTATGAAGTCAATTTGACCTGCTGTTGTCTGTGGCTCCTGTTTGTGTCGTTCTAAGTCTTTATGCTCTTGTTCGTGTTGAATATATCGGTCTTTCTTCAACGCGTGCTACTGCGACTCTGTTCAGAAGATTTGTTTGTATTGGTTGTTTTGTAGCAATGATTTACTTTGAGTCGCTTGAGCGTCGTTGCTACTGGCCATTTGAGTGGAAGGCATCGCTTTATCCTGATGGGTGGTTCAGTGTCTCGGCTCCGATTTTCAAACGGAGGCCCACCTGTGGCGGCGCGTGTGATTGGTGAATATTCCATGTGTGGTCCGTGGAGATGGTATCCCAAGCGTGCCTGTAGCAGTTGTGCACTTGCTTCCCAACTTGTTACTCTCCGTGTCCCTAGCGATGCTACGTGACACTGCTGTCCTTTTTGAACAATGATATGCCTGTGCTGTGCTTAGAAGCGTTGCATCTCGATGACTTGATGAGTCTCCTCTGCGCTGGTGATGTTGGAGTCGTGCTGTTTTCAGTGGGGGACCTGGGATTCACTCCAACTAATGAGGCGCTGCTGTTTTCAAATTTGTATCTAGACTGGATGATGTACTACATGATTTTGAACTGGCACGAACCTCACCGTCCAGTGTATCTATCCTTCCTTAGAAGCAAAGTTCCGATGTGTGGTTGTTGCCATGTGTCATGCGTTCTTTTAGTTGGTTGTTTGGAAATTTCTCTGAAGAAAAAGATGGTAAAAACGATTATAGCAAGTCTGACGCGGCTGTGACTTGGCATCAGGTTGATAAAGCGGAATTCCAACAAACAAGCAGCCTTCAACACGTGAAATCGCTAGGCATCGGGTTGATATGGACAATGCAGCCGACTGCAGCAGCTGGTGCGGTGACCATAGTTCATGACTCATGATTTCGGGTAGAAAGAAATACAGAGGTGGTTCAAGTACCACTTCTCCGGTCATCCACACGTGTTTTCTTGTAACATGCAAGCATATAGAGATGTGTCCCATCGCTCCTGTTATTCTGCAAAAAAGCACGCGTGCTGACTTAATTTTATCTATCCATTCCGTCTTAGGCCCGTTCGTTTCACCCTCTAAAATTTATATACTATCACATCAAAGAGAATCCTACTATTTACTAAGATCTTTTATTAATTTAATAACAAAACCTATGTCACGACCCTCTCTAATTTGCGTAGACGAATCTAATGATCCTAATTAGTCTATGTTTTGCTACAGATGATGCTACAGATAAACATCTTCTAATAACACCATAATTACCCTTGTTGGATTCGTCTCGTGAATTAGATAGGGGTTCTGCAATTAGTTTCGAAATTAGACTTTATTTAATACTCCAAAATGATAAAATTCTCTTTGATTTGACCTCTAAAAATTATATAGGTGGAAACGAACGGGGCCTTAAATAGAAAACTTTAAAGAAGAAAGATGTCTGAATGCAAATAAACTGTTGTTCTCGTGCTACACCAGACGACGGGAGACCAACCTAAACAGGTCGCCAATCAATCGGTCATTCACACGCCTGCCTAGTGGCCATTGAGCACACTCATCTTGACTGGGAGCGCTAAGGTCTCAATCAAATCTCGGGGCGTTGATGGAATTGCGATTTTATTCTTCCCTTGCAAGATGACCCAAGAATCCAGGCCGCAATGATATACGTATCGAAAGAGCCTAAGTCCTCTTTTATTTTTTAATTACTTATGTAACTAACTTGGAAAGCTATAGGCCGGTGGAGCCTAGGACATGCTTCATTCTTCTTTATAGTACGTATATAGTATATATAAATAGGAACATGTTTCTTTAGTTCTTTTAAATTAGGAAGGCGGGTCATTGGACCGTAAGGTATTTTGCCTGAATGGTACTTCAAAAGTATTTCAATCCCCAACCAGATGGTTAACAGGAGGTTGCAATTACAGGGTATATAAAGATCACACAGCTTAGATTTGGGCCAAATCGTAGTGGCAACTGATTATTTGCTTGGTGAATATACCCGCATCAGCCCGTGCAGCGTTCATACTTCACCGTAAGAGAATATACCCGCATCATTCCTGCGAAATACATTTGTAGATAAGACTGATTTTGCGCATCCATTTAACTTCTAGTGCTTCCATCTTTGCCAACTCACACGCGCATTCACTAACCCATTTGGCTTTTGCATTTTATTCCACTGACAATAAAAGTGCTGATAAGATAAATCCAAATCTCACCTGCCCTCCTACTCCATTCTAAGTCGCTAGACATAGTACAGAATTTATACCAGTACATAAAAGGGCGGAGTGTAGTAGATAAGTCAAACCTGATTCATAGACTCTAAATTTCACCTGTTCCTAGCCCACCGCTCCACTTTGAGAGGAAAAGATCTTAACCACTTGACTTGCGTGAAAAAAAAAGGAGATACCCAAGCCAATTTATCCACACATTGACGATGGTTTTGTCATGCGGAATAAATACGTACGCGGCGCAACATAATCCGCTTCATTGAATGGCGGTCAAATCCTCTGTTTCCATCCCACCAAAATTTCTTGCGGGGCAGGCAAATAAGCGTTACATCCAGCTGGCAGTATCGTCTTATCGGGTAACAGATTAAGGAGTGGATATAGCCTTCCAAAACAGATTTAACCACGTCCCCGGTGTCTCACTGCCGGTGGGCCGCCCGCCACGAACCTCCACCGCGTCGAGCGCCTTTAAAACCCCGCCTCCCCCGGCCGTATCATCCATCCCGTGTTCTCTCGCCCGTGACCATTTGATTGCCCGTCCCTTTCCTCCTCTTCTCTCGCGCCCTCTCGCGGCGTCCCCCCAACAAATCCGCGCGTTTGTTTATCGACCCTCACGCCGCCGCAGCAGCAGTCATGGAAGACGGCAACAAGGAGGCCGCCGGCCGTGTCGGGTGGACCGGCCAGCCCATGGACATGGAGAAGGCCGCCGGCGGCGGCAATGGCAATGACGGTGGCAGCAAGCCGGCGGTGAGCATCGTCCGTCTCTTCCTGGCCTGCATGGTGTCCGGCGGCATCCAGTACGGCTGGGCCCTGCAGCTCTCCCTGCTGTCGCCGTACTCGCAGGTACTGTACGCACCGCCTTTTGGTCCCCCAACCCCTAGTGCTTGTCTGCGTGTTCATGTCGCTGGTTTCGTGTTCGCACTTTTTCCCTGACAACATGGCTTGATGTGTGCTTGTTCCAGACACTCGGGATCTCGCACAGCTTGGTCTCCCTCACATGGATCTGCGGGCCTATCGCTGGATTCGTGGTAAGTTTTGCTTTCGCAGGATTGATCTACGTGCATTTTTATCCGGAAGCACGATTAGATTTGATCTTATCTGTAAAAAAAATAAAATCTCGTATTAATGCACCGAACGAAACGAACTTGAGATTCACCTCCTTCCTTACGTTCCGATTTTACCGGATAAGGTAGAGAATGACCCGTTTTTGTTTTCTCGCCAACATTTATGCTTTTCACCTTTCCCAAGGCCCGGATTAATGTGGCCGCCATGTTTTGGTAGGTGCAACCCATCGTTGGCTACTACAGTGACCGATGCACCGCGAGGATTGGGCGGAGGCGGCCCTTCATCTTGGCTGGATGCCTCATCATCTGCCTCTCTGTACGATCTACTAGTATCACCTTTTACTGCTACTAGTGAGTCATCAAATTAATTGTCACCGCTAATTAATTGTTCTTTCTCCATCGATCAGGTGCTGCTGATTGGCTTCTCGGCTGACATCGGCCGACGCATCGGCGACACCAAAGAGGACTGCAGGTCAGCGTCATCTCTGGCTTCTTGATCGGGTTTCCTTTATTTATTTTATTTTCCTGTGAAAACGCCGTTGTGCCAAAAACTGAACTCTCGTTGGTCCCGCTGCAGGACGTACACGGGCTCTCGCCTTGCAGCCGCCGGCGTGTACATCGTCGGCTTCTGGTTCCTCGACTTCGCTAATAACACGGTCCAGGTATGATTGATCTATTTGTTACAACTCTTGTGAGCTTTTTTTCCCTTAATATTTAAACATGCATGACTCTTCCAGAATGAAACTGTAGGATTGATCGATTTGTTACAACTCTTGAGCTTTTTTTCCTGAATATTTAAACATGCATGGCTCTCCCTGAATGAAACTGACTACTGCCGTTTACTGATTTTTTGACCGTCCATGCTTTAGGGACCGGCTCGCGCGATGATGGCCGACCTATCTGGTGAGCAATTTCTTCAGCACAGGCTTCTCATTTTTTTACAAACTATACAAAAAACAGTTTTTTCACACCACCGTTGTAAAAATGACGCAGCTGATGGGCAGCACGGGCCTAACGTTGGCCAGGCCATCTTCTCGCTGTGGATGGCCCTTGGCAGCGTCCTCGGCTACTTGTCCGGCGCCAACGCCAAGTGGCACATGTAAGTCGTCACCGCCGCTCTCCCTGAAAACTCTTCTCCGTTTTTTTAGTTTTCTGTTGCGATATCCTGATGACGTTGCTGCATGATCAGATGGTTCCCGTTCCTCAAGACCGCGGCGTGCTGCGACGCCTGCGCAAATCTCAAGGGCGCTTTCTTGACCGCGGTGGTGAGTAGTACTTTGGTCTTAATTTAATCAAGCAGTTATAATGTCTTCCGAAACTTGTTGGATCGTGTCGTCCTGCTTGGTTTTTGACACTTGTTTTCGTGGCTGCGATCAGGTCCTGATCATCATCAGCATGACTGTGACCCTGTGCCTCGCCAACGAGGAGCAGCTCGACAAGAGCAGCGTCGACAAATCCGCCGGCGAGGGGGTCTGGGCCGCCTTCGCCGACCTCTTCAGGAGCCTCAGGAACCTGCCACCCACCATGTACAAAGTGCTCGCCGTCACCGCCGTCACCTGGGTACGTGTCCCCATCAGTTTCATCCCCACTTGGACCACACTGTCTGCGACTGACATGGCTCGCAACCCATGACTTGTGCAGCTCTCGTGGTTCCCCTTCTTCCAGTACAACACCGACTGGATGGGCAGGGAGATCTACCACGGCACACCGCAGGGCAGCCCCGCCAAGGAGGACGCCTTCAATGCCGGAGTCCGCGAGGGCGCCATCGGCCTGCTCTTCTGCTCCATCGCCCTCGGCGTCACGTCGTTCCTCATCCCCAAGCTGTGCCGGAAGCTCACGTCCAGGGTGGTGTGGTCCATCAGCAACCTCATGGTGTTCGCCATCATGGTGCTCATGGTGGTCCTCGGCATGGTCTCCACGAAGGGGTACAACAACGCCCTCACCGCCAACCTCTACGGGCCTGACAAGACCCTCAAGAGCATCGCGCTCACCGCCTTCGCACTCATCGGCATTCCGCAAGCCGTAAGTCGATTCACTCCCCGTCCTTGTTTGGATTTTTTGCTGAAAAATAAATTTCGTGCCGTTTGTTTACAGTGGTTCTTGTGGAATTATCGTTGCAGGTGTTGTTTAGTGTGCCATGGGCCGTGGCGTCCGAGGTCGCCACCGAGGAGGGCGGCGGCCAGGGCCTCACCATTGGCGTCCTCAACATCGCCATCGTCGTTCCGCAGCTGGTGATCGCGCTCACCGCCGGCCCCATCGACGGCGCCTTCAGCAGGGGCAACACCCCGGCCTTCGGCATCGGCGCTGCCTTCGCCCTCATCTGCGCCGTTCTTGCCGTCGTCTTGCTCCCCAAGACGCGCGGCATGTCCGGCACAGCCGTCATGGCGGGCGGGCACTGATTTCTTGCCAGGGCGGCACCTCACACAGCGGCGCGCGGAGAGGCGTATAAAATTCGACGCCTTCTTCTCGCACGCGAATTCAACAAGAATTACGAGTAGGAGAGACTGATCGTATCAGCAGTAAAGTCCGGTGGCTATTGTGCAACGCCGGAGTTACGTCTAGTCTTCTGTTATTACTGTGTGATGATTGTGTTACGCCTAATATTTTCGGCGTGGTTAATGTAATTTTCCGGTATCGTTACAGCGGCAGAGGACGTGAGAGGTCTTTTCCAGGTGGCAATGTTTGGCCCATCGGGAAATGTCATCTCAAGTGTTTATGGTGAACTTTGTTTCTCTCTGCTGTAACAGTTAGAAGACTATATCAATGGAATTTTATAATTTTGCATCTCTTGTGACATGACATGTCAGGAGCATTTAGATGTTTTATTTTTCTAACTCAAATTTCACAGTATACTTTCCTTGTCGTTTCTTCAGCTTACGAGAACCTCAATCAACTTTTACCTCTAATCTCTTCCAAAACATTGATGTGAAACAGCGATTTGATTCTGAATGGCTGATATGGTTTCCAGGCAACTGCTGCCACCGCGAGAACGACGTCAACCTGAATCGGCAGGTGAATGTTTCAGGAAACTGCGAGAGCGCGTTTCTTTTCGTGAACGGCAGGACCCAGAAGGCACTTGATTGTTGCAACCTCCATGTCCCAGCTTCACAGGCCAAGATACAGCACGACTTTGCTGCAACCGGTGCACGACGAGCCCATGTGTCGCCAGAAGGCACGACTGTTGCCACCTCCATCTCCCAGTTTCACAGGCAAGATACAGCAACCCTCTGCGGCAACGAAAACACGACAGCTCATGTGTCATACCCAGCCCAGGTAAGGTTTCCTGTTTCATAGCTTTCCAAAACCATTGGAGCCTTGCCAAAGATGACACACTTCTACAGATAAACCGTGGCCGGTGCAGAACAACCTGATATTGCCGTTTGACCAAAGATTTGCCGCATGATGGCCAGCCGAGCCAATCGTTACTCACAACAAAAGCTCTCAACGCTTGACCCAACCTACTAGTACTATGGAAAGATGTTTGCTGGTGCAGAACAGCAGAAGAACCAACAGAGTTGCAGACACCATCACACCAAGGTAGAAAATTCTTTTAGCCTCGTTACATTGCCGTCATACAAAGATGCTTGCAGTTGCATGCTGTGCCTGTAGCCTGTTCGATAAATTTCCTGAGCCAAATGTGGTTCCATGCCCCCGGCGGCGTTCGTGCGATGCCCCCGGCGGCGACATCACCGCCGGCCGCGCCAACCCCCATCCCAGGCGGATCACCACCGTGCGAGCGAACACGGGAGAGACAAAGTGAGGGGCTAGACGAGGGAAAGTTCGAAGCAAAAGGCCCAGCAGGTGGTCTCCCACAAGCCCAGATTGACACCCCACCTCGATGCATGACACATGGCGGAATCGTGGCCGATGAAGGAAGGAGGAAAAGGGGCCCGCGGGCAGGGAGCATCCAAGAGGAGAACGAGGACGAGGTAACAGAAATCTTCGGCCAACTCCGGTCGATTCCTTCCTCACCTCCTAGGGTTAGGTCGAACCACAAATCAGCCGCAATCCGAGTGTGGGTGAGAAAGGAGTTAGTAGATCGGAGAGAGTTCACCTATCCGGATTGCTATCTAGCAAGAGGAGCAGATCCGTGGCGGGAGAGAGTAGAACAATCAGCTACGCTAGGGATTTGTGCAAGCGCAAGGGAGAGAAGGGTACGTTTGCGAAGTGGTGAAGAGAAGAGGGATGGCGGACCATGAGGGTGCGACGGGGTTCAACAGGAAGAGATTTCCACCAAACCGCCCCCATGGCCGATGCAGGGAGGTAATTTCCAGCAGCGGGGTGGGTTCCAGAATGCACAATTTGGACAAGGTCGGTGGAACCAAGGGCAGAGGTATCCCAATCAGCAGGGCAATCAAGGCCAAGAGCATCATCAGCACAAGCCGCCGCCAAGGCAGAATCAAAGGCAAGCGCAAGTTCAAAAGCAAATGCAGAATTTAGGAGTGCAGGAAGTGGTACCAGTGGACCCAAGATACAAGCATTTGGTCTGCTACAATTGTGGGGATCCAGGACATTTCATAGGCATATGCACAAAACCTAGGTTTTGCTTCGTATGTAATGATGATTTTCACCCAACCAGTGCTTGCCCGGAGAAGAAGAAGTCACATCCATGTGCAGGCTATTTTGGAAGTGCTAATCAGGGACTGGGTTTTTATCATGTGGAGGTGGAGGAGACAGAAAATATCAGGTGGCTTAATTTCAGGAATTGTGGTGTGGTTTCTGTCAAGAGAGGGAAGCTGGATATCGCAGAAATGGAACAAAACCTGGCTGGTATATTTGGCAAGGAATGGCCGTGGCAAATAAGGCAAATGGATGATGATAAATTCCTGGTTAGATTTCCTCCTAACAAAAAGGTTGTTGATCCGAAGGATCTACCAGGAATCAGTTTGCTTAAGGAAGGCACATCAATAGGTGTTCAGGAATGGAAAGGTGAGATGGACCCATTTGGAGAATTGCAACCAACATGGGTTCAGATTCTGGGATTCCACCTAAGTGGTGTACTTGGAAGGTGCTAGCACAGGTGGTGTCGTGCTTCGGCATATTGGAAGAGGTGGACTGGGGCAGCCTATTCAAATCACTATATGAAGAAGCAAGAGTCAAGGTGCTCTGTAGGGATACAAAGAAAATACCAACTGAAAGAATAGTAGAAATGAAGAAAAAGCTATACAAGCTATTCTTCCAAGTGGAAGATACAAATCAGCAAGGAGGTGAAAAGGGGGAAGGAAAAGGTGATGACCCACAGGACCCAAATGACGACGATGAGGCTGATGACTTAGATGATGAACCAAACCAAAGAAATGAGAAAAAAGGACAAGAAGACAGAAACAAGAGGACCCCTGATCGAAACAAGATAATTCACAATCCGAGAGAAGAATCGAGTCTAAGAATAAGGAGAAATCAAATACTAAGAGCATAACTCGAGAAGGACAGAAACAGATGGAAGTCCTAAATGTTGATGTGACATCGGAAGAACAACAAAGCAGATGGAGTGAATTTCTGAAGGACAATAGGATGGAATTGGATCAAGACAGGTGCATAAAGTTACTACAAGAGATGGAGCTGATGGAGTCCGATGAGGAAATGAATGATACTATTGAAATGGAACCGGAGTTTGCAACATGGTCAAAAGCTCCAGCCGAAACTTGATGAATGAACTCCAAACATGCATATTGGTAGGCGACAAAGATACTAACCAAGGAGGGGAGAAAGGGATGACAGTTAAACAACCAACAACTAAAGGAACAATAAAGTGCAAGGACGAGGACCAGCAGAGGGATGATGGACCCAAAGCAAAGAAACTGAAACAACAGAAATGGGGACCCATACTAGTCGAAAGAAGGAGTTCAAGGAACAGGGCTGATGGGAAAACAGTCCTGGAGAAAGCAGAAGAGCTAAAAAAGTGCCACAATTTAGAGAAAAAGAAGAATACCGGTAACTCCTTTGCAGCTCTTTCTAATTCTGAATTACTTCAGAAATCTAGCTTAATAGGAATTGATATGGGTACTAGTACTGAGAATGTCTGTGAACAATATCCAAAAGATCGTGGACATAGAAGATGGTAGAGTAGATCAGTTTATTGAACAAAACCCCGAGGTTTTGCTTCCAAATAACAATATGGTGGAAGAAAATTTAGGTTTTGTGAACAACAATAATCTAGCTAACTGAGACCACTAGTAATATGCAGAATATAAATACACTAGGAGTGGACGGCACAGCTTGGTCTCGTGGTGGTGAAAAAGGGGAGAAGTAGAAAAATTAGTAACAATGATAGGAGCATTTTGGAATGTTAGAGGCCCGAACAAGGCTGGGAGAATGAACAAAATAGCAGATTTCATAAGAGATCATAACCTAGATTTTGTGGGTTTACAGGAAACCAAAAAAGAACACTTTGATCCGGGTTTTTTGCATACTATTTCTGGTAATAGGAGCTTTATTTGGAAATGGCTCCCAGCTAGGAAGACCGCTGGTGGTATCCTAGTTGGCTTTGATGATGACCAATTTGAGCTAGTGAGCTGTCAAATAAATAGTTTTACTGTGTGTGTTTATTTGAGAAACAAAAATGATAACCTGCTTTGGAGATTAGTGGTAGTTTATGGTACTTCTTATGATGAATTTAAACAACAGTTCATTGATGAACTGCATAATGTGATGGAGAACTGGGAAGGTCCATCCCTGTTGGGGGGAGATTTCAATTTAGTAAGGAATAGAGATGAGAAAAGTAGTGGTCATGTGAACTCACATTGGACTTTCTGTTTTAATGACTGGATTAATAAGTTTGGCTTGATTGAGATGAAAGTGTCCGGTAGAAAATTCACTTGGGCCAATAATCGGGATAACCTGATATTGGCAGCTATAGATAAAATTTTTGCTTCAACAGACTGGGAAAGTAAATATCCTAGAGCTTTGGTTAAAGCCTTACCTAAGTACGGCAGTGACCATGCCCCGCTACTGATCGAAACAGGAGAGGGGAGGCCTAGGGGTGAGAAGATTTTTCGTTTTGAAAAGTGGTGGCTGGGAGAGGAGGACTTTACGGCTGTGGTTCAAAAAGTGTGGAATACTAAATGTGACGCCAAGAATCCAATGGACATCTGGCAACATAAACTTAGGATGCTAAGGAAAAGTATTAAGGGTTGGAATATTAACAGATCGGCTCTCAAAAACAAGAAGAAAAAAGAGCTAATCTTAGAATATGACATTCTAGACAAATTCTCGAAACCGATCGGTTAACCGATCGGGAGAAATCTAGAATGCAGGAAATTAACAAAGAACTGGATCAGATTTGGTGTGCAGAGGAGACTGCAGCGAAACAAAGATCTAGAGATAGATCCATCAAAGAGGGAGATAGAAACACAGCTTATTTCCATGCGGTGGCTAACCAAAGGAGGAGGAAGAAATTTATAGATGAACTAGAGGGCCCTAACGGCATGGTGACGGAGACCAAAGATATCCATAAAGTAGCTGTAGATTTTTACAAAGATCTTTTCGGGTTTGAACCCAGGATGGACATTGACCTTGCGGAACAATTTTGGGCTAACCAGGAGATGGTCAGTGAGGAGGAAAATGAGTGGCTTGTGAGAGCGATTTCAGAGGAGGAAGTTAAAATGGCGGTGTTTGAATCTTATGCGGAAGGAGCACCCGGGCTCGATGGTTTTTCCTTTCTCTTTTACCAGCAATTCTGGGAGCTTATAAAAGGGGACCTGATGGCGGTCATACACAGCTTTGAAGCTGGAGAGCTGAATGTCAGTAGATTAAACTATGCTATGCTGACTTTGATTCCCAAGGAGCCAGATGCAAAATCTCTAAAAAAGTACAGACCAATAAGCTTGCTAAACTGTAGTTTCAAAATTATTACTAGAGTGCTTACGATGAGAATGAATAAAGTTTGTGAGAGATTAATCTCTCCTAATCAGAGCGCTTTCATAAGAGGTCGTTTTATTTTAGAAAGTGTCGTGAGTGCTCACGAAATCTTACACTCAGTACATAAGAGTGGTGCCCCTGGTCTAATCTTGAAACTAGACTACGAAAAGGCCTACGATCGAGTAAGCTGGGATTTCCTGGATAGGGTCCTTAATCTGAGAGGTTTTTCTGACAAATGGATTAACTGGATCAAAAGTATAGTCGGAGGAGGAAAAGTGTGTGTGAGAATCAATGACGAAAATAGTAGTTATTTTAACACAGGCAAAGGATTGAGGCGAGGAGATCCCCTGTCCCCATTACTCTTTAATCTAGTGGCTGACGTTTTTACTAAAATGCTTAGCAAAGCAGCGAAGGAAGGTCTAATTAAAGGCCTGTTGTCTAAATTCACCCCGAGGGTGTCATAAGCCTACAGTATGCTCGACGATACTGTCATTTTCTTAGAGAGTAAGGTTGAGTATGCTAGAAATCTTAAGTGGATTTTGTGCTGTTTTGAGCAGATCTCTGGTATGAAAATTAATTTCCATAAGAGTGATTTGTTAACTCTTAATATGGAGGAAGATGTAATTAATGAGTATACCCGGATCTTTTGCTGCAAGAAAAGTAATTTCCCGATGAATTATTTAGGAGTACCGCTTCACTTTGACAAACTTAGAAAAGAGGACCTTCAACCTCCGATAGATAAGCTGATGAAAAGAATTGCTGGGTGGAAAGGTAAACTACTCTCTTATGGGGGAAGATTGGTGCTTCTAAAAGCCTGTTTATCTAGCATTCCGATTTATCTGTTATCTATAGTAAAATTCCCTAAATGGGCAATTGATATGATAAACTCTCAGTTAGCCCACTTCTTTTGGGATAACAATGGAGAAAGGCATAGATATCACTTAACCAGATGGGGTCTCGTATCACAAAAGAAAGAATATGGTGGTCTTGGTGTTGCTGATATTAGAGACATGAATATTTGTTTACTAGCTTCCTGGATCAAAAGGTACCATTTAGATGAAAACAAAATCTGGAGACAGATTATAGATTGGAAATATGACACTAACTCGCCTAACATTTTCTGCTGCCCACAAGATAAAGGATCCCCCTTTTGGAAGGGAGTGATGTGGGCAATGCAGAGGCCAGATTAGGTTACAAATGGAAATTAGGCAATGGAGAAAAAGTCAGATTCTGGGAAGACCAGTGGTTCGGGAATTCCAGCTTGGCTATCCAATTCTGGAACCTGTATGTGATTTGTAATGAAAAAGGGAAAACAGTCAGGGAAATATGGGATGGAACTAGACTAAAACTTAGTTTTAGAAGAACAGTGGATGAAGTGCTGTATAATCAATGGCTAGAGTTAGTTGCGATTGCGGAGTCTATAAATATCAGTATCGATACTGACAAGGTCATTTGGCAATATGAATCTAATGGCATTTATAGTACACAGTCCCTATACGCAGTGATCTCTTATGGTGGTGTACAACCAGTTTACCCCCAGCTATCCGGGGAATCTCGGTTCCACCGAGAATTCAAATCTTCCCGTGGCTAGTGTCTCATAACAAGGTGCTCACTAGAGATAACCTGGCTAAGCGGAGAGAGGTAGATGATAAATCATGTGTGTTCTGTTCTGATGCTGAAACTGTAGAACACCTGTTTTTCAATTGCTTAGTCGCAGAGCAGACACTGGGATGCGGTTTCTAGTATGGTTAAAAAAAGATAGGGAACAATTTTGAGTCAGTGGCCCGCTGGTGGGTCAGTAACAAACAACATGCGGTTTTAAACATAGTTACTTCTGCGGTACTTTGGAGCTTATGGAATCTGCGTAATGCGTTATGTTTGCAGGGTGTTTCATGGAGAGGGATGAAGGAAGTCTGGAGGAGAATAAGCAACACATTGACGATATGGATGAAAAATTGCAGCCGAGAGCAAGAGATGGAGTTGAAGAAGGTGGGAGAAGAACTCGACAAAAAAGCAATGGAGGTGCCAAGACTTCAATATCTTACATATCAACCACAAGGTGGAAGCCTCAACTTGCAGGATGGAGCTAGAGAGGTAACTGAACAAAGACACGAGAGTGTTATGAATGTAATAGCATTGGCGAATAGGGGTGGTAAGATGAGAGAGATTTCAGTAGGTCCTGCGGTTGTAACATGTGAATGTGGGAGCAGCTTTGCTGCCGGAAAAACAAACGATTGTACCATGGAGTTGGTTTCATAATATGAAACTAGGGGGAGGACCCTGTTATCTAAAAAAAGATGCTTGCAGTTGGACCCAAGTATCAATGGAACAAATGGGTTTAATTTCAGTGTTACTATTGCCGGAGAAAGATGTTACAAATTAAACCAAAGAGAGAGGTATGTCAAGTGTTACCCCGTGGATATGGACGGGCTTCATGGCAATTCGTGGGAGCTAAACCCCACCGTTTCACATGATGTTTAATTTCCACCGTTTCACAGTGTCCTAGAGATAAAATCCACTATAACAGCGTCCTAGAGATAAAATAAAAGCATGAATTTGTAGTGTACTAGAGCTGAAATTCCCTTAATTTATCCAGAAACCAGGCATTATGTGAACGGGCTGACTTGCTGCGCTCTACAACGGTTGGCACTTCATGGTAGGCCTAGTTTTCGTGCACAGAAATAGCGACAACCATATACATGTGTCCACATCAGCAGGATGACTAGTAGCGGTCTACGGCGATTGTCACTACATGATAGTTGCTATCTCGCGTGCAAACAACTAATGACCACCATACGGGTCGGCGTCGTCAAGATGACTTGGAGCGGTCTATGACTACGATATTTGGCACTACAGGGTAGTGCCCATCTCACTTATAGACAACTAACGACAACCATAAGTCTCGGCATTTACAATAGTGGTCTAAGACGATTGACACAACATGGTGGCACTCGATGCTGAACAAATAAAATGATGACATGAAAATGATGTGTGAGATGCATTATAGTGCCTAGAGGGCAATAGACTGGCATTTTGTGAGTTGACAGTTGTTAGGTATTAGTCCTTTTATAATTGTATGTCATTGTTGTTAGCTGCTGCGCTAGTTGTCTTTTATATATTTTTTCTATAATATAACCACTATAAGGTCCTATCTCTGTCCTAAAATAACTTAATTTATACTAGGATTTATCAAAGTTAAAACATTTTAAGCTTGACTAACTTTCTAAAGTATATCAACTTTCTATAGTACCCAATAAGTAAATTCCAAAACAAAAAAAAAGTCCATGATGAATCTATATATTGACTCTAACTTGATTCGTAATAATCAGTACTGACGTTCCTAATATAAGATTATAAGATAATTTGACTCCAAAAATGTACTCTTTTAGGACGGATGGGCTATACTCTTATTCTTTTCACAATAAATTTTGGTATTTATTAAAAAATTGAAAGCGAAGGTATTTACTAATTTTGGTCGTACCTGAAAATATCTTCAGGATTCCAAAGAACATACATTTAACGTTTTGGCCTCACAATTCACATATCACACATCACACAACCGGTAAATGAAAATCACAAAAGTCACGTTTCTCAGCTGCCTGCATGTTTGTCTCGGCATTGACATTGATCTAAATCAGTCCCAAGTTGGAAAGAGAGGAGATGGGAAATAAGGTCCTAGGACGTTGCATGCATGCATCCGTGGAAGTCGTGGTGCCTGATGAAGTGATGTCGAGATGATGATTGATGAAGGCCCTGCGTTAACGACGATTGGCACGATAGGCACGGGACGCACGAGGAACTTGATCGACTACGGTCTGCGAACACGAGACGACGCCTCTGCCAGACTTGCCGATCGAGTGATCCACGATTTTGACAATCGAAAAACAAGGAGACCCACACGGCCCAGCACCCTACGGGCCTTAGTCTCCCTACGGTGACAGTGAGTTGTGTGATGGGCCGAGCAGCTGCCCTATCTTAGCAATGGATTGCCACTGGATTGGATGGCCAGAGTAATTTCCAATCTACTATTGCAGCTGCGGGGAAGAGTAATTGTAATTTCCAGGCTACTATTGCAGCTGCGAGGAAGACAAAAGGCAAAATTTACCACGTGGCACTCTTCAATGGCCGTCTTTGCTACTCCCTCCATCCTTAAATATAGGTGCGTTTTACTGTGCATTTTACCACTGCAAACTGCAATGTGGTAACAAACAAATCTGGCCGTTGATTACTAAGGTTAATGAAGTAATTTCATACTAATTGTAATTAATTACGAAGTTGCCACCGAGCGATAATTTGGTCTCCTTCCATCCAAAACAGACAATCGTCAGCTGCCCGTCCACGGCTTGTGCGCCGTCGGACGCGGCCCGCGTGTGTTCACCAGACCCTGCCGTGCACGGCTTCCACGCCGACGGACGCGGATCCACGCGTGCGGACGAGACAGCCGCATGAGGCTCACCCGCGCGTGCGCAGGAGACGGTCGCGTGAGGACCCAGTCGCAAGCCGTCGTCCACGACGCACGTCTCCCGGCGCCACCATCTTCGCCGTCGACGGCGCACGTCTCACCCGGTGCCACCTCCGCCGACGTCGCGCGTGTCTCCCCAGCGCCGCCCTGCCGCCACCATCGTCGCCGTCGACAGCGTCCGCGACGATTCATTTCTCCTCTGCTGCGCGAGTATTCTCGACATCGTGCGTCGCCGCCGCCGTGGACGTCTACGGGTTGCGCGGTCCTTGGCGTCGGCTCCTGTCCTCTGTGGCTCTTTTCTATTAGTTGTTTAGTCTGAAATGTCTATATAATTACCAGATGCCATTATAATTTTGTCCCCAAAATATCATTACCACCTGTTACCACTTCAATTTACCACTTGTTATCACGGTGGGAGTTCAGGTGGTAACAATCCATCTAGATCGTTGGATTAGGAAGAATGAATGGCCCATGTTAATTGTAGTGCACCGTAAAATTGCTCTAAATATAGGGCGTTTTGGAGTTTGATTTTTTTCCTAAATGTAGGACGTTTTGTAGATAGGACAAACTTTGAGGTTGGTGGAAGAGTTAATGGATGAGTGGATGAAAGTATAAAATGAAGGGTATGATAGTGTTTTAACATATTGACTATTTTATTGTTTAAAATCTAGAAAGCCCTACATTTAGAAATATAGAGAGTAGAACACAATACTAAATTATGATTTTGACGGGGACGCTGTCTCGAATCCCGTCCTTGGTTGTACCCTCTCCTGACCCGTCTTACGAATTGGATGTGAAGTGGTGATGTGATAATTGAATAATAATAATAATTCTTATAAGAAACATTAATAATACGCTCAGTAGGGGTATTCTTGTAATTTGAAAATTACAGGACCTAGATTTAGAAGTACCGGGGTCTAGATGATACCACTTAACAAGTTTTAGAATCTAGATGACACTACTTAGCAAGTTTCAAGACCCATAAATCATGATTTGAGAGTACCGTGACCTGGATGAGAACTAGAGACAAGTTCAAGGACTACTGGTGTAATTCACTCAATCAATATTGTATTATCTTGAGTGTGTTTGTTTTAGCAAATAACCATAATTCAGAAGTCTGTTATAGCAAAACCATAATTGAGTAGGATCAATATTGTATTATCTTGAGTGTGTTTTAGCAGATAACCATAATTCAGAAGTTTGTTATAGCAAAATCATGATTGAGTAGTGTGTTCTGGCAAAGACCGCCATTAAAGAGTGACCATGGTAAATTTTGCCTAGAGAAAACTTGGAGAGCCGGTTTGTGTTTGAACGGCAAGACTCCGACGACACTTGCCATTGCCCGATACAGCCTTCCTTTCTTCATAAAGGTCGACTAGCCTCCGACGGCACCTGACATTGCCCGATGCAGCCTTCGTTTCTGCATCAAGCTCGACGAGCCCATGTGCCCTGCCCAGCGAGACGGTTAGGTTTCCTTTTCATGGTTGATCTCATAATAATCGGAGCCTTGCCAAATACGACAGTCTTCGGCAGAGATAAACAATGGCCGGTGCAGGAACTGCAGCAAAAGAAGGCACCAAATAGAATTCGTAATTTGAACGTTACTACTTACTACTAGAAATGGCAAGATATTACGATAAGAGTGTCAGCGCGGGGCACAGTGAAGCCACGGCCCATGGTCTAATTAACTCCCTGTGCCAAATACGACAGTCTTCGGCAGATGTAAGCAATGGCCGGTGCAGAACCAGCAGCAAAAGAAGACGCCTTCGATTTGATGCTTCCAAGCCAATTGGATTACCTGTGTGTTTGCAAGTTTTATAAAAGTTTAACCCGATGTGTTCAAAGATTTGCTAGATTCAATAGAGATTTACACTTGAGATATATTGAACTTCGTTTTTCCTCCATCAAACAATTCGATCAGACGATAGCTCTGTTTGGTAAGCGTCAGACACCGATGGAGGAAAAACTAGTGGGGACAGGATTATCTGAAGAGGCCGGCACGATGCTGCCACGCACAGCGATCGGCACATTACCAGGGCACAGGGAAGCCGCGGCCCATGGTCTAATTAACTCCTGTGCCAAATACGACAGTCTTCGGCAGAGATAAACAATGGCCGGTGCAGGAACTGCAGCAAAAGAAGACACCAAATAGAATTCGTAATTTGGACGTTACTACTTACTACTAGAAATGGAAAGATATTACGATCTGAAAAGAGTGACAGCGGGAATTCTGGGCTTGATGGTATGGTCTATTTAACTCCTGTGCCAAGTACGACAGAGCAATGGCCGGTGCAGAAACAGCAGCAAAAGACCTTCGATTTTTTATGCTTCCAAGCCAATTGGATTAGTACCTGTGTTTGCAAGCTTTACAAAAGTTTGACCCGATTTGCTCAAAGATTTGCTAGATTCAATAGTGATTTACACTTGAGATATATTGAACTTCGTTTTTCCTCCATCAAACGATTCAATCAGACGATAGCTCTGTTTGGTAAGCGTCAGACACCGATGGAGGAAAAACTAGTGGGGACAGGTTTACCGGAAGAGGCCGGCACGATGCTGCCACGCACAGCGATCGGCACATTACCAGGGCACAGGGAAGCCACGGCCCATGGTGCTCTAATTACCTCCTGTGCCAAATACGACCGTCTTCGGCAGAGCTAAGCAATGGCCGGTGCAGAAGAGAAACAGCAGCAAAAGAAGACGGCAGGTAGAATTCGTAATTAGAACGTTACTGCTTACAATGGAAAGACATTAATTACGAGTCAGGAGAGAGTGTCAGCGCGGCGATTCTGGGCTTGATGGCACAATGTCTAACTAACTAACTCCTGCGCCTATAAAATGGGGCCGCCCTTGCGGGTTCAGATGCCACGACAAACAACGCAACAGCACGCGGCACACACGCAGATAGCAAGGCTGACGATGGCTTCCTCGAAGATGATCGCCGTGGTGGTGGTGGCGCTCCTGGTCCTCGGCACGAGCGACGGCCAGGTCCTGCCGACCCCCTGCTGCCGCTGGGACTGCTGCGACGGCAGGCCCGAGTGCTGCTCGCCCGGCCCCGGCATGAAGGAGGCCACCTCGCCGGCCGCTGTGGCCGCCGCCGCGCATGCTGCCAGGGCAGGTGGTGGCGGCGCGGGTCGCAAGGCCGGCGCCGGGAATTAGCGCTGCTGCTGCTGCTGCCCCGCGCGTTGCATGTAGGCTCACCCACATATAGCGCGCGGTCCTGCACTCCTGCTGTTCGAGGCCTGTTCGGTTTCTCCTACTAGTATTTTATACTCGTAGTACGTGTGTCGTCCTATCTGTTCTGTGAGAGCTTGCTGGGCCCTGCTGCTGCTGGGACGGGTCCATTTTCTTTTTCATGTTTCGTGTTACCTTTAGACGTGGTGAGCCAAACATATCTGTATCCTCCGTGTGATGATGCTTACATGCACACTAGTATATGATATGTGTGTAATGTATGGTACTGTGCTTATATTGATATATAGTTTATGCACGACGATGTGTTGCAACTTGTAATATAAGGCAGAGACTCTCAAATAATAATCCTGAAAATACACCGCAGACGACGGTGCACTTGCAGCGTGTTATTACTAAAGGGAGATTCACACACAGTTCGATTTCAAGCGTTGACAGCACTTGCACAGCACGACAAAGCAAGGTAGCGCTAGCTAGACACATCACTTGGAGCTATATAGTTAGAAGGAGAACTTGAACACCATGTCGTGCTTGTACACCTGCCCCGGCCTGAGGATCTGCGAGGGGAAGTTGGGGCGGTTCACGGCGTCCGGGAACCCCTGCGTCTCGAGGCACAGCGCGCCGTACCGCCCGTACACGGCGCCGCCCTTCCCCTGACGCCGTGTAGCCCGTTGGCCGTGTAGAACTGCACGCCGGGCTGGTCCGCCCACAGCTCCACGGCCCGGCCCGTCGCGGCGTCCCGCACGAGCGCCACCCGCCGCAGGAACGAGCTGTCCCCGGCGCCGTCCACGACGTAGTTGGTGTCGTACCCGCCGCCGCGGCGGAGGAGGCCCGCCATGCGCGCGCCCACCTGGGCCGGCGCGCGGAAGTCGTAGGGCGTGCCGGCGACGGGGGCGACGGCGCCCGTGGGCAGGAGCGTGGCGGGGTCCGCGGGGGTGTACCGGGACGCGAAGAGCTGCACCGTCTCGTGGAGGACGGGGCCGGCGCC
Source organism: Chloris gayana (assembly GCA_031894775.1). Lineage (NCBI taxonomy): Eukaryota > Viridiplantae > Streptophyta > Magnoliopsida > Poales > Poaceae > Chloris > Chloris gayana. The sequence goes on along the minus strand of JAUNZO010000304.1, from coordinate 221,771 downwards.
GTGGCCGCCCAGGTTCCAGTACGCGTGGTGCGCCAGGTTCACCGGGGTGGCCTTGCTGCTGCTGCCGCCACGCGCCGAGGTGGCGTTCATGCGCACGCTCAGCACGTAGCGGGAGGAGAGCTGGTACGTCGCGTGCACGTCCAGGGCGCCCGGAAACCCTGCAGGTCGTTGCTTGGTTTTAGTTAGCAGCAGGTTTGCCGTGCACAGATCGTCTTTCATCTTTAAAAAGAAAAAAAATCAATGCAAGGGTATGTATTTGCCGAGTAGCATTGCATCATCATCAAAATGCTACCTACGTGTCCACTGTTCAGACGGCTGAAAACAGCGGTCACGCTTGTCCGTTCTAATACTACAGCATATATATGTTTCTAAATACATAAATTAAAATTAGCAATTTTTATAGAGTATACGAGCGGAGTACTTCTATTTTTTTAAAAAAAAAACGAACGGAATTCTACACCTTGCTCTCCGTCGAAGCTGTGGTAGTAGAGGGTGATGTAAGGGTTGTCGCCGCCGGCGACGTGCTCCTTCACCGTCCAGATGACCTTGCTGAAACCCCGGTGACCACCTGATTGTTTTCAGTTAGCAGCAGGATTCGAGCATAGCAGAGTGACTCGGTCTGCACTGTAACGAGTAACGACGCGTACCGTGAAGCGAGTTGTTGCCGTCGTTGGCGTAGAGTCGGTAGGTCTTCCCGTCGAGCGTGAACCGGGCGCCGGCGATCCTGTTGGCAACGCGGCCGATCAGCCCGCCGAAGTAGGCGGTGCCCTTCTGCTTGGTCAGTCACACAGCAGCACGAGGAAACTAGCAATGAGTTTGGTTGGTATGGCAGGGCGAAAGGGGGAACAGAAACTGGTGCTTGTTTGCCCGAGATCTTACCACATATTCAGCGACGGTGTCGTAGCCAAGGACGACGTCGTCCAAGTTCCCTGCAACCAGAAACCGAGAATTTCCTTCTCAGCGCGGCGATTGTACAGTACTGGAACATGGCATGCGGCGGGAATTGGGACGGTACCTTTGGAGTCCGGGAGGATAACGGACATGAGAGTAGCCCCCAGTTGGTGACTTTGACGGAGAAATCCCCCTTCCTGAGCTCGTACACACCAACCGTCTGCTTCCCCTCGGCTGCTGCCGTCACGTTGTTCCAACTACTGCACAGGCAGAGCGCCACAAGGCTCACGGCGAGAACACGCAGCTGCTGGTGCAGGGATCTCGCCATTGCGAATGGCCGGTCGAAGAGTGTGAACTGAAACGGCGAGAGTCTGTTCACTATTGGAGACTCGATCGTAGAAATGCCTAGGATTTAAAGGGGAATGGTCCGGTGGCCTTCTTGGGTTGCGACCCCCTAGTTGCGGTCCAGCGACCTGCATCGTGTTGCGCATTTTCGCCGTCCTGTAGCTTCCGGTCCCGTCCAGGTCCAGCCGCCCATGCCTCCCCCTTCTCCTGAATCGGCAGGGCGGCTGCCAGCGTCCTAAAGTGCTGTAGTGCACGCGTGCGGCGCCACTGGACGACATTGGTCTTGCGTCCGTGGGGGTTGCATCGTCAGCTTCGTGCATGCAGCCAACAAGCTGATTCACTGATTCAGAGCCTTCTGCTGCCCAGCTCACGGATGGAGTGAAAGCCGGCTTGCAACAGTGTCCGAGTGGTCAATTGCACAAGTATTTCTCAAACTAAAACAACAAGATTTGACCGTGCAGGTTTTTAGATCACCATTACTGCTGCTAGTATTCTGTAAGTTACTGTAGAATTCAGAAGACACGATGATGCAGAAATCAGAAATTCGATGCCACAACCGGCTGCGGTCGCAGACACTATCTCAACGGCCAGCGTTCGCCCGAGAAGACATTAAGATTGGTGCCGGTCAATCCATCTATTTCTCTCACTTTGCACGCTTGAAACGGATCGCATCGGCTCCCGTTATATGTCCAGCGCCAGCTCACCTGTGGAACATCGCGCCTCCATCGCATCGGAGCTCATCCTGGTGGCGGTCGCAGCTCCACCGCATCTGAGCTTTTCCGGCAAGATTTTCCGGCTCAGCCTTCTTCTCCCCGCATCTGAACTTTTCCTCCTTCCTCATCTGCGTTTTCTTCCTCTTCACGCCGATAAGCTCCAACAACGAACCTCGTCATCTCGCCGGAGGTTGTTCCTCTTCCAGCCACACGAGCTTATTCCTTATGCATCTTGTTCCTCTCCACGCCGGTGAGCTCGTTTGCAGTGTCCTTTCCTCTTAAAGCCCCGTTTCCCTCACAAAGCTGCCAAGCTCATTTGTTAAATCTCGTCCTATCGCCGGAGCTTGTTCCTCTCCAGCCGCACAAGGTTTTTCCTCCCGCATCTTGTTCCTCTCCACGCTGGTGAGCTCGTTTGCCGCATCCTGTCCTGCTGACGCCCCTTTGTCCTCTCGAAGTTGTCGAGCTCATTTGTCAAATCTCGTCCTATTGTCGCTGCTTGTTCTCTTTCCGCCTGCACTTTTTCCAAGCTCATGTGACGCCATTGTTACTACCAATGCTCCTGTTCAACTCTTGTCAATTTCTACATTCTTATCCCATTTTGTTATGTGCACTCAGTTCCTGCTACATGAGGTTAAATACTATGAAGCTCACATCATTTGTCCTGTTTAGTTGTAAGTTTACTGAGTTTTTTATTAAGATTTTAATTTATCTCAGAATGGTGTCTAGCATTCCAAATCTATGGTACAATTAAGGTTACATATAACGGTTCAAATAAATTTTTTTAACATGTAGAGCTCTTATTTTAGAACAACTTTGTTCTAAAGTTCATTGATAGTTAGCTCTTCTGTAATTTGCTATTCATTTACAGGTTCAAATTTTATACTGCCAAGAGGAAAAGCCAAATCCATACCCTGACTACTTAGGAAGGGTCCAAATCTGCTGCGTAAGCCTTTTTGTCTAAGTCGGGATTCCTGCAAAATATTGTTTGACCTTGATGGAACATTCTGCCAAAAAACTATTTGTCCTCCGATAGATGGAACTTAGCATATGAAGGAAAGATTGCTGTTAGAAATGATGGAAGGTGCAGTTCTCCATGATTATATTTAAATTTGTAGCTTTCCTTTGAGGCAAACACCTATTTGGCATATCAAAACTTAATGAAGTACAAACTTCCTTTCCCGACTTCAAAAATGTATTTTATATACTTATTTCCTTGTAAAGTTTTTGGGGATTTTTTTGAGATATTCCATTCAGACTAAGAGAAGAAAGCATGTGTCTTGTGTGAAAGGGGGAAGGAGATGGCTAGTCCAGCTGGTGATGGTTTTGGTGAGTGGATACATATCTCTTTTCTGCACAAAACACAAAAAAGGAGAAACACAGGGTTAATAATTCACAATGGGTTTTGGTGAGTGGATACTTATCTCATCCTTCCATGACTTTTCTCAACCTTATGGTAGATGTCATGTGTTCCATATTTTTACTCATGCACCTATTTGTTGTATCATTAATGGTTTATAGGAATTCCAGCGGAGTTTTCTTTGGCTACTGGAAATGTTTTTTTTTCGTTGCAACAGATGGTGATCCCAGCAGCACATGAGTGTCTTGCAATCTTCAAAAAGAAAAACCGACATTGAGCGTCAAAACGAAGATGGTCAGTCTTGGCTTGTATAGTTGAATGAATCAACAAATATCACTGAGCAAATGGATGTTGTCACAATGATGCATTGTTACAATCTCAACAGGATGTAATTTATGTATGTGTATGTTCTAAAAAAGCATTGATGTTTATTGATCAGTAATTGTCTCATCTTTTGGAGACTTGCATGAACATCATGAGTGGCCAACTAGGAGCTCGGTCCCTTGTTACTTCTCTTTTGGGTAGCTGGAAAAAGTGTTGCATTATTGGAAGTTTTATCATACTTATAAATACATGAAAGCATCATGCACCATGACAAGTAAACAATGGAACTTGTCAACTTCATATATGTGCTTCAGAGGTACACATATGTACCCTAGTTCATGCTAGTATAGGGGTACTTTAATACATCTTCAGAAAAATGGTATGGTTTAGCTGACAAGATACCATTTATGGGAGTCAAATCCATGCAAGTCAAAAATATCTAGTTAACTTTTCAGCATAAAAAAGAATGTGCCTTGTTATCTTTCCATTACGTTTTATGCAGAAAGGTTTGTGTTCTTATTGATACAATAACTAAGAAATACTGAGGTACTTTGTTCCGGCAGTCCATATAGGTACTTTACTACTGGTAAAAAATAATACGAATATTAGTTTAGTTATCAATAGAGTGCAAAATATCAGTTTTGTAGCTGATACAAGGAGAATAATACAAATGCCCCTGAAGAGCAGGACCTTCATTTTTATAGCTATAAATCACTTTCACATCATTATCTAAAAAATCACTTGCACAAGACGAGTAACATCTCCTTATGCTTTTTTTAAACAATTGAGGTACAAAATTCAAATGTTTAATAACATAATCAAGTAAACAGGATGCAACATGGTTGCTAGATCATGTTGATAGGGTAATCCGATACAAATCACACCTGCGAGCTATACAAATCTGATATAGCCTTAAGCTAAAGCTATACACACATAATTACATACTTCATTTCAATAATGGTTCTCAATATCATCCAAAATGCTATACTAGGATACAGGAAGCAGGAGCATTGAACTAGCTATCAACCATGTGCAAGAACTGGGCCATGGGGATAGAGGTGTGAATTGTTTCTCAGGCTTTGCGTGGCTATCTTCATATAGGGAGGGCCTCTTGAGTTCTGCAGAAAAAGTAGGTGCAACATGTATTGTCAGATTTTATCAGCTTTTACATTTTTTGATTAGTTGATCTTGAAAGGTAGTAAATTTTGTTTCATTGATCAAACCCACTAGTTAATACATCAATCAGAAAAGAAGAATTATCTGTCACCATTACAACAAAACATTTCAAAAAGTACTAATTAAAAATTGTAAATATAAAGAGGATGTACTAAACAACAATCTCACAATGGCAAACTTACCAGAACTACTAAAGATTGAGAACCCAATGCTGAACTGTATCAGATATGACTAAAATTGTGGCTTGGTTGGTAGAGTAAACAGAAAGGGAAAATAGATCTCTTGGGAGCACAGAAGAAGCATGCTGCAGATTCAACAGAAACAGAGCGGAATCATAGCATTAAGCAAGCATTTCCCATAGATATTTACAGAGGCTGGAATATTTCTAATAGATAATCCTTTTTACAAAAAAAAGCAACAAACAGAACATGTCGAGAGTAAAAAGCTTGCCAGATGAGGAAATCCTTGTGAATGAAGCACTAGCAGCAAAATAAGCCGCAAAGTTTGCAACATATGTTGCTTTTGTGGTTGGATTAGTGGGTGGATGATCGGTTGTCCAGTCCGTCATTTCTAGGATTCTTGGGAGAGAAACGAAGTGTGGGCAGAGAGAGGAACAAGCTGTGGGGAGAGGAAGAGATGTGTAAGGAAATGGTGTGGAAAGAAGAACATGCGGTTAAGAGGAATGAGTTGCAACAAGGGGAATAGCTAGCAAGGGTGGCATGTGGGAGGAAGAAGAAGAAGCAATGGAATGAAACACTCTGAATAAAATGCATCAGACACACACACAAAACACCTGCAGTAGCTTCTCTCAACAGACTTTGGAATGACCCGCCAAACAGTCCTATTGCATAGGAACAAAATGTGAGTCTGGTTTTTATTTCTGCAATGGAAGGATAGAATACTAAAGTGAATTTTATTCTATAATGCAAGGTTATAATACTAAAGTATCTTAGAGCCGCAGAGTTGATTTAGCTTTCTTGTTATTCACAAAATTACCATATTAGATTTATAGCAAATGTTTCAGACATAACACAATAGATAGAAACGAAGTGTGGGCAGAGAGAGGAACAAGCTGTGGGGAGAGGAAGAGATGTGTAAGGAAATGGTGTGGAAAGAAGAACATGCGGTTAAGAGGAATGAGTTGCAACAAGGGGAATAGCTAGCAAGGGTGGCATGTGGGAGGAAGAAGAAGAAGCAATGGAATGAAACACTCTGAATAAAATGCATCAGACACACACACAAAACACCTGCAGTAGCTTCTCTCAACAGACTTTGGAATGACCCGCCAAACAGTCCTATTGCATAGGAACAAAATGTGAGTCTGGTTTTTATTTCTGCAATGGAAGGATAGAATACTAAAGTGAATTTTATTCTATAATGCAAGGTTATAATACTAAAGTATCTTAGAGCCGCAGAGTTGATTTAGCTTTCTTGTTATTCACAAAATTACCATATTAGATTTATAGCAAATGTTTCAGACATAACACAATAGATAAATAAGCTAATGGTCCAGACTACACAGATCAATACATTATCGAAATATAATCATAATTCATACCTATACGGTTTAATGTATGTATTGTTCAATGAATCATAATGAATAATTTTTTAAATATATATATGTATCCATTGAATGGACTGCTGCTCGAAGGACCACAGTAAGTTGACAGAATCCTTGCAAGCAAACAAGCAGTCCGGATCAAAATGTGCAGTAAATGAGTCATTAGTTAAATAGGCTAATGGTCCGGAGTCCGGACTATCAAAATCAATACATTTTCGAAACATAAAAATAGTTTCTATGTACATATAGTTCAAAAATCATAAGGAATCTAAAAGTTTCGAGTTGAGGTACAGTTCGTACCTCCATGGAGTGGATTGCCGCTCGAAGAATCACGAGATGCTGGCTGAATCCTTGCGAACAGGTAACAGGGGTCGAAATGTGCTGCAGAGTTTCCAACATTTGTTTCTCTGGAGACTGGATTGGTGGATGGACGGGCAGTCGCCTTCTCCGCCATTGCTAGGGTTCTTGAGGTAGAAAGAAGGAGCAGGGCGCAGGGTAGAGATTCACGGGTGGGCGGGGGTGGGGAGGAGGGATGTGGGGCAGGATTAGGGTCACGGGTGAGGGAATCGAGTTCTGTTTCTTTCAAAATTTCCGTTCGTTCTCTCTCAACAGACAGAGTTGACCAATACCAATCTCAAAGCATTAAGGCCCTGTTCGGCTGGGCTGGCTGGAGTGGCCAGCGGCTGGGCTGGAAGACCCAGCGCCAGCCAGCCAGACCAGCTGGTCCAGCCGAACGAACGACGCCGATTCTGCTACGAGAAGACGAACGACTGCTAGAACCAAAAAAGGATCAGCCGTTCGGCTGGGCTGGGCTGGCACTGGGCAGCCGAACAGCTGGGCTGATCAGCCCAGCCAATGCTGTGCCAGCCCAGCCTGCCGAACAGGACCTAAGTTGTTCTGTGCGGCTACGATAACATCAGCGACCGCTGATGGTTGTGGGAAATACAGTCTCATGCAGAAATCAACATTTCAGACAAGAACGTATCACACCAGGTACATGTCAACAAAAGGCTCTTTTAACGTAACATGTTCATGTCCCTGGGAATCATCAACCAGATAATTCGACAGAGACAGCAAGAAGTACAGTTCCATTGCTGATGTTATTATTCACAACAAGTACAACCTGATGAAAGGTTTCAGGCCGGGCACTTATCATACAAAGGCCCCTGACACACGTTCGATCATGTCTCGAGCCTTGGTACGCCAAGAGTAACCTATAAATTTCTTTCTCCAAATAGATTCGATATGCAAACAAGAACATGTTTTATAGACGGCAAATCTAAGAGCTACTATAGCAGAAGAAGAGAGTGTACTGTCTTTTTTTTTTTTCTTTCATGGTTGAAGAAAGGTGTAGAAATGTTGGGGCCCCAAACGAAACGAGGTGTCTGACTTTTCTTCAGAGGTTGTCGACGTCGACGTTCCTGAAGCTCCCACCGAGCAGCGTGAGGAGGCCACCGCCGTGCACTCTTCCCTCGGGGACAGCGGCCACCCCTCCCTCTCGGCTCCTCACCGATGCCGCCGGCGGGGACTTCATCGAGTGGGGGACCAGCACCTGCGGCGGGATCAACTCCTGCCTCCACGTGGCCACGGGCGAGCCGTCGCAGTCCGACACCGTGCTCACGCCCGACGACGACCCGTGCGGGTCCTTGGCCTTGGCTGACGTCACGACGATGCCGTGGAAGAGGCCCGGGCCGATGAGGCCCGCGCCGGCGTCGCGGGCCAGCTGCTGGGCCGCCACCAGCGTGCCGTGCGCGGCGCAGAGCCCGCTCCTCCCGCGCGCGAACTTCTCGCAGCCGCCGGCGCCGAACATGCAGCGCTTCCCGCCGCCGTGCGCCTTGCAGAACTCCGTGCTGCCCTGCGCGCTCTTCCCGCACCCGTCGACCCTGCACCTCTTGCCTCCGCCGTGCCTGACGCAGCGGTCCGTGCGGCCGCGCGCGCTCTTGCCGCAGCCGGGCACGGCGCAGCGCTTCCCGCCGCCGTGCGCGACGCAGAACTCGGTGCCGCCGTGCACGCTCTTGGGGCACACGCCGCCGCCCTCGTACATGCACCGCTTCCCGCCGCCGTGCGCCTTGCACAGCGGCGTGCTGCCCTCGGCGCCCTTGCCGCAGCCCTCGAAGACGCAGCGCCGCCCGCCGCCGTGGGCCTTGCAGTAGAGCGTGCTGCCCTGCGCGCCCTTGCGGCAGTCCGGGTGCTGGCACCGCCGCCCGCCGCCGTGGGAGATGCACAGCCCCACGCGGCCCTCCGCGCTGCGGATGCACCCGTCCACCGAGCACCGCTTCCCGCCGCCGTGCTTGATGCAGCGCCCGGACTTGCCCCGCGCCGCCTTCGGGCACCCCTCGGGGTGGCCGCACCGCCGCCCGCCGCCGTGCGCGATGCAGTGGTCCGTCTTGCCCTCGGCGCTCTTCGTGCAGCCCAGGTGCTGGCACCGCCGCCCGCCGCCGTGGGCCTTGCAGTACGCCGTGCGGCTCTCCGCGCCCTTGTGGCACCCGGGCTTCTGGCACCGCTGCCCGCCGCCGTGCGCGATGCACAGCCCGGACGCGCCGCGCGCGCCCTTGGAGCAGCCTTTGAACCGGCACTTCTTCGGGTGACGGCGCTGGGGCCCGCCAGGGTAGCTCACCGCCGTCACCACGTCCGAGCTGCTCACCCCGAACGAACCCTCCGTCATGGACGCCGAAGGTTCACCTGTGGTCTCGGTGTCGGTGTGATCATCATCATCTTCTTCGGCGGCTGAGTCATAGCGGCCTGGCTCAGCCGTGAAGAACAGGGACGGCATGTAGCTCCTCCTCCTCGCCGACGTCGAGCCCTCGTCGACAGCGCCACCGAACGAGATGATGTTTCCGGTGAAAGCTTCCGGTGAGCGAGGAACTGCTCCACCGTTATTGCGCCGCTGATGGAGGCCCCCGAGGCTCAGCGTACCAGGGTCACTGAAGGAGAAGCTCTGGCCAAACAGAGTCACTGGTGCCGGCCTCGACTTGTCTGCCCCGGCAGCTGGCTGGTTCTCTGCGGACTGAGCCTCCGGCGTCGGACCAAGTCCAAGGACTAGCCTGCACGCATCATCCTGCGCTTGACTCGGTCTGTGCGAACCTCTGCGGCCGTTGTCCATTGCTGAACCAAGATGATGGTCTGTGCCAAATGTTATCTGACTCTGAACAAGGCTGCCTGATGTGAAGCTTGGCACTGAAGAGAGTCCCATTGGAACTGCAGAATTATCCATCAGAGGCTGGTGGTCTCTGTGGTGCAGGATGCCCCCAAAAACGTTATTATTCATCTAGGCTAAGTACTTCAACAATACCAAAGGTGGTGGACTGGACAACGAGATCTCTTCTTATACGTGCACTGTAGAGTAGACGAAGTGGAAGAATATCAACAACAGTGAAGTACTATGTGATCCACCACTAACAAAGCCGGATGTGTCTGCCCGGTCCATTACCAGTATCTTGCTTCAACAAAAAACTGCGATCAAGGATGCACATGACCTCCATCTGATGCAGCGATATTCATTGGCCGTTGATCGAGAAGAAGCAGAGGAAGGGCGAATTCTGTGTGCTCTGCCACTAATATCTTCATACCAGAACAACACTACGCTGCAAAAAGAAAAAAGAGATCGCTTTAGCTTTAGGAGGAAAAAATAATGGAATCCAAAAGTTTCACTTTCACAAGAAACAATACAATACTCGAGGAATCACAAGGGGATCGTAGCAATTTGTCAATTTCAACAGCTAATTATGAGCTCAATTATTTGTTGACCACACAAAACACGAGACCTTGCGAACATATATACAACTACGGAAGGGACATCTTTATTACCGTTCTTGAGAAACGCTAACTCACTAGGAGATCAGTAAACATAGATGATAGAACCAATCATAATCATGAAGAATCCTGACTCGTTACTGTATTAAGATTTCTCCTAAATCTAGCTGGCGAACCACAAAGATCAGGACACGCTAATTCACGGTAAATTGCAAAGTAAAACCTAGTGATTCGTGTAATAAGTATAATAATCCTAAATTATACTCCATGCTAATTTGGATAAAAGAAAAAAATGAAAAGCACGCATAACATGAATCTGAACCAAAAATCAACAAAGAGCCCGATGATTACTTCATCGGCATGTCAACATCTTTTGTTCTCCAAAAGAAGATATGTTGACATCTAGGCTGAACTAGTGGAGCTTCTCTAGCTATCAACCCCTTGATAGGCCATGCCAACTATTTTTGAGAAAATCAAACGGATTTCACCTAACTGGATGCAGAATTATTGATGACTCGGTGATGACACAGGCACTTGCATGACTTCTTATAGAACTACTTGATTTAGGTCTGCTTGCAAACGGCTGGGTCAGCAACTAGCACCATGAACAAATTTTCTAGGACAAGAGGAAGAGCCATTCAGTTGACTCGGCGGTACAGCATTCCAATAGCCGTGGAAAGAATATAGGGGACATGGGGGGAATCGGTTCAGTTCAGCTCAAACTTTTTGGCCTCCCCAACGAAAACAATTGGAAAGTACACGTGAAATTCATAGCAGTCATGCAAGAATTTTTCTGATTGTGATTGCCATAAAAAATTTTCTTATAAATTTTCAGTTAGTCAAGGTTCTTGGTAAACTTTGTACTGTACATCTAACTTGAACATAATAATATGGAAGTGAACCCCCCCCCCCCCAAAAAAAAAACTGCGACAATACCGAAAATTATACAATTATTAAGGCTCCGTATCTAATTGCCTACCTGATCGTACATGCTTTGGCCAAAGTATATGTTAACAGAAGCAAATAAGGACCAAACTAAAATTTACCCTTCTCAGTTTATTAATAGAAAAGAATCAGAATTTGATTCAGAAAGTACTGAACCATTTAAAAACTACTGCAAGAAATATATCAGGATGGAAAACTGCTGCGCATAAACCTCAATACAGTAGGGAGCTCAAAGATGGTTTGTCACTCACTTTGATAAGCCTAATAGATGGAAAAAAGAAAGGTATTTCTGTGGCTAAAGCTAAAGGCCTAAACCCAATTGCAAACAGCATAAGAACATTTCAGCGCCCGGAGAGCTAAGATCCAAAAGACCTCAGGCAGGACTACCACCCCCGCATCTTAGCTCGCCCCTCAACTGACCAAAGAAAAACAAGCAAAATCCCGGGGCCGATCTGAACGAACCGTACAGGACCTCCTAATCACACGGACATCCATTACAGGAACCTGAAGAACCTGGAATCAGCAGCAGGTCAAAATCGAGAGCTTGCCCAGCGAAAACTACCACGCATGCACGCCTAATTAACCAAGGCTCCAGGATGTACGCCAAGCACAAGGCAACTGAACATCCAAGAGAATTACGACCGGATAGCTCGAGCTCGTTGAGCAGAATCTAGGCAAGGAAACAGAGGCGAAGAAGAGAGAGAGAAGGGAATCACCTTGCATCTCAACGAAGAGAATCTCAGGCGCAGAGGGGGAGAGAGGGGGGCAAAGAGAGATAGAGAAGGAGATTATATTATGGGACAGGAGAGAGAGGGAAGAGTGCTCAGTCTTATGGCCTCAGGCTGACGGAGCATTCTTCGTTGCGGTTGCGGGGAAGGGTTCATGCGAGCGGCCGGGCGCGACGTCACACGACGGCGCCTTTCCCACGCGTACGCGGCTGGCTCGAGCCCCGGCTACACAGATTGAGCCGATGTGAACGCGCTTTTCCGCTGGTGGCGCTCGTTGCATGTGTGGTTGATGTTAGCCGGGGTTATGTTTCGCGGGGCAACCCTGGTGGATTTTTTCGCCCCGTTCCGGCAGTGCCTACTTTTGAAAAATTGTGACAGCCAGTTGGTAGGTTTTGAGGGGAATTTTGATTGCGATGGTTTTAGGATCTCCGTATGTTCCTGCAAGAAAAAAAAGCTTTATTGTTGAATTATTGCTCATCGTATCTGGCCCAGTTGCATCAACTCAGAATATTCGTCAAAACTAGTACGAGTACCATGTTTAAGTGTATTGTGTTGATGAAGATACTTTAGCTTTTTTGACTAATCGCATGTTTGTTTTAGAGGACCAAATATGGGCATGTGTGTGTTTGTTAATTTTCTTTTTCCGGACAGCAAATTTTTGCATCATACTTTTTTCGGAATCCTCTTCTTTCTCCTACCTTCCTGCCTCCCGGACTAGGGGCGGAATCCTGGTTGCAGGCCGCCAACCGGATGTCCATCTGCACACACACCACGTCGGGGTTTTCTCTATCACCGTCGAAGTCAAATACCAGGAGGTCGCCTGGCACCTCACTTCGGTCTATGGCCCGCAGGCCGACGTTGACAAGTTGGAGTTCCTTAACGAATTACGTAATGTCCGCGCCACATTCACAGGCCCCTGGATGGTAACCGGAGACTTCAACCTGATTCTCGAGGCATCCGACAAGAATAGCACGAACATTAACAAGCGCAACATGGGTCGATTTCGACGGTTCGTCGATGAGGAAGAGCTCAAAGACCTTCACCTCCACGGGCGCAGTACACGTGGAGCAACGAGAGGGCCAACCCCACGTTGGAGAAACCGGACCGCTTCCCGGTGTCTGTGGACTGGGAAGTCATGTTCCCGGGCGTTTTCTTACAAGCCCTCTCCTCCGAGTTCTCCGATCATGCACCCTTGTTGTTATCCACAGACATCGGCCTCCAAAACAGGCGCCGTTTCCACTTCGAGAAGTTTTGGATCAAGTTACCAGGATTTATGGAAGCCATCCAGCACGGCCGGCGCTGTTCCGTTCCCGCCCAAGAGCCGTTCCGGAGGCTAGACGCGCTGGCTGCGCAACACAGCTAGAGAGCTTCGTAGCTGGGCGCAAAAGAAAATAGGCTCAATCAAGTTGCAAATCCTTGTCGCCCGCGAACTGATTCTGCGATCGGACAGCGCACAGAGACCGTCGGATGCTTTCGGCCGAAGAGAGCCAATTAAGGAAAGAGCTGAAACTAAAGAGCCCGGGCCTAGCTTCGCTCGAGCGCACTATAGCTCGTATGCAATCTCGCATCACATGGATCAAAGAGGGCGACGCCTGCACGCTATTCTTTCACTCCCAAGCAAGCTACGTGAAAAAGAAGAATCTCATCCAAAGGCTCTCCACCGAACAAGGTATCATCACAACGCATGACGATAAAGCCCAAGCCCTCTTCGATCACTTCCAAGCATATCATGGGCACGGAAGTCGAACGCTCAAAACCATTAGCCCGGGCGCACTTGGGATCTCAGCGGTTGATATGGCGCATCTTGAGGCGGATTTTACAGAGGAGGAAATCTGGGCGGCCATCAAAGCCTTGCCAACGGACAAAGCGCCCGGGCTCGATGGATTCACCGTCGAGTTCTACCGGTCCGCCCGGGCTGTAATCAAAGATGACATTCTGCCGGCTATCCGAGCGTTCAACCGGGCCGACAGACGTGGGCTACGCGGCATTAATAATGCGCTCGTGACTCTTTTGCCCAAGAAAGAAAATGCGGAGAGACCTGCTGATTACCGCCCCATTTGCCCGATTCACGCTTTGCAAAAATCGTGACCAAGGCAATGGCACTACGGTTAGCACCGGAACTAGAGGCACTGGTGGATGTCAATCAAAGTGCTTTCATATGAGGGCGGTCGATCCATGATAATTTCATGTTCGTACGAGCCTCGACGAGACTGTTTAAACACAAGAGGATTCCGAAACCGCTACTAAAGTTGGACATCGCGAAAGCTTTCGACACGGTGTCCCGGCCCTTCTTGCTCCACACACTGCAGCAGCGCGGCTTTGGTCCTAGGTGGAGAAACCGGTTATCCTTACTGCTATCCACGTCCACCACGAGGATATCGCTCAACGGAGAACCAGGGAAGCCAATAGAAATCGCACGCGGGCTCGGACAAGTAGACCCGCTCGTCACCAATGATCTTCATCTTGGCCATGGATGTCCTACACCGACTCCTCTCACAAGCTGCTAGCACAGGTTTGCTACAACCGATTGGGCACCGCTCTATCGCTCACCGGTGCTCGTTGTACGCGGATGACGCGATCCTCTTCATCTCCCCAACCACGAGAGATCCGGTGGCGACCACGGCAATTCCGGAGGTCTTCGAGGCTGCATCCGGCTGAAAACCAACATGAGTAAGTGCACCATAACCCCGATATGTTGCTCGCCGGAGGCTATAGCGACGACCCAAGCAATTTCTACCGTGTCCGGTGGTGGATTTCCCCATAACCTACCTAGGAGTCCCCTTATCCACATCACAACTAAAAAAGGCGGATCCGGAGCCCCTAGTCGAGAAAGTCGAAGACGGTTGCCCACTTGGAAGGGTAGGCTGCTACGGAAGACGGGCCGCCTCGAGCTGGTCAAAACCACACTATCGGCAATCCCAATCCACACAATGATCGCCATCAAAGTCCCTCCCTGGGCAATAAAAGCGATTGACAAGAGCCGTCGCGGTTTTTTCCGGCGGGCGAAGACTCCTCCCAGGCGGTAAATGTACACCGTCCCGACCAAGAGTAACAAGACCGGTTGAATATGGTGGTCCGGGCATCACAAACTTGGAAGTCATGGGAACCGCCTTACAACTGCGCCGGCTATGGCTAAAAAGAACGGACCCCTCCAGTGCCATGGAGCGCCCTTCTACTTGACCATGATCCAAAGATCGAACAGCTCTTCCAAGCTTCTATTGAGGTTCGGATTGGCAACGGGACCCAATGTTTGTTCCGGTCGGATAGATGGCTCCACGGGAAATCCTTGCAATCACTAGCTCCCGATCCGCTACGAGCCGTACATCCGAGAACCCTCAAGAGGCGGACAGGTGCAGGAGGCGCTCATCGCCGTGCAATGGATCAAAGACCTTACGAGCCCGCTCTCGGTGGTGGCCATAATACAATACCTCAAACTATGGACCCGCCTACGAGAGATCACCCTACAGCTGGAATCGGAGGACCGGATCCTATGGAGATGGACTAGTTCGCACAAGTACACATCGAAATCGGCCTACAACCTTATGTTACGTGGGGCAACGATGTTGGCCGGAGCCAAGCGATTGTGGAAAACTTGGGCACCGCCAAAAGTGAAGTTTTTCCTCTTCTTGGCCTTACACCGTAGAACATGGACGGCCGAGAGAAGGAAGAGGCATGGCCTACGGAACGACGATACATGCGCCATGTGCAACCGGATGGAGGAGACCGTGGAACATCTCCTGCTCCTCCGCCCCACGGCTAAACAAATTTGGTGGGAGGCACTTTCGTGGGTTCGCCTACGGAACAGCCTTCGTTACCGACATCCCGGGCATTGCCGAAGCATGGGAGCACATGAGAGCCGACCTACCGAAATCAAGTCGCAAGGGCTTCGACACCTTGTTCCTACTTATAGCCTGGCACATCCGGAAAGAAAGGAACAATCGCGTGTTCCAGCGGGCCGACGCTTCGCCCGGTAGTCCCGAGTAAAATCAAGGATGAGGCAAGGATCCGGCGGCAGCAGGGGCCTCCGCATTAGGTAGTATCCTGCCGCGAGAGTAGGCTTAGTAGGCGCCGGCCGAGTTCTGCCAGCCGCTTCCCGTTGATAGCTTAGAGTCCAGGGCGTCCTTTGCTTATTCTCGTACTAAGCTGTCAGCGACTGTCTTTGACAGATTCGCGTTGTAATGGTCGTCGACCTTAACTTCTTCCTTAATGCAAAGATGCGCAGCTCTCCTGCGTATTCTAGAAAAAAAAAGAAACATGAAAATGGTATAAAAAAGGATAAGGAAAATAAGATTTCTATATATTGATAACAGGGCAGCGCCCCTCTACCCATCATGAATATCCTAAAAGACACAATTAAGGAATGATCATTCATTGTAGTGTGCTACACGCTAACAAGCACCATTGTGCGCTGACTTGTTCTCTTATTACATAGATTCATCAAGAACTGAATCTAAGCTAAGGTTGTTGCCCACTGGTGACACCTTGTCACCCCACAACATATAGAATAACGAACCTATGCACAAACAAATTATATTCAAGCGTACAAGCTATGCAACAAACGGTGTGAGTGAATGGAACAAGAGGACGACTAGACCACTCCCCTCCCCCATGCGATCCCTTTCAACAAAAAAAAGTAGAGGTTATGAGCTGTTTAGGAAAAGTCTATGCAACGACATCGTTACGTGATTGGCTAGTGCATTACGTGCATAAGTTGTGTTCGTTGGGGCCTCTCATTTTGGATCCTTTTCCACAAATCAACAAGGGTAAGCACTTGGTGAATTGGTTTGGTTGGTAGCCAGATTCTTGTGCAATGGGCCCTGTGTATTATTGTTCCTTTGTGCCCACTTGCATGTGTGGATACTTAATTAATTGAGTTCTTTTATGGAGTAAGAATATCAATAGAGCAATAATTTATGCTGTACATTTAGGCTTGGTTCCATGAAAGCTATATTTGCTTCTATGCATTTGTCATCTGCTACACGGATAGCTGGAAATTATAGTTGACTCGAATGTGCGCATAGGCTGGTTTTGACCACTAAATAGTTTCATTTATGATTTATTCTTGAACCATGTCATCCTTCTGTTCCTTTTCCTCCCACACCCTATATTAAAAATGTCGTCGTGTTTCAGTCATGCTCAGCAGATGTTTTTCAATTCATTATCTGGTGGGATCATCAGCAATTGAAAATGGAAGTACGTATATAGTTCCGCTTTTTGGGGAGATGGTTTTGCAAACACTGCAGCTTTTGTCCTCGCAAAAGAGAAAACACTGCAGCTTCTGGAAGCATCCAATTATGGTGATGAACCTAGAGCAAATAATGGCCTTGGCTCGAGAGCGGCTTTTGTCCGCCGCGTGTGGAATCCACCGCTAATCTGGACGGCCACGAGCGGTTGCCAGTGGACAGTTGGACGGTCAAGTTTGGGGAACCGGATTGGTGGGCCCTATACAAGAGGTGAAGGTGAATAAAGAAAGGAAGTTGCATGTGGGAGTAAATGCAGCACAGTAAATATGGCCGGATCTATTGAGGTGAAAAATATCTCCACACTCCAACTTCATGATAGATACTCCTCCGTCCCAAATTACTTGACGTTTTAGACTTGGACACGTGAATTAAGGAGAAGTGAATAAGGTAGGATGCAGTAAAACGATGAGGAGAGAGATAGAGATAGAGATGTATTGGAAGAGAAAAGGTGCATTGGGATGCGAGGATGACAAGTAAATTGGGAAATCCTGGATGAGTCTAGAATGACAAGTAAATTGGGACGGAGGGAGTAAGATTAATGTTTTATTTTGCAAGAAAATTTTTTTACAAGGGAAGATTAGATTAGTGTTTTAATCTACTAGTCCATTTTTTTGCGACAATCTACTAGTCCATTTAGACTTGAGGTTGGAGGACCTAACCGTGCACCTAAAATGGTGCAGCATGGTACAAAGGATAATGTAAGATACAATATAGTGAAAGTGATATTTTATTAATGAATAATGGCAATTCGAAATAAAATAGTAGTTACAATTTACAACTATTTCTCTTTAGTGTGTTTTCTTCTTGCATAGTATTTTTGTACTTTTAATTTTTGGATGGTAGTAATAAATTTATGATAATGCAAAAAAATAATGTATTCATCAAACTTGAGGTGATGCACTTATTCTTTTGTTTATGATGCACCTAATTGCAGTGCACAAATAAGTTAAATGGAAATGCACAAAAAGTCTAACAAAAAGATATAGACATCTTATGTTATCTTTACATGTAAAATCTTTTTACAATAACATTTATGCGAGATGCAACAAAAAATAGAAATTAACATGTAGATAAACCGTGCGGATGCATGATAGATTTGCATGCAGTTCGTATTAATATAGAAATAGTAGTTGCTTAGTGATATCTCATAGAAATAGATTAATATTTTCAGTTGAAGTTCATCTTTTAGCCACAGAAGATCCTAACAGTCGTGGGGCCTGCGCATTTAAGAAATGCGGTGGATTACCTCCGCGGAGGATTCGTGACTTTCCCGCCTTGGCTCTCCCTTTCACAGTCCCACACAGTCCCTCTCGCCTCAAAGGCTCGATTGGACGGATTCGGTCCCCCGATTGGCCGAGCCTCTTTGAGTCACGGCTACGTCCCGTCCGGCTCGGCTCACCTAAACGCAACTGTACGGAGGCGGCTGGCTCGTCTCGGCTCCGCTCACCACGCGCCCGTTCACGCAAGCGATTCGCCGTAACAGCCACGCGGCGCGACGCTAGCGGCCGGCTGGCCCCGCGCTCCGTGCCGCTCACGCGCCCGAGGCGCCCCCTTGATTAAAATACAGGCCCACCCGATCCTGCCCCCACCGACAGGCACGCCGGCCAACGGAATCCCGCCCCGCCTGTCAGCGAAGACAGGTGAATCTCCGCGGTCGAGATTCCCTCTTGCAGTCCCTCGTGGGCCCGCGAGGCGCCTCCACCAGATGTCCACTCGTAGCCGGGCCCACCGGACGGCCACTCGCGGGCAGGGAGGGGTGGCGCCCGACCCGTCGTCGCGCGGATGGCGACAGCGCGGCCTCTCGCCGCCCGCCACGTGGAGCGCCGCCACTCGCCCCCGTCGTCCAGGCCCCGGCGTGGGGCCGCCGGCGAGGCGGACGGCGGACGGAACGGAACAGCTCTCTACCCTACGATGCGTGATGAGGTATCGCCTGGCCCTGGCGGCTGGTGAGGGCCGGCCCGCGCGCGGGCAGCAAGGTGGTGTGGGGCTGGTTGGTGGTGGTGATGTCAGTGGCGGGGAGGATCGCCGTCGGCGGGTGGGCGATGGGGACCGGCCGGGACGACGGAACGCGACGCGGCCGCGGAGGTCGCTCTCGCCGAGTTTATGAGGTCCCCAGCTCGCCGGAAAACCGCATGAAATTTGGTTGGAAAGCTCATCAGCTGATTCCATTCTCTCGGCGTCGAAATTAACACGGCGCCCGTAGATGGATCCAACGTGTGGACGCTCGGGGACAGGATTTCCCGGTTAATTTTCTGCTGCATCGTGTGACGATCGCGGGTCCAATTGGAGCGAGCCAAGCTAGGCTAGTGGGTCGGGTCAACACGAAAGGCGGAAACTCGGAGCCCTAACCGGAGCCAATGATTGGCCCGGCACGCCTTCTCGTCAGCCACTGTTAGGTTGGTGATGGACACGGCACGGGGGTTGTTTAGCCTTGGAATTAACAGCGTGCCGATGAGAAATCTCTCACGTGCGTTCTACGCACCAATGTGCAGTATGTACATATGCCAGCGGTTCGTTTCAGAAAGGTATAGAGAGATGTGAATGCTGCAAGTTGCGTTCTCGACTTCTCGCGGCGTGTCTAATGAAAATGATATGTTGGAGAGAGTTGACTAGAGGATCAACCTGATTGGATCGGGAAGTAGCTAGACCGGACGAGAAGAACTTATTCTGAACAGGCTGTTGCTGCTTTTGTAGAACTTGCTTTGGATTGGACGATGGAGGTGAAAGATTAGGTCGTGTATAGCTATAGGTGGGCATCTTGTACTAGTAGAACGTTCAATGGTAGCAAATGAATTAGACAGAAAAATAAAGTACAACTATGTCGGGCCAGATAGCAATTAGCAAACCCTTCTGTTGATTCATCATCAGTTTCTAGGCTTTAGTACTCCCATTTCTCTTCTAAACCTAGCTAGCTTAACGCATCATCTACACGTTTTACAGAACCGGCCAAATCATCACCTTTTAGTCTTGCCAAGTGCATGCTGACTTGAGACAGCTGTTTTGTTGTGAGGGCTAGCTAATAGCGAGGCCTAACAATCTTTGGTTCACCCATCACAAGTTGTCGCTGAGTCATGGTAGGCCAGTTGCCGCTGTAGCATACACAGAAACCTCGTCATCACTCATCACCATCCTATATTGCTTGCCACTGCACCAGCAAGTGTTCCATTTCAGGTACGTACTGACGTACGGCGAAACATGACTGGACCTCCATATCTCTCGACTCTCGTAGATTAGTTTTTAATTCAGGCACTGTTTATTCTAGCCGGCTTATCAAATGTGTGGCTTGGGTGCTCCCGAAGCAAAGATAACGCTCCGCCCGACGTACTACTTGCTAGGTTCAGTGGTATGAGCTTTTCAACCGCTGCTGGCTCTGCCTGTTTGGATAGGGAGATCGAGCTGGAGTTATATTTAGCACCAATCATATCGAATTGTTAAAGGTCCAAGTGCAACTTGAATTACTAATAATAGGTCAACAAATGATGGCTTTGGCAATTGATAAATTATAAATAGGGTGTAGCAAGTCGATCACGCATAACCAAACTATACATATAGCAATTTGGTCCACAACAGGAAAGCTTCAACTAGAAATTGCCTTAAAAAACTTGAACTAACATTATCCCCTCAAGAAAAGCTTGAAATAATAAGAGAATGAAAGTTTTAGGTTAAGGACATTCAACTGTAATTTAGATACGCATTTTTTAGTAATTATATATTCACCAAAAAAAACTATCCAAGCTTATTAATACATTACGTGCTGTTTTGATCTCCGCTCAAAATTAATCTTTGTTCTTTTGAGAGCTAAAATGATAGCTGACGAACTGATGCTATTATACGGACAGTCTGCCACAACACATGGAGCCACTGACGTGCTATCAAGCTGCATTATGCAGTTGATTAATCTGCGTTCTCATATATGCAGTACTTTGGACAGTACCGATGCGTTTGATGGATTCTTCCAGATTCAAAAGGACAAGATCGCCTCTCAAGAAATGGCTTAATAAACTAACCTTGGAGCAATAAGAAACACTCTACTTGCGAGAGAGTGACGCAAGGCGCAACCATTGGAGCTGCACAAAGGTTTATCTGAATATATAAGCTCCTGCCAATTATCAACGCCCGCAACCACTGGCAGATTTTATAATAATGTTGGAGCTATATCGAGTAAGTTTGCTAGCAAAGTTCGCCTCCACACCGCTCCACAGCCATACGGTCACTGACAGATGGACCCTACACTTTGGACCTGTCCATAAGGCCCATGTTTCAGAGACAGTAAGTGTGCTTATCACTTTGCTAATAACAGTGAGACAAGCTCTCAGACGTCTGTATTGCTTTGTGGGCGTGCGCTTAAGGCATGTTACCCTTTGGGAAACCACAGGAATCCGTGGTTTGGGCAGCCTGCAGGTGATTAAAAATTGCGAATGATGGAGAATGACGTTAGGCGATTAGACTTTGATTAAACGCAGATGATTCCGATTTTTAAAATAATTGCAGTCCACGTAACCGAGCACGGCCGAAGGAACCCCGGGATCGACAAAGCTAGCTCCAGCTAGGTCGCACGTAATATGAGACATTAAAAATACATCAGGAGTTCGTTCCAGTAAACTAACAGCGTGCATCACGTCAAATGACGGTCGACGGGGATGTACGTACGTTGGGCAGTGCGGAAAGGCGCCGCGTACCACAAAACCTTGCCTTTTGTGAAGTGCAAAAGGGTAGAGCTGGCGCTGCACATATATAAAAGAACTTGTTTGGATTTGGTTTCTTGATGTTTCTTTTTCTGAGAGAATGGCTCATCATGGCGCCTATGAGACAAGTGTTAGATTTCCTGGCGGCTAATCTCGATCGATTAAACCATATCATGCCATCAGGTGTATAGTGACCTGAACAAATTATATAGCATTAGGATATCGACGTTGTTTAGAAAGAAGAAAAATTTGCAAGTTGAAGGTGGCAATTTTTTCACATACCAGTCGCTATGGGTAACACTTCATGTTTTTCAAAGAGTATTGACAATAATGTGATAGAGAATAAGTAGTTTTCTTTAGAAAGACCACAATTTAGCACA
Organism: Chloris gayana; assembly: GCA_031894775.1. NCBI lineage: Eukaryota > Viridiplantae > Streptophyta > Magnoliopsida > Poales > Poaceae > Chloris > Chloris gayana. The sequence goes on along the minus strand of JAUNZO010000304.1, from coordinate 199,670 downwards.
ATATTAGAATGCCGTGCCACAAAACATGACCATTGAGAGAGAATGGTGAAGCTATCAAGTATTTTATTTCTTAGCAAGGAATATTGATGTTTAGCTTTTGCGGTGGAAACACTGCATCTCATGATATTACTTGCAAGTAATTACAGGTTTATTTTCCCCATTTGCTATATGATAATTAACCACGTGATGCGTTTGCCAATCAGAAAATTTGGAACGTATATATGTTTTTTACCCTCGGGGTAGTTTTTTTCCTCTCTCACTCCTGGGCTTGAGCCCAGGTCAGGATCATCAATGCCTTATAACCGTGTTCTGAAGTTTATATTGGACTATATGTTAAATTTGCCTAGCGTTCAATGTCAATTTCCCTTTTGTGGATACAAGGAACAGAAAATGAAGTAAAGTTGTGTAGCCTAGAAAGGGTGTATTACTTATGCATATGGTTCATATCAAATTAACCGAATAATTAACCATCCTTGCTGGGGCATATCATCAATAGAGGAGTTAAGGACAAAAACTTAATCTGAAGGTGTTTGCTTTTCAACCTACATCTCTACTGATCAGTAATGGTAAGAAACTTCTGCTGATTTTTAATTGAGATTTGTTATGGTGCTTGGAATTAATATTAACCGTTCATTTGATCAGATCTAACGGTTAAAAATAGAGAGGTACCTACTAAAAAGTACTTTAAGTTGTGGACCAGTACCAAAAGTGAATGACCCCACGCTAATTATTTTTCTATTTACCTAATCCATTGAAGGATAGTTTAGTCTTTTCAGTTCACGTATTAGGCATTGACATCCAAATCGCAAAGCGGACTCCGTCATCGCCAATGCTATTGGGCGCGCACCGCCTGCTTCGTGCGCACTTGCGTTGCCATGCACTAGTCCTCCAACGCTGCGACGGCCGCCGTTCCCGCTGTTCTCAGCTATAAAACCGTCGCTCGGCCGGCAGCACCGGTGATTCCAATCCACCACGACATTCCCCTCATCTTCTTGCTGCTGAGCTCGCCGCTGATGTCGCCGGAGGGCTGCAAATCAGACACATAAATGGACTTGGATAGCCTTGCCCGCTCTTCCCAGGTCCATCATGACGACCGCGATCGACAGCCACGCTAGCGGCACACGCGTGGAGAGAAGAAGAATGAGGTTGGGAGGCAGTTGTCTACGACGGAGATGAAGAATTGTGCAAATTACTAGTAAGTCTCAAATTTGTCGCAGCTTGTTGTTCAGCTTCATGGGAAAGCTCAACTTGGCCGCTGCTGATGGATTCCCAAGCTCCCGCTGCCCCCAATGGCAGCTTGCAAAGTGGGAGCGGCTTCCTTGAGTGTCACGTTGTGGCACTGTTTGAGTATAATTTGATGGCCGCCTTCCCACCATCCACAGGCTTGTTGCAGTCATCCATCTGGGCTGCTTCTACCTCTTCTGAACAGGAGGTGGTTGCGATCCTCGGCGGCAGTGACGAGTAGAAGCGGCATGAGCGCGAGCAAGGACGCGAGACAGAGCCGCAACAACTTGGATCGAGTTGTTCGTGAGGTAGAGGAGAGCAAACAGATCTAGATGCAATTACGTAACTACCCCAAATTAGGATTAATTAGGTTCGTAATTAGTTTTAAGAAATCAATGGCTGAGATTAATCTAGGGGAAAGGTACCTCTGGTACCTCTCAAGTACTGTATCAAAGGTATTTTTAATTTTATACATCTAAAGTTTGATTAAATCAGCAAAATCTTAGACCCTTCTCATTACATAGCCAATAATGTTAATTGTAATACATACCAATGGCCTCAATTATTTACAGTGCTATATATGATATTCCAATATGCTTCGTGGGGCAAAACAGCCATCCTTTTCAATCTTGTCATCACCAGATCATGCATGATAGCTACCTGCAACTTTTGGATCATAAGTTAGCTTTATATGTGTGCTTCTTCCAAACTAATAATCTGTTATGTGTACCTTCTGAATCGGAGGTAGATCCAAAATAACCCACGTCGATTGGCAGCGTTTGCTGCGAAACGTCCAAGGTCACAATAGGTTTAAAGGGAGGGGTGTTTTCAAGTCCAAAATAATGGTCATTATTTTTCCTCGACTAATGGCCATTAGTTAGATCTAACGGTATAGATTAAATTTTAGAAGTTAATAACTAATGGCCATTAGTAAGGATAATATTGTCAAAATAATATGATTATAATACAAAAATTCATCATAACTAATAAGTTAGTCAATTTTTACATGAATATGTTATAAAATATTTATTTTAAATTTGATTAATCATCATTATTATTATTGTAGTCAAGTTTTAGTATATTTAACACAAGTTTATATGATTAAAAATATTAATTTTTTAGTACAATTACTAAACTACCCTTAAACTAATGGCCATTAGTTGAGGAAAAATAATGGCTATTATTTTGGACCTGAAAACCTCTCTAAAGGGATTCCGCCAATAGGAGTTAACGACGGGTCGATTTCACTTGAGTATGAAATATTAGAAGATTCCTGCTCCCGGACTAGTCGACTAGAATCCAGCTTCTATTATGTATGTATATATCAAAGCAACTTGACGCTTCATTAATATTGGAAACATCGAGTTGTAAAGTCAGAAAATTGCAGCCATAGTTTTAAGGTTGTGGCATTATTACCAGTTTGGTGAGAGTTTGCAACTGGTTTGTTAATTAATGATTACTTCAGACGTGTAATCGCGTCAGATGATGTTGATGGCAGTTTTCATCCAAGTAAGAACCTGTGACTGTGAGAATGGGTCGGATCAAGAATGGATGCGTTTCACTTACTGAAGGGGAAGCGGTGAGATGGTCACACGATTGAACAAGTCAGAAAAAAATAAGTGAAGAAACAGGTTAAACGAAGTACATGCAGAGTGAATGGGCTTTAGTTTCAAAAAACAAAAGATTGAATGGGCTTTTAGCGTTTCCGATATGCGAGCGTGACTACGAAGCATGGCCTTTTATTTGAGAAGAACGAAGCGGCCTGTTGGAGGGCATCTGGGCCCGTTATACGCTGGGGCAAGGCAACGCCCACCGGTAGCAAAGTGTCTCTGCGGTAAGAGGCTGGGCTACAGAAAGGTCATGTTTCCTGCAACATGAGAAATGCAGTGATCGCTACGGCCTACGGGAATCAACGAAACAAAACCGTGCTTAAAATATCTCACGCACGCTAGTGTCGCCATCACCTCAGCACAGTAACAACTAACATATCGACCCCACCCAAAGAAAACAAATCACCTTCTCCTTTACCGCCGTTATTAAATCCTCAATGGATGGTGCTTGCATTTCAGCTACAACAGCTAGCACGAATAAGGTATAGGCGTGGAAACAAAACTCGCTTGAGGCGTGGGACTGAGGGGAAAAAAGAATAATAAAACCAAAAAGAACGGGCGAAGATGTGCTTAGAGCATGCGAGCATGTGGGAACCGAATATGTTTGCATAAACCTCATCATAGCTAGGCTGGAAGAGCATCTAACCTACTTCGCTACTCGCTAGACAGAGAGAAAAAACACATACTACAGTACTTGCCTCCTCACTTTATCAGTTTATCTACTTCGTACAGCTAACGAAGGCGAAGCACAAGTATCAAGGTACCTTTCGTAGTAGTACTTGACAACTTGAGCGTGATTTGATACCTTGATTGCTTCCATTCGTACTTATTGGATCCATTCAAACAGCGAGAATCAGGATTCTTATAATCCCCCTCAGTCTCTCTCTCAATTGGAGGAGCCAACATTGTCCTTGTCGAGGAACGCTGATGACTTGTACACTCACTTCGTTCCCTCGCGTGTCGGGCAAATGTCAAGGACGCCGCGGGAAAAAGGGAAGAGAAAATCTAACAGCTCACTGCTGACCGTTCCACCAATTCGCCGTGTTCGGTCCAAATCGGAATCGTGATCACCGCACGGGCGATGGCGACGGCGCTCCGCTCATTCCGCACTCGCGCGTCGCCGTCGACCTCGACTTTTGCAGAGGTGGCTCCGAGCAGGCCTGGCCGTCGTTTTCGGACAAGGAAGGCAGGAGCGTTGACTGACCTTTACGGTCTTCCGCAGACCACGATTTTTTTATGCACGCACCAGAACGAAAATTCGCCGGGTATACCGGCTGGTACGATCCAAAGGCGTCGAAACCTTGACGCGACTCGAGCTTCGACGTGACGCTGATACCTAGCAGTAGATTTTTTTTTCTGTTTTTCGCTAATAATTGTCAAAATCAACCTAACTGATTTTCCATCCATGCACTTGGTACTGTCGTCGTTAGCGGCCGTAATAACGACCGGAGCGAGTCGACTAGACCGGCACCGGCTCCGTCGGTCAAACCTTGCGACCGGGTCCGCCGCGGGCCCACCGGATTAGAAAGAAAAGGCCCCACAGGAGGAGGGCGCACGAGGACGCACCGCACGTTTGTACCGAACGAACACGGTACGCGCTCGTTTTTTCTCTCCTCGGCTAGGCCCCGCCGATTGGCTGGGCGGGGCTCCGGAAACGACAGCAGGACAGGCGGGCCCGGTTTCGGAATAGTGGTAGACCCGGCCCACGGGTTTTCTTTGTCACGGGGGCGGCCTGCCGCGGAGGCGGGCCCCGGGCGCAGCGAGACTGGAGTCTCGGTGGACTCGCCGTACTGGTCCGGAGCGCGGGGTCGTATCTCTCGGGTTCCGGGACATGGGCTGGGAAGGTGCTGTGTGCTGTTCATGCAGCATGCTACTGTCAAAGTGAAACGTGGAGTAGCACGGCACTACGGCGCCTGCTGGACTAGCCACACGGATTTACCGTGTCCCTCCAAACAGAAGAGTTAACCCGTGATTATGAACCTGGACGACCCAAATGACCAAAATGAAATTCATAAGATGAATCCGTGGAATTCCACGGAATAAACAACAACCCAGGCCAGGCGATGATTTTTCCCGGTCGAGGTGCAGCTGTACGAAGCGACACCATCACGCGAGAGTGAGAGAGAGAGGACTGGGCGGGCGTACCGAGGACCGTGTCCACGAGATCCCCGGCGGCCGCACGCCGCCATGTCAGCAGATGCTCCTCCTCCCATCCCACTAGCAGACTGACTAGCTCCATCAAGTCACCCACCCCACTACGCGCCCTTGCCTTCTGCCTCTCTCATACCACTCCTCTCATTTCCATGCGGGCTCCATACAGTTCTGGACCCACGGGTCATCGACCTTGGCATGTGTATCTCGCGGTGTCTCCACCTCCCGCGAGCGTAGGCGATGGTCCCGTCGCGGAGTAGAAGAACAATTTAGGTCCAAGAGGGACATACACACATACACACGCGCTCGGAGCACTTCATTTCATTTCGGTTGCAGCAGGTCGCTACAGAAAATTCGTCGCCTGCTTCCCTTTTCCTTTTCTCCCTCTCTTCCCTGGAAGAAAAAGAAAAAAAAACTCGCATCCATTGCAGAGAGATAAGAGAGAGAGAGAGAGAGAACCACAGGAGGTCGCGACAGCGAAGGAGGGCGAGTCCGGCGGCGGCGCGGCAGATCGGGCGGTGCCGTGGAGCTCGGGACCGCCGGTGGTGGGGAGCCCAGCCCATGCGTCGGTGAGGTCGCGGGCCCGCTCGGCGCTGGAGTTGAAATGGCGGCGGCGACGTTGGGGAGATGGTGGGCGCTGGTCGTCGCGGCCGCGTTGCTGGTCGGGCCGGGACGGGTCGTCGCCAACACCGAGGGTGAGTCTAACCTGATCTGATACGCGCGCCTTGCGCCCTTCGGTTTGCTTCGCTTTGTATTTCTGAAATCTGTACTGCAGGGACGGGGCATGGGAGCATGTTTTCTTTTGACTTTAATTGACGCGTAGATACGAGTACTGTGCTTCGTTTCGGTTGGTCTCAACTCCGTATGTATCTCCGCTTGCTTGTACCGGGTCGTGATGATGTCGCTGGTCTCATGGAGCTACAAATGAACACGCGGTGTTTCTTAATAACTCTGTTTCGGCAAAGAATGAATCTGCTCCATCTAGCTGTTTCACTCCACCATGTGAAGAGAGTGGACAGTATTGCCTTGATTTAAAGTGGCACCGATTGCTATTCTACCCCTTCTTCTTGGGGTGCATCCTAGTAGTCTTGTAATAGAACAGTGTAGGTCTACAGAATGCATCCCCATGCGACTGTGCAATAGCAAAAATTGTTGAGCCGGTAATCTGTTTTAGCATTTAGGGAGCTTATATTTACCTGCTTTTTTAAAAAAAATTTGAGTCGCATTGTTTACTTGTTCTTTTGCCTATCAGACCTTACTTGCATAAATTTCCTGTTGTTGATAATCTTTCTCCTGTTAATTGTGCTTACTGACGATAATGGTAACTTTTTTGTTTGCAGGTGATGCCTTGTACAGCCTGCGCCAAAGCTTGAGAGACGCTAACAATGTGTTGCAAAGTTGGGACCCCACTCTTGTGAATCCATGTACATGGTTCCATGTCACTTGTAACAACGACAACAGTGTAATCAGAGTGTAAGTTGATGAAAAGAACCCTCATTTATGCATTTCAGAGTCCTGTGGGTGTTTAATTCTAAATGCTTCCTTTTCCTCAGTGACCTTGGAAATGCACAGTTGTCTGGTGTTCTAGTGCCCCAACTTGGCCAGCTGAAGAATCTCCAGTATTTGTAAGTTCTATATGTGCTGGTTTGGCTGATTGTTTCAAGATGCGCTAGCTGTTTTCTAGAATGGACCCATGTTATTGTTGTTTCAAGATGTGGATGATCAGTATGCTGATTCAAGCTAATGAATAAGTTCATTTAGAAGATTGATTCATCTTAAAATATTGTTTCCTTTACATTTTGATTTGGATTATATTTGTTATTTGACCTATTGTTGAAATGTGTCCCTTTACATCTGGAAACTGATTTATTGTTTTGTTGTGATAGGGAGCTTTACAGCAACAACATAAGTGGGACAATACCCCCTGAACTGGGTAACCTGACTAACCTGGTCAGTTTGGATCTCTATATGAACAATTTCTCTGGCAGTATCCCTGACAGCCTGGGAAATCTATTGAAGCTGCGTTTCCTGTAAGAGTGCTCACTTGTTTACTTAAACCTAATTATGTTATTTTACTTCTGACTGTTGTTTAGATTCTATCCATGAATTCGTTACACTAGTTATTATTTTAGACCTTTAGATCTCTTGTTGAGAACAGCATGTATAAGTCTCACTAAGAACATAAGAGGAGCATGTGATGTCACGAGGGCACTGTAGATTTGAGTGACATATGTGTACTTATCAATTTCCTTACATGAATTTAGGGGTTTCTTTTCTTCTTGCTCCTGCTTTTTTGGTGCCTTTTCCACATCAAATGGCACTCAGTCATTGAGCCATATCCTTGAAGTGTTACATTTGCGAGCTTTCCTTCTGATCTCTTATATTTCAATATGGTCACGGATATCTAATTGTTTTCGTGCCTTCTTGCAAGGATAGCCGTCTTAATAACAACAGCTTGTCTGGTCAGATTCCTGATTCCTTGACTAATATCTCCACTCTCCAAGTACTGTAAGTATCACACACACTACTGTTCTCTTGTTTGTTTTGTTATGTAATGGATGAATATGCAAGTATTATGGTATGCAGGGATCTCTCAAACAACAATCTCTCAGGGGCAGTTCCATCAACTGGTTCTTTTTCACTCTTCACCCCTATAAGGTCATGTATCCTGACAAATCTTCTGTGATTTGCCTTACTTTCCTCTTCAGAGTAGCTGATAAATACTGCATGTTTATTACAGTTTTGCAAACAATCCACTTCTTTGTGGCCCTGGTACTACAAAGCCCTGCCCTGGGGCTCCCCCGTTTTCCCCACCTCCTCCGTATAATCCTCCATCCCCTCCAGCTCAATCAACAGGTAGTTTTTTTTCCTTTAAATCTAAGTGAATTTAGTTTTTTTTATCAACAAAGTAGAAACCTTCAGCATTCTGAATGTATGCGCTTCCTGGATTTATCTCTTACATTAGGTGCTTCTAGCACTGGAGCAATTGCTGGAGGTGTTGCTGCTGGTGCAGCATTGGTTTTTGCTGTTCCTGCGATCGCATTTGCAATGTGGCGCCGTCGTAAACCTGAAGAGCATTTCTTCGATGTGCCTGGTATGTATCATGTGATGAGTAGTACTTTGTTTTGTGTATTCCATGTAGCCTATTTGTTTATCTGCTGTCCCCTATTTCTTCAGCTGAGGAGGATCCAGAAGTTCATCTTGGTCAGCTTAAAAAGTTTTCATTGCGGGAGCTTCAAGTCGCAACTGATAATTTCAGCAATAAGAATATTTTGGGAAGAGGTGGTTTTGGAAAAGTGTACAAGGGAAGGCTTGCTGATGGCTCGTTAGTAGCAGTGAAAAGACTAAAAGAGGAGCGTACACCTGGTGGTGAGCTGCAGTTTCAGACAGAAGTTGAGATGATTAGCATGGCAGTGCACAGAAACCTTCTCCGACTTCGTGGTTTCTGCATGACACCTACAGAACGATTGCTAGTATATCCATACATGGCTAATGGGAGTGTAGCATCGCGTTTACGAGGTACTTTGTTCTCATCCTAAAGTATTATAAATTTGGGTGTCATAGCATAGCCACTTAAACAATCAGAATATCACTTTTTTGCTTTCTGTTCTGATTCGTTGTATTGATTTCATATTAGAGCGCCAGCCATCTGAACCTCCTCTTAACTGGGAGACAAGAAGGCGGATTGCGTTGGGATCAGCAAGAGGGCTCTCTTACTTGCATGACCACTGTGATCCTAAGATCATCCATCGTGATGTCAAAGCAGCCAATATTCTTTTGGATGAGGACTTTGAGGCAGTTGTGGGTGATTTTGGTCTTGCAAAACTTATGGACTACAAAGATACCCATGTAACAACCGCTGTTCGTGGAACAATCGGACACATTGCTCCTGAGTACCTTTCCACAGGGAAGTCCTCCGAAAAGACTGACGTTTTTGGCTATGGGATCATGCTCCTGGAGCTTATTACTGGACAGAGGGCATTTGATCTTGCTCGTCTTGCAAATGATGATGATGTTATGCTGCTTGACTGGGTAAATATTCTTTTTCGCATTAGTCAAACCTACAGTGATACCCCACTACAGCTCATCCTTTTTCTTTTTATTTTACTACCTTCCTGTCTGTGGGCTATACTTCACTAGCTTGTTAAGCCAGGGAACATCAATCATGTCTAGACATGTTAATAGACAATCAATTGCTCTGTCATGTGCCTTATGCCTTATAAAAATGCATTGAAGTAATTGAAGATATAGCTGGCACAAAATGAATGATTCCAATTGGCATCTTGTAGGTGAAAGGACTGTTGAAGGAGAAAAAGGTTGAGATGTTGGTGGACCCCGATCTTCAGAACAACTACCAAGAGACAGAGGTGGAGAACCTGATCCAGGTGGCGCTGCTCTGTACACAGGGCTCCCCATTGGACCGTCCCAAGATGTCGGAGGTGGTGAGGATGCTGGAAGGCGATGGATTGGCTGAGAGATGGGACGAATGGCAGAAGGTGGAGGTGGTGAGGCAGGAGGCTGAGTCGGCCCCTCTCCGTAACGACTGGATCGTTGATTCCACTTATAACCTTCGTGCGGTGGAACTGTCCGGCCCGAGGTGATGGACTGAAAGGCACCACACTATGAATATGACTCCGAGAACTTAATTGGCAGATTCAGTCTAATTATTGCATGTGTATATGAAAGGTAGCTTTGATCTTGTTAGTGACAGTTTCAAGGGATGGTATTCTTTTGGTTTCCTCCATAGCCTCAGAAGTTGGGGTAGGATGCAGTTGCTTGTTAAGGTGAAATTCGTATATTTGAAGTGAATTTCAGAAACATTGTTTTAGTGGTGGATATAGCGCAGGTGCCAATGTAAATGCACAACTGTGGTACTTTTTGCCATAGCTTGTGTTCTTTCCGCATCTTGTAAAAATTGAGCGGCACTTGAGCGACGTGGTTCTGGCGGAGGGAGATGTTCGAGATGTGAATGGGAGACAACAGAGCAATTTGCGGCGGTTGCATGTGGCAGTGGCAGGGGCAAATCCTCACCCCAGTTGCAGCAATCTACGGTGATGGCGGCACGTTCACTCTTCGCCGGCATGAGAGGGTTGCTGTTAAACCAGGCGCCCAGGCGCATCTACAACATCCATGATATGGTTTTATGTTTTGATTTGAGAGGGCGTTCGGAGTGACCATAGTCATCCAATGGCCATCTACATCTAGACAATCCAGACTACTATTCCTCCATCTTAACAGGTCACACGTTTGTTGGTGCGGCGAGCGAGTCATGAATCGCTGAGCTTGGAACGCATTGCCACGCCTCTTTTGAATATTTGCAACATCTATACCATGTTCCAAATTTATCATTCACCAGAATTATCATGTAAAAACAAAATCTTGTCTGATACACCATGGAGAATGACATGTAAAAATATCTATTATACACTATGTACATCTTTCTCTATTACTCCACATCTACGTACATCTATCAACACTGGTATCCATGACTATGCTACATCACGTGGGGAGTAAAAGTTTGGGAAAAGAGAAACAAATAAAGAAGAGGATAACGAGAAGGGGCAACAAAAATGATGGGTAAGTTGTCACCAGTTCGCAAGGAACTCAGAGCTCAGGCAGTCCCGGTTATTAGTTTCTCCTGCCGATCCAATTTCTTTACCTTGATCAGGCCAACTAGAACTTGGAGTCCAAAGAAGGCACAAAAGGAGTATGCGATAGTTGCTGGTGTCTGCAGTGATTTAATTGAAAGCTGGGTCAAAATAAAAATGCATGGCAATAATTTTGAGAAGTGCAGACTTGTGTTCTTTCGTAAACTCACCCGGATTGAATTGAAGTACAAAATGGTGGCAAGGTTCATCAAACTACCAGCAGCAATTCCCTGAACGACAGAGACCAGCATTTCAGTATATTTTATGGTGATATGTAATTTTAACTAAGTTATTAGCATATATATATATAGAAGTTTTTAAAGTGCTTTCCATGTTTATCCATACAGTTAAAGCCAAACATATAGAATCATCTAAAAGAATGGATACAATCAAAGAGTATAGTGTTTTCCTTTCTTTTTCGATTGTTTGTCTTTATACATAGACTTTTAAGCTTTCACTAGATCAAATCTTTGTAGGGCTGTTGCCTTTCCAGTTCAAGAAAACTTTAACTAAGTTATTTCACAGAGAAAACTATGTCACGATAAATGGGCTGTTCCAGTTGATGAAGTTTTCTCGCTCTAAAATTGCAGGCACCCTACGTTAATATCTTTGTAAGAAAATATTCTAAATACATTCAATATGAGTTAAATGAATGCATGTGAACTGAGCATCATCCAGCAGTCAACTTGCCCTTTTTTTCCATTTTGGCCATAATTAACATGGAGATTGTTAAACAATTCATTAATAATTCTGAACTCACATATCCAATTGTTTTCTGTACAGCAGCAACTCTTTGGAATGCTCTTTCTGATTCCAATGTTCTGACACGAAGCTTGAGTTCACCTTGCTCCTGTAAAATTGAAGTCGATTGAAACCAATGACAAAGATTCAAAAAGCTAGTAAAAACACACCAATGAGACAGAAAATACTGTACAAAAATATGGTGCTTACCAAACGTTCAATGATCTGTGCAAGCTTTTCAACTCTGTCAGGCTGGCGGAACAAATTGTAAAATGCGCGGGACTGCCTTTCCCATCTCTTCTTTGCATCCTGAAGCATTGTAAAATCAGAGGCACAACGTTTTTCATCAAAAACTGGTAGACATACCATCATATGGATAGGTTAAAAGTATTGAAAAAATGTTTAAACTTACCTTTACAACTACTTCAACACCAACTTCATTAAATCGCAGAAGTTCCATGGCATATCTGGCAAGTTTAATATTATATATCAAGTCAGACCTAGAGTTGAAAGCTTTTCATATTACTCATACAATAAGAATGAGATGCATTAATATGTGCAAGCTTTTCAACAAAAGAGTACAGAATGTTAGTAATGGGAAACTGTACTCACGGCCTAGCGATTTCTGTAATATCAAACCTAGGATCAAGTCCTTTACCAATACCATCTAGAACTGCAGAGAGTAGAGACATCATGAGGAACCATGATAGTATGCTAAAACTATTTTCGTGTAAAACATCTGAGTACCACATATTCGTTCAGACCTGAGAATGCTCGGACTACAAATGTAAAGGTGGCTGGAAAGCGAAATGGTTGATCAGCAGCGATTGCCAAAAGATCCTCTCCTGCAAAGCATTAATTACAGTTAAGCACAAATAAAATTAATACAATTTCAGAAACATTAGATTGTTTCCATGTATCATGTCACTAGTACCAATTGCTGCAAGCCTCTGCTTCTTCTTTTCGAACTTCTCCTCCTTACTTAATTGCTTTTTAAATCCCAGTTCTGCAGTTGCCATCTCTCTCTCTTTCCTCTGAGCTGAAAGGCGCTCTTGAAAGCTATGACAAATAGATAATCAGGACAAAGTATCATGGGCCATCAATTTAATAAATTCTATTTGCAAGTAACAAATATGGAGCATCTTCTGAGGAAAAGTAATTACCTATTAAGGAAAAATTGAGCTGTTCTTCTGACAGCAGTCATATCTCCAGTTGGAACAAGGACACCCATTCTAACCATAGCTTGAAGCACCTGCAGGAATATCAAATTCATCATTCACCAGAACTTCAATGCCTGAAAGACCTAAACTATTCACCAGGCCATATTCCCAGAGACTTACTTTATCAGGATCCTTTTCATAGACTCCATAGAAAGCTTCAAGCAATCCTTCCCGGATATTTGGACTGATACTGCATGTATGAAGAACACAAACTATATTAAACTTGCTGGCTAGTAAAGAAAAGAAAATCAGTACAGATTTCCTCTAAAATAGAAACTTATGTGAAGAAAAAATATTATGTGCAACCTCCCCATCATTCCAAAGTCATAGAAGATAAGTCTCCCACCATTGACATCATCAACAGCAATGTTCCCTGGATGCTGTAAAGTAAAATCACAATTAGCTTTTGGCTACCGCATTACAACTACAGTTGCATCTATCTGAGATACTAGAATGAAGCAAAAATACACAACAGATTCAGTATCAATAATTTTGTAGCATATAGCCGATGCACAATGGAGCATAAATTGGCAGGCAGTAAAATGGCCAAGATTAGATAACATTTCACAAGCAGCCAAGGTTCTTTTCAGTACAATATCGTACTTGCAATTTATTTGAAAATAGGTTAACGCAAGAGAAGAAATGGTATATAGGAGAAATAACCACAATGGAACATAGACGCCACTAAACTGTATGCATGTGGTGTGTGTTGTATTTGAACCATTATTTTCTATCATAATATGCAAGGACATGCAGTCCTCTTGCATGTTTGTGACAAAAAATGAGATGTACACTATAGCAGTGGTTGGGGACAATGCTTATTAGGACTAACCGGATCAGCATGGAAGAATCCGTGGGACAAAATCTGCTCAAGATAGGACTCAACAGCATAGCGGCCTAATCTGAAAGAGATTCACGTTGGCAACAGAAGCAACAAGTGCCGATTAGCACAGAATAGTGAAGCATATGTCTGATCAGTAAACAATACTGCAGTACATACTTTTTCCGATCAACTCCTAACTTATCCAACTGGCTTATCCTGTTAATTTTTATTCCTGGGACATATTCCATTGTTAAAACCTGCAAAAGAAAAAGAGCAAATAAACTTGAATCTTCATTTTCCATCGGTTGTTGCTTGTGGATATACTTTTGAAGTTTCAGTATAGAAGAAACCTGAGGCGTGGTATGCTCCCAGTAAATTTCAGGAACCTTCACATAATCCAAACTCTTGAAATTTTCAGAAAATTTTTCAGCGTTGAATGCTTCCTTTGTGTAGTCTATTTCCTGAAAACAACCACAAATACAGTTAGATGATCAATGGTCCAAAACACCTTTTCACCAGCAGAAATGACAAAATTCAACTGAAAGACCTAAAGAACTATAAAAAAATGATCATAAAATTAAGAAATACATTGGCATAAAGAGATCACAGACAAGGAAAATAAGATGAAATGAACTAATAAGATATTCACAGTGCTGGTATACCAAGATACCTGAGCCCAACCACCTAGATAACTATATTTATTTATCAGATGATCTCAGTTCTATCGCATTTCGTTAAGGTCACAGGTATCAAAATAAATGATAATTGATTAAGCATAAGCCATGTTACAGAAACCTAATTGCGATAAGAATGAGATAAGATGAATAAATGTAATAAAAAATAATGGAGTAACAAACTGCCATAAATTAAGTTACCTGATATAAAACAGAAGCACACTCATCATAGATGGCAACCCAGTCTCTTTTGGCACCATCTGATTTTGGATCTACTTTCTGAAGGTATTCAGCAATTACCTAGAGCAGAATCAGTTAATTTATTAGCAAATGGTAACAAATGAATTCATATGTAAGTAGGCACAATATCCTAGTTTTGGTTCTTATAAACAATGATAGTTATAAAAACCATGATATATCATATGAATTATAAATATAAATATTAAAACAACCTACCCTTAAATTCTTCAGGTCAATATCAAATAGCTCCTTCAAACCAGGCCTTTGCACTTTGATGACAACTTCTTGGCCATTCAGGCGTGCCCGATGAACCTGGCCTGCCATAAAGGGATAGATTGTTATAGTGCCATTGCCTACTAAAGTATGTTACTTTAGTCTGTTTCCACAAATATATACTGCAAATTTATTACCGAGGCTAGCAGCAGCAATTGGTTCAAAATCAAATCGATCAAATATCTTATTCACAGATGCCCCCAGCTCTTCTTCAACAATTTTTACAGCAGTCTCTGAAGGGAATGGAGGAACTTGATCCTGCAAGAGAGAATAGTTTCACACATCATAACAGGTTATAAACAAAGATAGTTGATTAGCAAAAATATAGAAAAACAATGGAAATAATTTTAGCAGAAAACACTAACAGCTACATTCTTCAAAATTTGGCACTGAGTCACTGATAAATGCTAATCTAGTAATCTGCTAGAACTACCTACATGGACAACCTGAGAATGGCAAGTTTGATTACCCTGTTTTGACAGATCAAGCAAACTGAACTATTTTTAAAGCATACTGAAGATTCAGATTTGTTAGGAAGGGACCAAAACGTTTCCTAACATTAGAGTCCAACATTCCTTTTAAAAAAGCAAGGACTGCAACTGCGTGGAGATCTACATCTAACCACCCTGGCCTGCAGATAAGGTTCGGAACACAAACCTGTAACTCAGATAACTGATCCACGTATTCTTGTGGAAGAATATCCACTCTGGTGGAGAACTGCTGCCCTATTTTGATAAATGTGGGGCCCAATCTTAAAATACTCTCTTTCAGCCACTTGGCTAGAACTTTCCTCTTCATTTTCTTTTTCTCCTCTGTTATCCCTCCTGCAGAAGTTATCTTAGATGATTAATGAAGGTAGACAGTTTTGAAGCAAGCATCCAGGTCATTCGTCAATAACAAGAGCGTATTATGCCCAAGTGCAGATATAGGAAATCTAATAACTAAATATAAACAACATTGTTTTTATGTAAGAGATAGCATCCACTGTGTTAGCTACTATGCTACACACGCTGGTGTATATGCTCAAAGATTTTTATCAACTGCATTACTCAAACAAAATGATCCAACTCCCATGTCATGACAACATTGCCAAATAGATTGTAACAAAAAAATGATGGAAATATAATGAAGTAGATAAGACAAAGGAAATTTAAATGAGTCTAATCTGGGCTGCATATAACCATAGACAAAGGGTATATTTCTTCCTGATCTACCAGTTACTAACCTCTATAAGTGAACTTCTGGTTGTTGAGCCAAGCCTTGAATATAAATGTAAAAACAAAGCCCCATATTTCAAGTGTTCTTTGAATTGTCGAATAAGTTTTAAACCGGTTCCAGCGACCACCAGGGGCAACAGACACCTGCAAGATTTTGTTGTTCAGCTCAAACAGGAGAATGATTGCTGGTAAATGGAACAGAATATATTATCTTCAACCAGTGACAAATGAACAACATTATATGTATTAACACAGGCATTGTGGGAAATCAGTTTGCCACCGTACATCATCTACACAATCTGACACAATAAACTAACAGACCAGAGTTGTTGCTATTCCTCTGCTGCCTACTTTCTGAAGTAATGTTCTTATGCTGATGCTATGCTCCTAACTTCAATCTAACTATATTTGGCCCCACTTACATAGATGGCACTCAAGTCAAGCTGCGTTCTAGCATCAGTCAAAGCAAGGCTCACACAGAAATGAAATTGAACAGAACATGCGATGCTTTATGCAAACGAAACTCACCTGAGGCAAGGGGCCCTGCCCACTGCTCTGCTTGAACCACGCATCCTCCCTACCAATCTCCTCCACTCTCTCCTTTCTCCTCGTCTCTTTCTCCACCGGCGAGACAGGGACCAAGGCCACGCTGCTCCCCGTCCCTTCCGTCACCGCGGCGCCGTTCCCGCTCCCTTTCGCGCTCGCGCTGCCGTTTCCGTTGCCGTTCGAGCCGAGGTACGTTTCCACGGCGGCATCGTCGTACCCGAGGCCGCTCCCGTTCCCATTGAGCCCGTAGCGCTTGGCGTCCTCCTCGGCCGGTGGCGCGCGGTCCTCGAGGACGGCGCGCACGATTCGGCCCCGCGATCGGCGGAGGAAGCGGTTTAGCTGCTGCTTTGTTGGCGGGGGCGGGGATGGAGGCGGAGGCGGAGGTGGTCGGGGACGGAGAGCGAGGTGGAGGCGACGAGGAGGCCGCGGCGGCGGCGGACATGGCGTGGGCGAACGGTAGCTAGGGTTTGGAGGAGCTCGGGGGTTTTGGCGTGGCCCGCCTCTTGTGGGTAGCAGAGCCGTGGAGGAATGGAAGCGGAGGCGGAGGAGGAGGAAGGAGTGGTGGTGGGGAGGGAGGGGACAAGCGGGAAGGGAGAGGGAGGTGGTGGTGGCGGAGCCACGTGGGAGTGCACGGAGGATGAGCCCATCTGACATGGGGGCTGCTGATTGGGTCGAGGAGAGGTGGTAGGGCCAGGATGGCGGGAGTTAAGCTTTTTAAGGCCTCTAGTTTGCTTTGTTTCGTTGCTTTGCGCGAGCTTTTCTTTTCAGGCTGATCGATCCTCCGTGACCCCATCGTCTCGATGCGGACTCTTTGTCTGTATCTGCAAGTGGTACCCAATTCTGCAGGACTTTAATTATAAAAAAAAATCTGCAGGACTTTGCCCATAATACGTGATTAGTAAATTTATGTTTCGTTATCATCACCGCCGGATCCGTGGCGCAATGGTAGCGCGTCTGACTCCAGATCAGAAGGTTGCGTGTTCGATTCACGTCGGGTTCAAAACCCCGGTCCATTTCGGATCCCTTTTTTCGTCCGCTTTTATTTTTGTTACCCATGTCCAATTCAGAAGTTTATGAGTCAGCATTTCCTGCTCCTCGCAAGATCCAACAAAACCATTTCCTGCTCCGCGGAGGCCACGTCGAAGTCCAAGTCAAAAGTTAATGAGGCGCTCCACGCTACATCCAAGAAAATATAGGGATCCCTTTTCCCTTTTTGTTACCAGAAGCCATGTCGAAATTCAAAATTTTATGAGGCAGCTGTTCCTGCCCGTCGGTTCACGCGGAACTTATCCGCCTGCTGCCGTGGCCATGTATTGATGTATGTGCATGACAGCGTCCTGCGGGCGGCGGCTAAGGTTCTTTTTGTCTTTGAGAGTTGAGACCGACGCTGCGTTCGCCCGGCAGAGAACGCATTACTCGCATGCAAACTTGGCGATTTTCGACTTAGGGTGTGTTCGTTTCTTGAGTCTAAATTTTAGAATTGTCACATCAAAAAGAATCTTATTATTTAAGAAGTATTAAACAAAGTTTAATTATAAAATAAATTACAGGTCCCTAGACTAATTTACTGAGACGAATCTAATGAGGTTAATTAAGTCGTGATTAGAAGACGGTTACTGTAGCATCACTTTAGCAAAATATAGATTAATTAAGCTCATTAGATTCATCTCGAAAATTAGCACCAATCTGTCAATAGGGTTTTGTCATTAAATTGATCGAAATATTCATAAATAATAAGATTCTCTTTGATGTGACAATCGCTAAATTTTAGAGGAGAAACGAACACACCCTCAGCCCAGAACAATATCTGGAGCCCAGATATCGGAAGAGGCCTCCGCGGGCTTGCTACCTTGCTACCGCCATGGTTCACCGCCAGGCTCCTGGCGCCAGCCCAAGACGCAGATTTTGCGATGTCAGGCTGATTTCAACGGATGACTCAAATGGCTACCTCAAACAGGTAGGAACAATATCAAAATATCCCTCTAACGATGATCTAAACATCACACTCATTTGGCGCATCTGATGGTCGCTCTCTAAAAATGCAGCAGCCAAACCGTGACCCATCTCCTCCAATCCTCCGTCGGTGGCTCCACTATCGTATCTCCCGTCACCTACCACCGCCACAACGCTCCTCCCCCGCTGCGCGCCACCCGCGGGCTCTCCTCCTCGCCGCACTCCTCCTCGTCGCGCGCCGCTGAGCTCTTGCGCCGTCATGCGAGCTAGCCGCCCAGCCTCCGCGATCTTGGGGCCGTTGAGCACCGTCCGAGCTCCCCGTTTCCGACGGCGGAGCGGGGCCAGAACATGACGGCGGGCGGTGGCGGGTTGAAGACGAGCTGGGATGGATCATCTGTTGGAGATAGAAATTTTTTTAGGTCTCGATCCAGCCTCGATCATAAGCCATCCTTCTCGTAGCTAGTAGTCAAACAGAGGCTGGTGTGTACCGACGGATGACAGCTAAGAGGAGGTGGAACCACCGCGCCACACGCCTGCCGCCCCACACCCCACGCCGGCCGGCGACGCGGTTCATTCATTCAACCGGCGGTCCCCGTCCTCCTCCCCCACGTCCACGATGTCCTTGGCCCGGGCCAGGCATAACATTAATGGCAACGGCGTGAGTGAGTTCCACGCGGGCCAGACGGAACGGCCATGCCTCGGCTCCTGACAGTGCGCCATGATGCATGATTGATCGATCCCACTCCCAGCCAGCTCGTGGACCTGGCCAAGTCACTGGTACTAGCGCGGCCACCTGACGCACGCAAGTGCCAAGTAAGCTGCTTATATTAGGAGGGACGCACGCCTGCTCAAGCCGGAATCTCAACTAGAAACGCAGGCTCTTGATGGACGGGAGGGGATCAATGACCGATAATCCTCCAGCCATAATGCTACCAGCAACTCGTAACCCCCTGCCGCGACCTACAAAAACGAGTCCATTTTTAATGGCTCGGGCCCCGGCCCCGGCCCGCCAGGGGAGACGGCTTTCCCCGACGGGCAAGGGCAAATGGCACGGCGCCACCGCGCGCGCTGTGCGGCCGGTGTGGTGCCCGATCTCCACCAAGACATGGATCATGTACGGCGCGATTAACCAACCCTGTTAGTTAGCAGTTAATAGAGGCTTCAAGTGGTTGGGCTCTCCACCCGTAATGTCCACGCCAACCACGAGCTAGCTCCGATCCCCGGCCGTGATTCAATTTGGTTACCCGGAATGGTCGTTCGCCGTCATGCTAAGCTTGGATTTTCTTTTCAAGTGATGCTAAGGGATTGGGTTTGTGTGAGCAAGTTCGGCTCGCTTCTCATGTTCCGGTACGACTACCACCAAGTAGCGCCTTTGCCCGCACGGCAACAAGTTTAATCGCGGGAGATGGACTGGAATTTGGACACCAATTAGCGAAAACTTTTCGAAGAATATTATCTTATCATTCAGGATTCTCAAATAATGACATCAAAATCCAAGATTCGAAAAGTATATCATGTCGTACATCTCATATTCCGTACATTAATAAAGATGCGAAAATACATTTTTCATAGTTTGAATTTGTGGAAACATTATCTCGTACTTTGAATGTACGGAAATGTAAAATATGTTTTCCTTTTATGCCATATATGACACACAAAAATGCAACATGTGACTAATTTCGCAGCTTGATTCTACGAAAAGGTCTTTGACAATAGGATGTGGTACACTAAACGAACAAAAAAAATGTCAAAAATGCATGTTGACTAATTTACATATTGCAGACATACAAAAGTAGAAACTCATTTTTTATTCTTTAACAGTTCAAATAGCTTCAGATGATTCTACAATGCAAATCTTTACTTTCCCGCACTACTTTCTTGGGTATGTTACAAGTACAAACACGGGTAGTTTATAGAACTTTTGACAATCTTTTACAAACATCATTTTTGAAAATCCTTGAGATCTCCTTTTTGGTGTCAAAAAACTCATGTAACTTAATGAGAAAAGGTTTACAGGGTAAAATGAACAAAACATAATTAAATTTTTGAAAAGAAATCCAATTTTGCTAAATCTAGAATACAAATTTTAGTATACCAAGGCCTATTGTTGGACATTACCTATATCCAAAAATGTATTTTTGCACAACCAAACTATGAAAACACTTGTGTGTTGTATTTCCCATATGGTTGTTCATCGGAGACATTAAAACATAGGATATTTTATGTTTTCGTCTTCAACACATGACCATTATACTTCTTGCATATTCAAAGTACAAAAACCATATTCCCATGCCTTCATCGTGCGAAATCTGAGTTTTCACACATTGAATGTACCACAAGATAGTAGCAGTTGTTCCCAAGAATTCCAACAACCTTTTACAAGCATTGTTTTTCTTTCTTTTGCATAAAAAACCATTTATTAAAAACGTGTATACACCTTACTCATATATTAAGGCTACCATCATAAAATCAATAAAGCAAAATTGAATGTTGTAATATCAATGTTCATATATTTGTAATATGATAATTATTATATTGATAATTGTCATATTTTTTGTTCATTTTTATCCTTATATTTCCATATATCCGCATAAAATTATCTTGCATATATAAGTACAAAAGCCATATTTTCGTCCCTACAGGCTACAATGTAAAAAATATAAATCTTTGTGCATTACGTACTACAAGGTTTTGTGGAAAGGAAACAGGTGGCCTTTTTGCAGGAAACGCGCGTGGACTGATCCGAGTGTTTTAATGGGAAGGAAAGGACAATCTTTTCTAGAGTGTGGGTTAGTCTGATTGTTTCCAACGCAATTTTTTCTTCCTATCAATCGGAAATGGAGTGATGTACCAAACCTGTGTACCAAACAAAACACAAGAGAAGAACGCGTGTAACTCTTAAAAAATTTAATATGTACTGTAGTTATAGAGATTATTTATTATTCATGTCTCAATAATATAATATTATTTTGAAGGAGGAAAAACCTCCCGAATTAGGTCCCCGTTACGTTACGCTTGCCGATGGAGGTTGGGGGACTGACGGGATCGGAGAACAGCAACTGCCAAGGCGCTAACCGTAGTTGGACGGGTTCCCTTCCCGCTTCCTTTAAATACTCTCCAACTCTTCCCATCTTCTGTGTTCTCCACGGTCCATCCGATCCATCAAATTGCCTCAATCGAGAAGTGAAGTGAGCTCCTCACGATGATCGCGGCACCGGAGGACCCCGAATCCTTCTTCACCACCGCGCCGCCGCTGCGCGACGCCGACGCCGTCGCCGCAAGGCTGCACGAGTTCATCGGCCGCAACTCCCACCCGGCGTCAGGTAAACCGCTGCCTCGACATATGCGGAGTCTGCGCGCCACGCTACGCGCGAGTCCTTCCGTCGAACATGTTGCGTGCGGCAGCGCCAGGGTGCGCTAACTCGAGCGTTTTGCGCTGTGTGGGCGCAGAGGGCGGCGGCGCGCGGCGGCGGATCGTGTGCGTGACGTCGGGTGGGACGACGGTGCCCCTGGAGCAGCGCTGCGTGCGCTACATCGACAACTTCAGCTCCGGCCATCGCGGCGCGGCGTCCACCGAGTAATCTTCCTCTCCCCCTCTCGTACCTTTCCTGTCCGGACAGGCGGACACCATCTGCAACTACCTAGCCACTAAAAAAATTGTTTGCCTGAGGTTACAGTTGTAAATTAAGTTATTGTTACAGATTAACAGCTCACGAAATTAGACAGGCATTTTTCAGTGCGTGATGTTGGCTGTTGGCTAAGTACTGATGACGTTCTCTACTCTGTACTTTTGCACGTCTAAAACATAAATGTTCACTGTTGTTTGCTGTCTGTATCAGTGATGGACAGTCTCTATCATGCTTTGCATGACTCTTAATTTGCGATGCAGGTCGGTTTGGACTGAACATGTGATTTTCCTTGCTGTGATTCATTGATCCCGACAGTTGTCTGCTAAAGTCACTAATAACACCATCCTTTACCTCCTGCAATGTGCTAGAGAGTTGTGCATCATTTTATCAAGAAGAAAACATTTTATGTTAATGTATATATATAGTACTCATGTATACGATTGTATTGATTTCATATTTGCTCTATTGATGCAGGTATTTCTTAAAGGCAGGTTATGCAGTCATCTTTCTACATCGAAGGTAACAGACCAGGCTAGCTGCTGCTTTCTAGAGAAGAAGCCAACAACCACTGAACTTTGTCCTGTCCAATTTTTGTTAATAGCTCTTAATTTACATACTTAATAAATGACGAATAATTTAGGGGCAATGTTTACTAAAAAAGTAATATATCTACTTTCTACATGTTCACAGAGGGAGCTGCCAGCCTTACTCTAGGTTCCTGCCTGATGATTCATTTCTCAAATTCTTTGATGTCAATACAGAATCAAAGGTTCAAGGTTGGTAATTTTTAGAGCCTAGTTATATGGATGAGAATATTCTATCTTACTATGATAAAATGTGTTTTTTATCAGTGGTTGAGTCCCACGAAACGGTGGTAAAGAAAGCAATTGGGGAGTATAGCAAGGTAGAGACTGATGTTTATCGTCACTCTCGACAGTTGCACACTGTTATACCTACAATGACTGACGGGAAATTGCTCGCAGGCAATTGAAGGAGGCTCGTTGCTGAAAATCCCGTTCACAACAATCTTCGAATACCTTCAGGTCTTGCACAATTGATTATTTAATTACTTTGAGTGGCATGGGAGTCAAATATTTTGAGCAGAATCACACAGCAACATTTTGTTACAGTTATTGAAGATGGTGGCTACATCAATGAGCTCTGTGGGACTCCACGGGATGTTCTATCTTGCGGCAGCTGTGTCTGACTTCTATGTTCCATGGGATAGCATGGTATGATTATTTCAGTAGGATATGTGTTTCCTACAAAAGTACTAATTGTGTTAACTTTGAACACCACGGCCGAGTTATTGTGCATCACTTGAAAGTACCGTACATGACGGGCATTGAATTTGATTCTATTGTAGGCAAAACATAAGATTCAGTCAGCAGGAGGCCCCTTGGACATGAGGCTCAATCAGGTTCCCAAAATGCTTTTCATGTTGAGAAGCCAGTGGGCCCCCATGGCCTTTTGTGTATCATTCAAGGTCAGTTTGCCTCAAGTTTTTTGGTATAGTACCATGGAATGCATTACCTTGTCTTAACTGTTTCCAAATTGGATGGCAGCTGGAGACAGATTCAGACATTCTTATTCAGAAAGCAGACATGGCCCTGAACAAGTACAAGATGAACACTGTTGTTGCCAATTTGCTTGCAACGTACAAAGAAGAAGTCATCATTGTCACAAACAGCGAAAGAAATACTATCAGAAAGCATAACAGAGACGAGGATTTGGAAGAGCATATAATCAAAGTCCTAGAGAAGAGTCACTGGAAGTATATCTGTAGCAGCAGCACTAATGGGTCCACCAAGAATGGTCATGAAAAGTTCATATCATTTGACATCAAAAGTACGGCTTAAGGACATAGTGATTGATTTTCAGGGATCTGACACATAAAAGAAAGCCTGCTCAACTATATGAAATTATGAACAAGACCAATATACTTTCTCCAATGTAATCTGTAATAACACCGATATACTTTCTCCAATGTAATCTATATGATATGACCAATATACTTGCTCCAATGTAATCTGTACACACATGCTGCTTTGTATGTGAACACTGATATACCTTCTCTCTGGTTTCTGATTGATTATAAACGGCTTAGAAAGCCAAAGTTAATAGAATAATCGACACTTTTTTTCTTTTGATTGTCACAGGGGGACAAACAGTATAAATTGCTCATCACAATTCACACAGAGTGATTTTTTTTACTTGACACTGTAGCAGACATACACAGAACAATATGCTGATAAATGCCGTTCACCTGTATACACGATCACGGAGCAAAACTAGTTCGATGATCTCAATTCGATACAAAATAATTTTGCAAGGTAATATGGCCTAGTCTCCATCATAACGCAACCTTGACCACCGCCTTTTTATGTAAAGAAGAAGATATTTTATGAAAATATCGGAATAAGACTATGATTGCAGTGAAAAAAATGAAAGTTAATCTGTATAGTTGGAAACGAAAGCCTTCTTGACGGGTCGTATCATGACGTATGGTCGCGAGAGAATTTTAGGCGTCACGCGGCAGCCACGATAGGGCCCTGGAACGCGGCGTTCCGCGCCGGCCGTGACGCTGGGCGAAGGTGAAGCGTGCCGGACCTGCGATCGTTTTGTGTGGTTAGGATACGAAACGAGGAGAGGAGAGGGCGGCATGAGCAGGACGCAGCCCAGGGATGATGCGGGAGACACGTGCACGTATTGGCGCTCGATCAAACACCATCCAAACCACGTGCTCGTCAGCGACGAACGAGCTCGGTCGTTCGTTCCACGAGCGCTCACCGCATCTTCCTTCCACGGTGCTTGGACCTGAACCGAGCCTTCCTGCTTCCTTTCCACCCAACCTGAGTCCTGACGGTTGCAAATCACCCGGAAATTCACGTGCTCCAACCGCGAACTCCCAAAGAAGGAACCCGGCCGTGCCGGCCCGTCAGCGTCAGTCAAACCCCGTCGCGATCGGCGCGACCGCGCCTGAGACTAGTGCAGTGCACTCAGCCAAGCCAATCCTGTAGCCGCGCCCGGCCCTGTCGCCGCCTTCGCGCACGACGGCGACGGCGACGGGAGAGAGGCGTCGTTCGAGACTTTTTGCTCCGGCACCGCGCGTCACCCGTGACATGCGCGGAAAGAAATCGGTTAGCAGCCACACCACACGTTTTCAGGCCGCCAGCGTGCGTGCCCACCCTTGCCCGAGCTTCCGCGCGGCTCAAGCAATCCAGATTCTTCCATCTCGCTTGTCAGTTTCTCCGCTTAAGCTTGCGTGCCAAGTCTGCGCCCCAGCTGAGCCTGAGCTGACCACCTCCCCGCGTAGCCTATAAAAGCGGGGCGCGCGCCTCGAGCCTGCTCACAACTTTCCTCTTTTTATAAGCAGACCCTCGAGCACTTCTTGGCACGACAAGCGCCCAGCCGAGTTGGTACACAAGCAGAAGCAGGTTCCTTCAGTTTGCGACGAGAATATATATCAAGCTATGGCGTCCATGATGATGGGAGGCGATTTCGTGGAGGCGTACGTGCTCAAGAACGCCTACAAGGAGAAGCTGCGCCGGATGGAGGAGGCCGAGGCCAGGCGAGCCAGCGACGCCGGCGCCTCTGCCGCAGTGGAGAAGGAGGAGGCCAGGAGCAGCAGCGAGAGGCGAGGGGGAAGAAGGGGGCTGTTCGGCCTGATGAAGAAGAAGGTGCATCCCGGAGCTGCTGCAGTGAAGGCTAGCACTGAAGCTTCTTCTTCTTGATTCAGCACACTCCATGCCGAGACAGAGACGGATCTTCTGAAGCAGAGGAGCGTGCGTGTTATTAGCTTTGTTCGTTAGCAGTAGCGTGAGGTTGGATGCCACGAAACGTAACACACGAGTATGGCTCGCCGCCGCAGCGTTCCTGCTGGGATTTGTGTAACTTTGTTCTTTCTTTCCTTCTTAGCGATAAGGCGTGTATATAGCTCGCCACGCTTTGATGCCATGTTGTTTTATTTCTCGGTCAATGTGCAAATGACAAATGTGAAAAAAATGAAATAGATGTGTGTACAAATTCCGTCCTGATTTTCAAGCTTTACGGTACAGCTAAACAATTGAAATTGCATACTCAAGGATCTTGTTAGCTCCCGTCCTATGTCAACTTCCGAACGTCCTCCACCCCCCCCCTCCTCGGCCTCCTTGGCCCACGACCCACAACAGCCCAACCTCCGCCTCGCCTCCACCTTTCTTCCTCAACTCCAACCGTCACCCCCACCCCACCGGACCACGCTCCTGCGCGACTCTGGCGCCGCCCCAGGCGCCGTCATGGCCCACTGCACCACCTCGACCACCCGCATGCGGTCACCACCGGAGGCCAGCGGCGCATTGCCGCCTCACTATGCCGCCCACACACTCCGCCGCCGTCGATCACGCCGCCGCATATCGCTAACTTGTCGACCACGATATGCCCCCTCTGCCAACCCCGCCCACCGTCCTCCTACCGCCCACGCCTACGGCGACGCCATCGCTGCCGCATAGCCCCGCCGGACCGTAGCCACCGTACCGCCAGTCAGCTGCCACCTGCCGGAGCCTCCTCCATATAGGGAAGGAGGAAGGAGGGGCCCCACAATCCAAACCCAAACCCTTAACTCGACCTCACCCCGTTCATCGGCAGGAGGAGGAAGAAGGAGAGGAGGCGCAGGTGGAAACTCAAAAAATAAGAGAAGGGAAGGGGGAGTGGGCGGAGAGAGGTCGTGCCTTATCCGGGAAAGTAGTTATGCGGATGCTCTCACATGCGACCCCTGATCACTGCCGTTCGAATAGTTTGTGGTGTCGGTTGAATGAATCAACCAAGTCTCCTTGAGATCTGATGTCACGTGTTTATCCCAACGGCGACCCGTATTGCCTCCACGCAAGGGTCCGCAGCTGCGGACGTGCTCACAAAAACAGTGGTGAAGCTTCAGTAAGGGGGTGGGGTGAGGGGGGTCCCTTGGCAACACCAAAATAAAAATGAACAGTAACTAATTTACTATTTATTTAGTGCAAATGTGTGTTAACCGGGAGGGGCCATTCTAAGCTTCGCCACTGCACAAAAACCGTGTTGTTACCTTACCCTGGGCGAAGACGATGATTTCCGATCTGGGGTTTCTGGTTTCTTCTTCATATGGGCTTCCAATCCCGCACTGAAATTTTTGCTCCAAGGTTGTTTTTGCTTCCTAAATGTGTTTTCACGTAACGTGGAAGCTAAGCAGACTTGATGTTGTGGTTCGAGTGCACGCAAAATGGCTCCGTTACTGCCGCCAGCTACCGTCATCCCTCGTTTCATCTTCAATAGCTAACTTCTGTATCAACAAACAAACCTAGTTTTTAAATCCGTACTGCTGGATTCCGTGGCAGTAGGATCTTGGTCACTCGGATCGTTGTTGACAAAACTAAATAGTGGCAACCATGAATATCAGTTAAAAAGCCCGATACTATACTGTTACGTCGTTGTCAGGGCTAGTCTGTTGGTATATCCACACAATTTTCTCGTGAAATGGGTGATATCATCAAAACCCATCTAAAAGCCAGCTCGATGCTACAGGACAGTGCTGGTTCCATTAAATTAACTTAGGACCTGCGTTGCGTAAGCTTCCACTCTGATGCCGGCCAAGTTGAGCTCGATCGAGTGTGACGTTTTTCCCTCCCGAACCATCCCCGGTTCGTCACGCATGACCTCCTACTCTGAACAAGTTGTAAAAAAAATTAAGGCCGCTATTGAAACGTGTGAGTCCACCGCAACGCAACCAAAGCGACAGCAATTTTTAACGATTTCGCTGACACTGAACTTGGACTTACAATATGGATTGCCTACCTTAAGTAAACAATGAAAGCCTCTCTACGTGTTCCATGTACCAACGCACGCTTCCTTGTTCAAATTCCCCATTTCTCTCTTGGGTGGGAGAAGCTGACTTGAACACCGTGCGGATCTCCTGCACGCTCGCCTACATCCTTGACTCCCCCTCGACATTCTTACACACTATGAGTTGACATGAGCGGTGTTAGGTAGAGAGGTGCTGGAAGCAGAAATCAGATGAGGATTTGGGCCCACATCTAAGATATTGATATAAAGAGTGGAAAACATGGATAATGACAGTAGAGCTGAGGGAAAACAGACTGATACACGGCAAAGTAAGAGTATTTCACAGAAGTTATGGGTAAAAATGATTCTATAAGAGACATATGTTCATGAGATAACAATGTATATTGAGGCATTATGCATCAGGACTCTGTAGATACGATAAAAAGGTTCAACAGGTTTGTCTACCATGTGAGGTAATGGTAGCAAGGCAACTAATACATATACATTTGAAAAGCAAAAATCTCAAATTTCTTTACTAGTGCACTCACTATACATTAAGCATGTCGCCTGTATGACTATAAGGGGCGAAGCCTGTCGGTCATGGCTTGATAATGACTCAAAGAACTTAACCATCGGTTATTAACATGGTTAATTCACTGATTTGCTGGAAGTCGTCGGGGTCGGCCGACCCCGACAACAACACATAGCTTCGCCCCTGATGACTATAAACAGTGTTACAACAGTTGAGTCAACTTACACAAACTAACATACATATTGCTTATATATTACCTTCCTAACTATGTATAGGTTTTTTCCCGAGCTAGAGAAGTTTTGTTGGCAGCAAAGAAAGCTGTATCCTGAAATACAGGCCAAGTATAATGCTCTACAAGCGTGAACGCTGATCTGCATTTTAAACATCAAGAACCTGGCAGCTAACAAGTTCAGCAGCCCCAAAGTCCCTTGAAGCCACTGTAGTCCATAATACATGCTCTTCAGATTCATTGTTGTCTCCTCCATTGTTCTGCACCACAGCCTGCATAACTTGAAGAGTACTGTTTGTTGCTTTTGTGATAACATGGAGCCTCCCATGAAGGCTAGCGAGTAAATAAGGCGCCTCTGCATCTGTGAAATCATTAACCGGAACCTGTGGCGCAATAGTTACCCAGGTATCTTCTTCATGGTTGTATCTTTTTATTTGGCCACTGTCCAGGGAGCTGGAAGGCTCCAATGTATAAAGCTTGTCACCGACCACGATACCCAATTTGGTACCTGCCTGTCTTGCTGGCCATCCATTGCCTAGACCATCCGGCATCATTGACCAAGAATTCAGTTCTGGATCGTATATCTCACCTCCAATATCAAAAAAGAATGGCCATGAGTATAAGCTCTGAGGAACATACAGCTTGTCCTTGTACGACGTCATTCCAGTGGCAATAGGCTTCAGCACATCAGCCAAGAAAGCTGTAGGGAGTACCTGTGCTTTCGAGAAAGGCATTTCAGGTAGCTCACTCCACTGGCCAGTTTTGGGATCGAAAACTTCAGCTGAACGCAGAGGAAGCAAGCCGTTCCGACCTCTGCTAACTCCACCAACTATATATAACTTACCCTTCAATAATGCTGCCTTGCAGAAAGCTCGACCAGTGATCATTGGGCTTACTTCCTGCCACAAGTTTAGATGAGGGTCATATCTCCATACACAACTGAGGGCAACAGATTTGGAAAAGCCCCCAATGACATACATATAACCATCAACAACACCCACTGAGCAACCACAAAATGGCATTTGGTCCAAACCGTACCTGCGCCAGAACCAGCCCCTCACAAAATCAGCAATCCTAATGCTTGACCCCACAACATTCCACATCCAGAACCCGGAAGAGCCTGTCCTCCCACTGGATTCCTCCTGATTGATGAAAGACGGCATGGGTGGCAACCTCAGCCATTTTTGAGACACAGGATCAAGAGCATACCAATCAAGCTTATTTGCCGCAGCTTTGGTCAACAGATATAACCATTCTTCACTTACTCCAAGCTCTCTCCTCACCTGGGAAAGTTCACGACCAGTGATTGCAGCCTTCCAAGCTCGGGAAACCATCTTCAATTTTAGATAATGAATCCGGGGCAACCTTGCCAGGATTTGGAATGAGAGTTCGTCAGGAAGTGTTGGAATAATTCTCAAATTTGCCCCATACTCATAAGTGGATATCTTTGCCCTCTTATTAGAATCCATTCCAGACTTCTCATTTTGATCCATAAATTTAGCAGTAGTGCTCACAGAACTTACAACTGAGCCCATCTAAACTTCTTTTCCTTTTCTTAAAATTCAGTATGTTGATTTAGTTTCACATCTCTAATCCATCAACAGGCATCGAATCTGGTTCCGAAGAAACAAGGATCCCAGTTAGCAATATAGGCAGTCTGAGATACATAGTAGCAGTGCAGAAATCCAAAAATGTGATTAATCAACATTACTGAGTTGAAATGAAGTGAGCAAACACCTAGCAAAACATTTGCACCCCCAAATTTTTAGAACTACAACATACAGAATTTTCCCACATCAATGAGTTGTGTTTTAGGATTTGCCACTGACAGGTAGTGAAATATTCTGTGGCAAACCACAAATGCTGACGAAACAAGTGGTGAACCCCCAGATTTGGGTCCTAGAAAAGCCTGAGGTGGTAAAATTACAGCCTCTTCACTTTGGCAATCATGTCCAATGAAGCGAGCTTAATTTCAATTACCTCTGGATTTTGATTCCGTAGTAGTGAAATACTACATACAAATGAAGCAGAGGGCCTTCATATGAACAGCACACGGTAGGCACTACTGAATTCGACCCTAAGGCCTCAATTAAGATAGTGTTTGACCAAAAAATCCAAACAGAGCAAGCATAAACTCGACAGAAAATCCATTGTCTCATTTTTTTTAATGCACCATCCCTGTTAAGTACAGCTAGAGGAATCGAGGGAGGCGCCCCTGGTCATCCACTCGTCCTTTGATGCTACAGCGGGGTGTCTGAATCCGGAATCGATCAATTTGATTACAATCATACGGTAATTGGAATTTGACCTGTGCGTACCGGGATCTCCGATCGGGACAGAGGAGCGGAACAGGACGAGGAGAATCGAGCAGATACTCCCCCGTTGACCGCCGTCTCGCGTGGCTTCGGGCGCTGCCGGCAGGTGGCCGGGTGGGAAACCGGCGGTGCCGCTCCGGCGCAGGCGGAGGCGGGTTTGGTGGAGCCGCGCGCAGGTGGAAGAAATCCAGGACCGGACGGGGCGGCACGCCACGCCGCTGCCTTTGCGTGCTTTCTCAGCGTCCTGTCCACGTCGAACTAGCATTCCGTCGGTCGGCCCAGGTTTGGAGCCTGGACTTGGGCTTCGATCGCGTCCGGTCCACATGCGCCTCTCGCAGCCCGTGGAGCAGAATCTTCGCAGCTCCAGCTCCAGGTGCACGGACCGGCACGTCCGCACGTTCGCGCCACATGACCCTGTTTCCTGGGCGTCGTGCAGCCACTGGTTCCCTGCCACGTTGGCATGAGGCGGAGTTGTCCAGCACAGAGGAGCGAGCAGCACCGCTCAAACTCATCGGAAGCCAACCTTGCTGCGGCCGGCGTCCTTCTTCCCCTCTCCATCCTTCACCATCCGCCAGGCCTCGGCCGCGCCGTCCCACCTCCCACCCGCGGCGTGAATCTGCGACAGCAGCACGTACGGCGAGCTCGTCGCCGGCCCGAGCGCCAGCAGCCTCGCGGCGACCCTCTCGCCGACGCCCGCGTCCCCGTGGACCCTGCACGCGGACAGCAGGCCGCCGAGGACGACTGGGTCGTCGCGGATCGCCGACGCCTCCACGTGGCGCTCCGCCTCCTCCAGCCTCCCGGCCCGGGCCAACAAATCGACGACGCACGAGGCGTGCTCGCGCCCGGGCGCGACGCCGTACGCCCCGCTCATGGCGTCGAAGTAGCCCGTGCCTTGGCTCACCAGACCCGCGTGGTTGCAGGCGGATAGGAGGCCGGTGAACGTGACGCAGTCCGGCGCGATCCCGGCTGCCTTCATCCGCTCGAAGGCTGCAATGGCTGCCTTCGCGTCGCCCTGTTTGGCGAACCCGGTGATCAGCGTGTTCCAGGACAGCAGGTTCGGACATCGCAAACCGTCGAAGACGCGAGCGGCGAGCGCCATGTGGCCGCACTTGGCGTACATGCTCACCGTCGCGTTGCCCACGGCGAGGTCGGCGTCTTCTCCGCTGCTTCTTCTGATGAGGTGGCCGTGGACTTGCTTGCCGTGCCGGATCAGGGAGAGCTCCGCGCACGCGGCTAGCGCACTGGCGAACGTGAAGTCGTCAGGGCGAATGCCGGAACACGCCACCACCATGTCCATGAACAACGTGAGGGCTTCAGCGTGAGCACCGCGCCGCGAGTGCGCTGCGATGAAGGTGTTCCAAGTGACAGCATCCTTCTCTTCCACGGACACGAACACCTGCTCTGCCTCCTTCGCAGTGCCACCGTGTTTCGAGTACATGTCCAGGATGACGTTGCCCACGAAGGCAGTGATGTCCAGGCCGACCTTGACACAATCACAATGCAGCGCTGCTCCAATAATGCGATAGGAATCCCCCAATTCGCTGCATATCCCAACAGCAGCAGCGTACGAGAACTTGTCCGGGCGCAAGCCTCGCAGCTTCACGACCCTGAACACCTCCAACCCCCTTCCCGGCCGCGCGCTCGCCGCCAGGCCAGAGATCACCGCGTTGTACGACACCACGGTGGGCTCCGCGAGCGCCGTGAAAACGCGGTACCCGTCCTCGAAGCGGCCGCACTTGATGTACATCGACGAGACCGAGTTGGCCACGAAGGGCGACGCGCCGAGGCACCCGCTCTTGAACGCGCGCGCGTGCACCTGCGCGCCGGCGGCGACCGCGCGCAGGGCGGCGCAGGAGCGCGCCGCGCTGGCGTAGACGTGCTCGTTCGGGCGCGCGTCCATCCGCGCGAAGAGCTCCAGCGCGAGGTCCGGCCGCCCCGCGCGGGCGCAGCCGGAGATGAGCGCCGACCACGAGACGAGGTTGCGGTGCGGCATTTCGTCGAACAGCCTCCGCGCGAGCGCCAGGCGGCCCGACCTGGCGTACGAGACGATGAGGTGGTTGCAGAGGAAGACGTCCGCCGCGTGGCCGGATTTGACGGCGGCCGCGTGCGCGGACGCGGCGGCACGGGCGCCGGGGCAGGTGGCGGCGCCGTCGGTGAGTAGTGAGACCAGCCTCCGCAGTATCATCCGCGCCGAAACGCGGATGTCCAGAGTGTGGTAACGGCTATGTTGATTCGGAAGACCGTGTTCGATAGCTGCACCTTTTATTTCTGGTAACACTAATGCTATTGCCGTGTTGCGGATGGAGGATGCCGGCAGCGGCGCAAGCACAGGGTCCCATGGAATGAATGTATGCAGAAATGAGAAATCGATTGTGAATTAGCTGAATTTAATTTAGGTAGTAGATCAAAGTTTAGCAGTAGTCAACAGCATGTTTTTGCGAGCTCACTTCATTATAGTACATTGATCACCAGTTCACCACAAAACATAGATTTAGCCACTTTACCATCTCCACAGGTCCAAAATTTTTTTACCCCACGACAAGTTGAGAAGTCAGAAGGAAATCCAAACCCGATAAGCTCGGAACGAGATGCTATGAAAGGAACTAGTACCTAGACCGGGCAAATAAAATGGCTACTCACCAACTCGCTAGTCGCCACCTCACCACTTCCCGCTATCGCCAAGCGCCGCGTGTGCCGGCGCGCGACGTCACTCCTGCATCGGGCGCAACGACACGTCGTCCACTCCAGAGCAGGTCCCGATGAGATCGAACAGCAGGTCCGGAGGGAGTGGGAGCTCGTCGAGGCCGCCGGAAAAGAAGTCCGCCAGCTCCCCGAGAGGCGGCAGCGCCGCCGCGTCGTCGTCGTCGTGGAACCCCAGCCGGTGCACGCCGGCGTGGTCATCAGGCACGCAGCTGTAGTACAGCTTGACGAGATCGTCGACGGGGATGGGGATCTCGTCCTCGGCGGAGGCCACGAGCTCCGGCGGCAGCACCACGGCCAGGTCACCGCTATTGCTTCTTGACGGGCTGCCGGTGATCAGCTCGCGCTTGCGCTTGTCCTGCGCGCGCCCGACCACGTCCTCCTCCAGGTCCAGGCCGTCGTCGTCGTCGTCGTCGTCGTCGAGTGGCGTGATGTGCAGCGACGTCTTGAGCCTGCGGCTGAGCACCTCCTCCTGCCTGAGGATCTTGGACCAGGTGTCGGCCTCCCTGGCGCTCATCTTCTGCTGCAGGCGCTTGCTCTGCCACACGAGCTTGCGCATCTGGTCGAAGCGCGGGCTCATGTGCTTGATCACCGCGCTGAGCAGGCTGATCTTCCACGCCTTCTTGAGGTCGTGCGGCTTGCGGTACGGCGGCACGCCCTGGTGGGCCTGCACCTCGCCCTGGGCGCCCCACCAGACCTCCTGCCCCGTGGGCCACCACGGCGGCGCCAGCCCGCGCTCGAGCGGGAAGCTCCGCTGCGGCGGCTCGCAGTGCTGGATGAGCGCCGACAGCACGGACCCCAGCGTGCTGTCCTGGATGTCCTGCAGCCGGTGCAGGCACGACGCGAGCCCGCCCACGCGCGGGCTGTCCCCCGGGCCCCGTCAGCGCCATGGGCCCGGACCGGTCGAAGCTCACGTTGTCCTTCCACCACCCGCGCAGGCTGTCCGAGGAGCCGGACATGGGCTCGCCGGCCTCGTCGATCACGCCGTACACGAACCCGCGCGCATTGCAGGCCTCCATCATCTTGAGCATGTGGCGGAGCACGCCGTCCTGCGCGCGGAGCATCGCCTTGCGCCGGCACCGCACGTCGGGGGACTCCTCGTCCTCCGGCCCGCCCTCCGCCGCAGGCCTCGACGGGCCCGCCGCGCTCCGGAACGCGCCGGCCCGGCCCTCCAGCTTGTTGAGCAGCATCTGGTCCTTCCACATGCGCCGCTTCAGGTCGGAGATCTCGATCGACTCCGACCCCGACTCGGTGTCGCTCACCTCGTCCTGCTGCTGCTCAGCCGGCGCCGCCTCGTTGCCGCCGCCCGCGACGTCGTGCTCCATGGCCGCCTCAGAGAAAGGATGCCTCCGGCTGTGGACACCTTGGTTTAACATAGAAGACACACTCTAGCTATAGCAAGCTGCTGCCATCAACTACTCTGCTTATTATCTTGTCGGTTGGGCTCTGCCTCTCCTGGAACGGACAGCGTACCGCTACGACGAACGGATGGTCGCACCCGCCGGTCCGGTGAGGAATCTGTCTATTTATACTTACACGCGCGATCATTTCGTTCGAGCGCGGAGAGGAGAACGGTCAAAGACTGGCGATACTTCAAAGTGGAGTCCGAACAAAGGCGATGCGGCATGACGTGGCGGAGCTAGGCGCCTAGGCCACGACGAGCCCGCGAGCCTGGCCAAAGGCCGCCTGGGGAATTGGAGCGTGCAATGCATGGAGGCGACAGCCACCACCATCTGCGAAAGCTCTCTCCACTCGGGGCGCCTGTTAGGTGTCAGCACATGGTTGGGGATCCTGTTACGGACTCGTTTGGTCTGGCCTAGCCATAGACCGGCCGAGGGGATAAGTTCCGGCCATTCCATTCCATTCCAACTACTACTCCTAGGCTGGACTGTTTTTCCTCATTTGTGCATGCCTTCATGTAGTTGCGTTGTAGTAGCATACAGCTGCTTCAAAACTACTTTCCAAATTGTCCAACATATAGCTGCCAATCCTACATAATGAAACTTTTACCATTGGGAACAAAGTGATCCACCCATAGCATGTATTGTTCGATGGATTCAGGTCTGCAATCAGTTCTAATTGTCCAAGCTACTACTATACATCACAAACATATTTACTTATGCCACATTGAAAGAATAGGTGTTCAATACTAAAACCCTTCCGTGATGCCACGAACTGTTGATAACTTTTTAGAAGTTTTATGGTTTCAAATAGTTATTAGTTGGATACTTATATATATACATTGTCTCAGAGAGTAGCAAGTAGCAACTAGTAATAATTAAGATAAGTCGAGGCTGTATTGTACTAGCTGGCTTTTGCCGCGCGTTCGGATGTGATATTTTCCTCCCGTCCCGAACATGCATGGATCAAAAAGAGACTTGCGGACTAATTGTAAATATCATGATCTGATCCCGTGTACTACTCTTTTGCTGCTTCGGATCTTATTATCTCGTACTCCTCCCATCCCAAAATGTGCATGGACAACGGCCGGGCTGCTCTTCATCTGCCGACGAGCAAGCGCGTCTCGCGCGGAATCGTCCGCCGAGCAGACGTCGGTTGGTAGTGGAACATGCATGTTAAGGAAGACTTTATAAAATGGCGAAGAGAAGGGAGACCGATAGAATAAGCTGAATGCCTTGCTTGGTTGGCTGCTTATAGTCCTAGCGTGCTAAGCTACAGCTACAGGAGTCAAAGGCGTGGTCAAACCACGGCGCGCGCGCGTGGCTTGCTCAAGGCCAGCTTTCCAAGCGAACGCGAAGCTGCTATAGAGTTCTACAAGCATCCACGGTGCTCTCTTCATCGACTTCTGCGTTTTATAACGAGATGGACGCGACAAACTTGGGCCATGTCCAGAGTTCCAATGCCGGCGGTGTAGTCCCATGCCTCTTCCTCAACGAGTTGCTCATTGGTTAATGTTAAGCTGTGGCCTGAAATCTCCGCGGGCGCAATGGCAGAAAAAGAGGTGCCTCGTTCGTTGCCTCGCCGGAGAGGTCAGGGATGACGTTCGTGCTGAAATTGGCTTGACTTGCCGTGCCGTCTTTGGATTTGAGCGGCCGGTAACAAAATAGATTTGGGCCCGTAGAAAATGGGCTTGAAATTCTAGAGCCTGGTTCGTCTCTGGACCGCCAAGTGGGTGTCTTATTTTGGGCCTCTTATTTGTTCGCTCCAGCTGTGAGCCTGTGACTGCGTGGCCCGCGTAAAGGGTTATACCCACTCAGGCCCAGAAAAGGCCCGAGTCGAATATAAGTCCACACCATCTCCCACCCATCCGCTCCTCTCGCGAAAACCCTAGCAGCTCTGCGCTCCCTCCGCTCTCCAACCCCCAAGAGGTGGCGGCGCGCTCCTTTCCCCCTCCTCCTCGAACTTCTTCCCGGCATCTATCTCGCTAATCGCTACTAACATTCTGTTTGATTGCTCCAGATAACGCCCTCGCGGTCGACCAATCCCTCGGAGGACGAGAGATGGCGTAAGTTCCCCGCATAAATCTTTGCTCCTGCTCGTTTCTTCACGGTTGATTGCTGTGCTCGTTTTCTGTAGTAGTAGTAGTCGGTGCATGTTTGTCGTGAATTCCGGTGGATCTGTGATACCTACCTGCTCTCGTGGAGGTTTACGTAGTCGTTGCATAGTAGATTGGAGTATTGTGCAGCTTAGGATTAAAGGATTGTCGCGTGCCTCGTACTGCTAGGTTGTTTGGATGATTAAATGATCGGAGTATGTAATAATGGCCACCTTGTTTGTTATGTGTGATCTTCACTCATGATATGCGTTTATCTCGTTAGATCATGTAACAGAAATGGTCATAAATCACCAACCGTGCCTTATTCAGGCCTCACTCTGCTTGTTACCCTATCTAGTTTACTGTGCCAATGTTGGGAGATTGTTCTGCACATACAATTGGTCTTGGCTGTTAGTCCTGTTGATTGACACCCAGAGCAACCAAACAGCAGTTATAAATTTCCGAGCCTTTTCTGCTGTCCATATAATATGAATTTGGAACCATATTATCTTAGCTTTTTCTACTTGTACATTTTTTTTCGACATGCCATTGTATATTAGTTTTTCATGCCCTTCTCTGATTGTCGTCAACTTATTCTGCTTTGGCAGGGATCAGGAGGCCCCGGCCCCGGTTGCGGTTGAGGCACCTACCCCGGTCCTCGGGGAGCCGATGGACTTGATGACCGCTCTGCAGCTCGTCATGAAGAAGTCAAGTGCTCATGATGGGCTCGTCAAGGGTCTTCGTGAGGCTGCCAAGGCCATTGAGAAGCATGCTGCTCAGCTTTGTGTGCTTGCTGAAGACTGTGACCAGCCTGATTATGTCAAGCTGGTTAAGGCACTCTGCGCTGAGCACAATGTTCACCTGGTTACTGTGCCTAGTGCTAAAACTCTTGGCGAGTGGGCTGGGGTGAGTTAAAAATTACATTGTCTGATATGTCTTCTTTTACTCTTAGCTGAAGTTTATCTTTTGATGTTACTAGCAGATCATTTAGCATTCAGTTGATGGTAGTTGCTCCATGTTTTAACTTGAGCTTTAATGTTTTAGTTGAACATTTCAGTTTCCATATGACTTTGTGCTGAACATTATCTATTGCATTTCAGTTTATGAAAGTGTCATAATTTAACATGGTCCACCTGTTTTGCTTTGCAGCTTTGCAAGATTGACTCTGAGGGCAAGGCAAGGAAGGTTGTGGGATGCTCCTGTGTCGTCGTCAAGGTAACC
This sequence comes from Chloris gayana, assembly GCA_031894775.1. Taxonomy (NCBI): domain Eukaryota; kingdom Viridiplantae; phylum Streptophyta; class Magnoliopsida; order Poales; family Poaceae; genus Chloris; species Chloris gayana. The sequence continues at coordinate 161,435 of JAUNZO010000304.1, read as the reverse complement.
TATTTATTTCCCAGTGTTCTCAAGCAACTTTTGTCATTATAATCAAAAGCGATGTTTGCTTACTTAATTTTTGGATGATCAGGACTACGGTGAAGAATCTGAGGGCCTTAACATAGTGCAGGAGTATGTCAAATCACACTAAATGTAGTGTGGTTCAGTATCTGGAAGAAGTTCTACATTTTGTACCTGAGTTTTAAATTTATGCTTGGTTGTATGGGGCTTGCTAGGGGACTGGAACAATTTTCAAGTGTGAGCCTAGGAGATGTGAACATCATGAGAGTCCGAACTCTTGTCTAGAGACCTGTCTTACCTGCTGTCAATGAGAATCATCAAAATATGAGTTTCTGCTTCGTTGGATCTTTTTTTCTATATCTACTTGCTTGTTTGTGTTCATGTTGATTGGCATTTGCGTTTATAGTCCTGACTCCAGATTCACTCGGAAGCAGTCATCCAGTACCTGTGCTGTACTGAGTTGAATTTCATTTAACTGATGCTGTTAATTAGGTATCCTTCGTTGTTCATGGTCCAATTATGGTGCTTAAGTGCCAACTGTACTTCAATTGTATGTTGCCACAAAAGTTTTATTAGATGGATAATTGATTAGTAAAAGTAGTTTAAGTAGTGGGTTCTTTATTAAATAAGATTGATTTAAGTTGTTATTCACTCGTCCTATAGGATTTTATTTAACTTGATATGATTTTGTAGTCTATTTTGTTAGATTGCATGTTACCGATGTCTGCAAATCGCAATACCAGCCGTCCATAAAGTGTACCGTGCGGGCTTGAAACGTTTCTGCCAGAGACACAGAAACATGGAGGTTGAGGGGAATAGCGGAGGCACTTGCTGAGGCAAAATGGGTCCAAATCGTTAGCGAGTGGTCCAGGTAGGCCTCGTCGTTACTGTTGAGCTGAAGGGAAGGGGTATAGTGGAGGTTACGGGAGCAAGGAACCTAGGCGAGCTTCCCGGCTGTCGGTAGCTTCAAAAATGAAGCATGGCAGAGCCAGAGCCCAGAGGTGGTTCAGAGGCTGTATAAGTGAAGGCCGAAGGGCCTCACCCCGCCGCTTGCTGAACTTCAGAGGGCCCCGATCCTTCCTTCACTTGCTGTTTGCAGGCCGATTGGTATGATCCCATTGTAATTTGAGAAGTTGTGAAAAAGGGGAGAAAAGTCTGGCTGTAACAGTAACAAGACGACAGTGTCAACAAAGAACAGATGTGCTTTGATATTATTACTTTTTGTTACGTGTTATCTTTATATGACGCTTACAAATAAATGTGTTGTAGCGAATTGGTTTGTGCATACATTTTGACGAGAATCGAATGACATTCACACTTTATTCAATCTCAAATCTCCTGCCGTTTTGTTATCCCTTGTCTCCTTTATATGCTGCCTAGTATCTGGTTGGAAAGTTTGATTGATTGGCTTCCAGATCCTGCTCAAATTATCCAGTGGTGTTCTTTCTTCGTTGGAACTTTGTTCGTCTTTTTAAGCTTAAGCTACTCTGAGTGGGATGCTGTGTGCTATGCACCTTATCTGCTAGTTGCCTAAACTTCACTCCTGCGTGGGTAGAAAGTTTAGAGGTTATGTTCGATCTAGTCGAGTCTTTGTACTCTTGTCACTGTATTCTTGCTGTGTACACCCAAAAGGTGTAGAGGCAGGGACTTTGGTTCCGTTATCTAAAAAAGATCCTGCTCAAATTATCCAGTGGTGTTGTGCGCGATTATACGGTAACTCCAGCTGTGGAATGGCTCGGCCCAAAGGCAAACCGTGTGACTGGCCGGTGGGACACAACCTTGTTATACGGGAGAAGATTGATGCGGCTGATTAGGACAGAGAATGGGATACGCGGGCCGGGTGCCAGTTGGCGAGTCTAGGATTGAAGCTCAAGGTGAGCCAATTTTTTTTTACTGCCGCACAAGAAATTTAACATATCATATCACGATAGAAATTTAAAATACTAATAAAATAGTATATTCGAAATCATAGCAAACTCAACATTAATAGTTCAACACAATACAAGCTAATCTACAAAAGAGATGCAATATCTACATCTCTCTTCATATTTCACTAATCTGCAATACAATAATTCAATTACCATTTTTTCTTTTTTGCGAATTTGATATTTCTACGAGCATAGGACACCAATGGAGGAGTCCGTACAACGATTTTACCGATTGAGCAATCCAATTGCAGGACGGGTGCCGCCGCCGTGCTCGTCGTGCTCGTGCAGGGCCGCCGCTGTGCTCGTCGGCTCGTCGCGCATGGCCGCCTCGCCCCCGCGCAGGGTCCAGTTGCCCCGCTCTTCTGCTCCGGCAGTCCGGCTCGGCTCGCGCGGCCTCTCTTTTTCTTTTTTCCCGTGCGTGGCTGCGTGTGCGTTGGGGACCTGGACTTCGGGGTCTCTCCAGGCCGACGAAATCTGGGGTGGGCCCCCAAGACTCGCCACTGCCGGGCGCGCTGCAGTATCGAAACCAAACTGCAATCTGAAAGCAGCGAGAGTCGCTTCCATACTTAAATCACCGGAGAAATCATATCTGAACGGAGACCATATCATCTACGCCTGCGCGTTATATAGCCTGCGGATCTTCTTCCATGGGCGAATCCCCTTCCCTTGTATCGCTAAGACTCCTCATCATGGTCGTCCGGCGATGAGAATCAATCTGCTAGAGCGGCCGCCGGCTCGCCCGATGATGGCAGGCCCGTGGACGGAGGCAGCGGCGGCGGCAGTAGAAGCTCGGAGCTGTCCGATCCTCGACACGCCCTGCAGCCCGCCGGCTGCTGGTACGCGAGCGGCGGCGGAGGAAGCGTAGAGCTGTCTGATCCTCGACACGGCCCGCCCGGCGGCTGGGACCGGAGCAACGGCGGCGGAACCGTGGAGCTGTCTGATGCGCGTCCTCGTCACGGCCATCCCGGCTGGTACGGGATCAATGACGACGGCGGAAGCACGGAGCTGTTTGATCCTCGACGCAGCCAGCCCGCCTGGTTCAGGACGAACGGCGGCGGCAGTGGAGGCGCAGGCCCGTCCAATTACGTGCAGCAGCAGCACGTCGGCTACCCCCATTGGCACATGGCCGCGGCGGCGATAGCAGCGGCGGGGAAACGCGTTTAATCTTCGCGACGGATTTGGCGCCGGTGACACGCATGGGATCGGTCTTCACGATTGGCGCGCTGGTAATGGCATGAACCGCACCAGAAGCTACGGCGGCGGCAACATTGATGATGGAAGCTGGTACTGGGCGAACGGCGGCGCCGGTGATGATGGAGGCAGCTGGTATTGGCAGAACGGCGGCGCCAGCGATGGAGATTGGCGTGATGCAGCCTACGCCACGGACTCGTTCTACGGGAACGGCGAGGGCAGTGCGTTCTCGTCCCCGCCGCGTGCCGATGCGGGTATTTACCAGTCCCTGCATCCCGTCACGGGCTACTACTGGCCCGGAAGCGGCAGCAGCAGCGGCGTGGACCGGCCGCACGCCGAGTTCATGCCAGGCGGCAGTAATGGCGGCTCATCATCCTTTCCCCTGCCGCGCATCCCCAACGGCATGCCCTACGAGCACCAGCGCGCACGCGCAGATCGCTACTGGAACACCACCGGCGTCCGCGGCAGCGCCGCCGACGACCATCGCTTCGACGCCTCGCACGGGAACGGCGACGCACGCCGCCCAACCTTCTTCGCCTCGCCGCCGCGCCGTGGTTTCGGTGTGCACGCGCCGCCACATCGTTACGCGGCGCCCGATCGGGCCGCACTCGGCGCCGCAGCGGTGCGCGGAAGTTAACGAACTCGTCGCGAACTCGCTGAGAGACCTCACCATTGGCAACAACGACTCCATCAGCGCCGTGCACCGCGGTCTGCCCGAGTCCCTGGACGAAGAAGGGCAGGCCCTCGACGCCGGCGAGCACGACTCTCCGTCCTACCGCGGCGACCTCTTCAGCGACGCGGACCCGTACGCGGGGATGCGGCTGGAGGACGTGCGCGGCCGCATGGCCCGCGTCGCCAGGGACCTCGCGGGCTGCCAGTTCCTGGCCCGGACGGTGGACGAGGGCGGCGCGGCCGCGGCGCGCCAGGTGCTCGACGAGCTCGCCGGCGACGTCGTCCGCTTCATGGCCGACTCGCACGGCCACGAGCTCGTGGCGAAGCTGGCCGCGTTCTGGACGGACGAGGAGATGATCGCGCGCGTGCTCGGGATCCTCCGCGCGGCGCCCACTGGCCTCATCCTCGCGGCCGCCAAGAGCCACCCAGGGTACCTAGTAGTAATCAACATCCTCATGTCTTCATGATAAGTGTTTTGCTATATGCTTGTATCCCATTTGCATGCGCTTCAATTGAATTCTTCCCTCGGTGACCAGGTCCAACATCCTCCAGACGCTGGTCACCAGAATAGCTGATAATGAACTTGTGGAGCCAGCCGAGTCCTTCGCCAGGACCCTCGCCGGCGTCGGGGAGTCCGGCGTGCTGTCTCTGATACAAGACGTGTCCGGCGGCAACCTCATCGTCAAATGTCTTGAAAGGCTCTCCGCCAGGCAGACCCAGGTACCCATAAACACGCGCGAGACAGTTTGAAATCCTTCCATGATGTAGTCCATGGAGCTGACTATTTAATTCAACGGGCGGGGCCGTGCAGTTCATCGTTCGTGTCGCCTTGAGGTTCTCTCACCGCGTCTGCCACGACCGGCACGGCTGCCACGTCTACAAAAGCTGCATCGACCACCCAGGCGACCTCAAGACGAGGGACTCGCTCATCCACGCCGTCTGCCGGGACGCTCTAGCGCTCGCAGAGCACACCTCTGGGTACGTGTTCAGCTGCCCTTTTGATTTCTCCCCGAGGCACGAGCATGACACGGCGGGCCGGTTTGTGAAATCTGCAGGAACTACGCGGTGCAGCACGTGATCGAGGCCGCCAGGGAGGTGCCGTGGGCCGCGGACGCCGTGCACCAGGCGTTCCGGGGGCGGTACGTGAGCCTGGCCCGGCAGAAGAACAGCAGCCACGTGGTGCAGCGGTGCCTGGAGAAATTCTCCACGCCGCAGCGCGACGAGATCGTTTACGAGCTCCTCAAATGCGAGCGGCAGTGCTCCTTCGGCGACCTCATCAGCGACCCCTACGCCAACTACGTCCTTCAGACTGCCATGGTGTTCAGAGAGGTGAGGATTGCTCCATCACTCCTGCTACCGAACTTCGGGACCTTTTATTTATTAGGATTTATTATTGAATATTGCTATAGCTTTAACTTGATTGTCCAATCAATATAAAAGATATAATAGTAGATTGGTCTAAAAACATCACTTGTGTCTTGGATGGACACGCTGGTTGTACAATTGTGTTGGAACTATAGCATTTTCTGTTATTATTAGCTAAAATGGGATTCTATAGATGCCGTGGGCGTTCCGGCGGGGGATATTATAATTTCAGAACTTTTTATTATGATTTATTAGTTCAAAAAAGGGATTCTATAGATGTTGTGGACGTTCAGCCATGTGATATTATTAGCGATTGCTGTAGAGACAACCTGATCGTCCAACTCTGTTTCAACTGGATGAATATATGGTAATCAAGTATTTTAAATTTTCAAATGATGATATATAAGTTTCTATAATAACTTGAGTTGTATATGAGTAGGACAATCTGGTTAGACCTATAGCAGTACTCATATTATTATGATTTAGCGTCCCTATGATTTATTAGCTCAAAAGGATTTCTATAGATGTTGAGATTTTGGACCCTCCGATGCACATGTCTGTTGAGGTAAGTAGAAAAAAGGACCTCATGTCACCAAATTCTATAGATGTTGAGATTTTGGACCCTTACTGATGACTCACTTATCTGTCAAGCAGAAAATAAGGCTAATATGGTCCCTACTCTCTAGTGGGTTGTTTGAATGACTGCTTCTTTAGATTTCACTTTTGATGAACAATGCTTATCCAATGCAAACGGAGGAGTTCATAGATGTGCAGCTAGCTTAAATCCATTCTCTTTTAGGAAAATACTTAATTGAACTTATGGACATGTGTCCACCTTAGTTTTTTTATTAATTATACTATTAAACATGTCATACTAGTTGTAGATATATTGTTGAATCATAAATTGAAATACATAAACATCAAATTTGATGGGTGGGCACATGCCCCTATGCCCATAAAAATTATTCTCTTTTATTATTATTTTTTGTGCCAACAAGTTGTTTCAAATTTGGTTTGTAATGGAAGTTCTTCTTTCATTGTTACAGGGACAAATGCACAGGACACTTATAAATACTATATGTTCGTATAGAGACATCCTCGGAGGGGATAGGTTCGCCAAGCAGGTTTTCCAGAAGCTTTGGTTCACAAGAGGGTCATTTTATCGGTAGTTGATACATATAAACTAAGTTAGATGTCAGTGTCTTTTGTGTATGTTAGTGTCTTGTCTGTGCATCTTGTGCACATCTCGCTTCGTCACAGAGTGAGCAAAATTGGCCACATGAATGTTGCTTCAGACCTGAGTAATCACTAGTATGGGCAGCAGAACTTGCCGTTAGAAGCAAGAGTGTTGTGTGTGTCCCATAGTTAAGTCATAGATTGTTGGATTTGTTTCTGTTTGCGTGATAGTTGTTGTCAAGAGTCATGTTATGAACATTTTTTCTGTTATTTTTTGAGTTATGTTTGCTTGTCTTTATGTAGACTCACATGTACTTCAGCTCAACATTACATTGTGTTTTGATTGGTGATGTTGTTACTCTACATCTCTGCGCATACTTATGTTGACTTCTTTAACATTTTGGTTTCCACATTGTTTTCTACTTTTCTCACATGTTTGAGACTGTTTTCTACTTCTCTCATATGTTTGAGATGAAGCTTATATCTTTTATCTCACCTTTTTTTCCACTTATTGTGGGGCGTTATTAACTGCTGCTAAATTTTTATCAATAAATTTATTTTACGAAAGTAAACAACCTAAAGATTCACTCAATACTATAACGCCACTTGACTAATATTATTGTCTCTGGGAAGGAAAAAAGAATTGTTCATTTATTGCGTTGGTAATGACAACATGAAAATGGGACGGACGCAACCAAGAGAGGTTTCTAGTTAGACTATCAAAGCAAACATGTGCTCTCAATCTCATATTTGTACACTGTATTTCGTCTTCTGTTGTTGGTTCTTTATTCTCTATATAAGCCTATGGGATAGCAATGTTAGGATACATGTGCATATTTTTGATTTTGATGCGGAGACTGAATGAAAACGATTGTGTTCTATAAAAACTTATGAATTTTATAGCTTAAATATTATGTAAAAAAGGGAAATACGGTGTAGTGTCCGGGCCTGAAACACGAGTCGAATACCCTGTTTGTCGGGCTCCACAAAACACACTTTGGTGATACGTCGCCTCGCTGACTTGGGCCCGGATACGTGTGCGGGCAGAAATGGAATGATCCGTCCGGATCGCCTGGCCGGTGGCGAGCGCGCACTTGGCAGTCGGGGATCCGGTGCCTTGCCCCTGCAACAAACTCCCAGGATTTCGCCGCGCAACGTGATCACCCCAAAGGCATGCCGTGCCGGATTGCCCGCGGCCAGCGCCGGGCCAAGTAACAGTGTGGCGCCCTCGCGCACGGTGCCACACATGCAAGCCCACACGTAGGCGGCCCAGCACCGGCGCCTCGGCCTCCAGCGGCCACGCTAACCTGCCAACCTTTTTACTGCCGCCGTGCTGACGGCGCGCACATCGAAACGAAACCCTCCTTCCCATTCCCTGCGCCCGTTCTGCTGCCGCCACCAAACCATACCATACCAGAGAGCACCCGAGGATTCTCTCTTCCCCCACTAGAAGGAAAGAAAACCGCGCGGGGGCCATCCGGTGCGAGAAAACTAGCGCGCGCAGGTTCGCGGTCTCTCTCCCCGTCCCTCGCTTTCACCTTTCTCTCCGCTCTCTTCTCTTGTTCTTGTGATCGCCCCCCATTCCCCTGTCCGTCCCAGATAACCATTGCAGGCGATTCGAGTAAGCGGCGACTCCTCGTTCTTATCGTCTGCCCGCGTTCCGATCTCATCCCCTTGCTCATGCTGTATTTTTTTTGTGGCAGGCACACTAGGCCACTAGTAACGACTGGTTGGTTTGCTGCTCTCCGTCGATCTTCCGTTCTATTGGTCGCTGCTGTTCCCCTCCATTCATCTCCAGGCTCGGCCTCACCGTGCGAGTGGCGCGCGGAACCTCCAAGTGCTCGCCGGCCGGCGGCGTCAACAGTCACCGTCGGTGCGTGGGTCCCGCGGAGGGTGGGATAAAGCTTAAAGCGTACTACTGCACCTGGGGAAGTCCAGCGAGCACACACAAGTGGGGGGCGCGCTGTTGCTGTATTCTCTGGAACTCTCTCCCGAAGCAGGTCAGAAACTCTTCCGTCTCTCCCCCATCCCGATCCCTATCCCTTTTGCGCGCAACGAACAAAAGAGGTTGGGGGTAGTGCCGTCATGTCACGACTCCTCGAAAGCGAGTTGGAGGAAGAAGAAAAAAGGGCAGGTAGCAGTGCACACGCGCAAAAGGCGCGGCTCGGTCTAGAAGGGGATGGAATTGTCTCCGAGCCTCCACACACGATTTGTGGCTTCCGGAAATTCATTCGTTGGGAAGCTTTGCTTTTGCAAAGCTCTCTGTAGCGTCTAGTGCCGTTCAACAGAGTCTATTCGCTTTTCTTGTAGAGAAACAGTTTCTTCACTTTATTAGTATTAGTCATTGGGGATCCACAAGTGAGCATCACGTTTAGCCACGTTGCTTTCTCCTAGCTTGTCATCTGAATTGGCACTTTGCAAGCGAGGATACTGATCACGAAGCTAGACGATGACCGGCGTAAAACAGAGAGTGCCTTCTTGAGATGCTGACTTGTGGCATTTCATCGATCTGTCACTTTCATAGGCGGCTAAACACATGCCCCCAAATCCTTGGGAGCCGGCCCCATTTTTTTTCTCCGAATAAAAGATCATTGAGACGAGGAAAACGCCAATACGGTGTTTAGAAATCTCGGACTTGTGGCTCTGGTTTGCTCGGGCTCTGCTTCGGCTGGAAAGGGGACACGCGCGCCCAGATCTGGCCGCTAGCTTTTGGGGGTAGTCACGTGGGGACTTACTGTGGGTAGGGCCCATGCCCAGTGGGTAGGCATCGTGTTCATGGAATCTTAGGTTACAGGGAATATTCAAAAGAATCTACTTCTTTCTATGTGCTACGATCATTGGTCTCAACATCTGGGATCCTCATTTCAGTTCTTTCATTATCCACTTTTTCAGCTTTTCCAGGTTACTTGCTGGTGACTTGGTTCATCGATTTCTACGTTCCCTTTTACAAATCAACTTTCCACCATAATCTCATAATAGTTGGTTTTCAAGTTGAAGTTCAGTTAACATTTTTTTATTGAAAGGAGTGGATTCTCTCTGAGGAAAGGAAAAAAAGGCGAACTAAGATCGATCATGTCACCAGATTATCCTGAACACACATTTAAATTCAACATTTGTTATATTACTATATTTTCTATTCCATCGTCCAAAACACATAAATTCAGAATGTGTTATTTGTCATAATGGTTAACAGTCCTTTATAGATGCTACAGTAAGTATATGTGTTTATATGTGTGTGTCATTTGTGATGCCACTTATGCCAACATCCTAAATTGGAAAGGAATTTTAATTCAGGATTTAATGTTGCCATATTGTTGCACACTTCTTTCTAAATGTTATGTTTATGTCACAGTGTGGCCTGATATTTTTATTTGCAATGCTGTAGGTGTGCGTGTCAAAGATGCAGTCATCAGTGATGGCATTCTTCCCTAACATTGCGGCAGCAAAGCTGGACCTGCACTCTCTGTACAGGAAATATGTAAACATGCTTAGTGTATCACTAAACAATTCTACAGATGGCTGTCATGTCACTGACAAAATGGCGCACATCCCAGTCCTGTTGATAGACCGTACATTTTTCAGTACTAGCACAGCATTTCGGAGTATTGCCATCAGCTACGGAGCTCTCATTCTTAGGTGGTTTCTCGGCACAACTTCTGTAGTACAGGTCAGTTTCGAAAGCCACTTCTCTTATAACTCAAATGTACTACTGTACTTGTTTATTTTGAACAGCATAGATACCAAATATAGTCTTCCACCTTACTACTTCCAATTTGTTCATGTTGTTGACACGTCTGTAACTGAACAAATTCGCAGCGTACATTGATTTCCCGCGCCATGAGGACACTGTCTTATTGCTATGGCTCCTTGCCATTCTTCGTCAGCATTGGTTTTCTTATGACCAGGCTGTATAACTACATTTTGATTGACAGTCATATATATGGCCGCCAATTCATCCTTGGCCGTAGTGCCAACCTCCGAGGAGAATCAACCATGGGCATGGAGACCAGTGAATTGTGCCATGAGCAGCCCATTCTGTCGAGTTTGCTTGGGCACAAGCGAGAATATGTTCGCCTAGCACTCCAGTGCATTTGTTACCCTGCAAGTTTGAAGGCTGCTGATATAACTCAAAAGAAGCTCATCTTTGATAGGCAGCGCACATGGTGCAGCCAGAGCACAAGTGCATTTTGGAGGATCCTTGCAAAGAACGAGCAATATCTGGCATCCATGATGGTTTTGGTGGCGTTGCAATTCTTCCTGAGATCCATCAGGGTGAATGTTACCACATTGTTCTTCCCGATGCTGTCACGAACCATAAGCTCCAAGAGCAGCGTATCGGTGATTGGAAATATCGTGCTAGTTTTGGTGAACTCGTGCGGCGTTCTGGGATCTGCCCTTGCAACAAAACAGTATGGCAGGGAGATGACTTTCACCATTGGTGCTGTTTTAATGATATTTTGCCAGGTAACGGAAAAGTGAACTTAAAATGCTGCAAATTCAGACTTCACCTTCTTTACCTTGCAAAAACTGACATCGTTATTAAATTTACGCCTGTAAGGTTGCAATTCCTGTGATGCTTGAAGTTCAGATTGGTGTGGGTGGTGGAACTCGCATGCCAGCGGGTTATGCCACCGCAATGTTTGTGCTGACGTGCGTGGTGTCCTGCGGCCTCAGCTGGTCATGGGGTTCTTTTATCTGGACCATTCCCGGCTGGAAGATTCAATCAGTTGGACAGGTGGTGGCCATGGCTGTGAACTTCGGCGTCTGTTTCGTCCAGATGCAGTTCTTCCTGATGATGCTATGCAGGCTGAAGAATGTAATCCTGGCGTACTACGCCATGTGGATCTGGTCATGATGTCACTGAGCGGAGGAAACATGTCTATACGTGTGCGTTAAGTTAGAATAAGTGGGTAGTAGGTAATTGAGTGAGTATAAATCTAGTGGATGTAAATATGCTAATCTTTTCTCATTTGCCTTTCTCATGGCTGCCTTGTACAGTTTTTATCGGTGCCTTGCTTGTGTTAGTAATTCTGTAGTACTGGAAACGCAGCAGCTTGTGCTAGTCTCTTTCATCTTTTTTTCCCCCTTAAATGTGGTTCTCATGCGATGAAATTCCGGTAGGATAGTCGCTGCTGATTTGTTAGTTGGTTCATTTTGCCAGGGTACCTTTTTTTAAAGATAATGTTCAGCCAGAGTACTTGACTTTGGTGTCTCAAAATCGTGATGCATCTGCATCTGAAAGTTAATTTTCACGTCAAGTCAATATCTTGCTGCCTTTTTCTGTCAGTTACAAATAGCGTATCCTGAAAAATACTGTTTTTTTAGGTGGACCAAGATTTAGGGATTTCCGATACCGAGTTAAATTTTCCCTCTGGAAGAAGAAATCAGATTTAATGCGGATTATAACAGATTTTCCCTCACGAAGCTACATGACTTTGGTGCTCCAAAATTGTGACGCGTGTCACAGTTCATTTTCATGTCAAATCATGTATCCGGTGAGCATGGTTCATAAAACCGGTGAAAACTGGCCGGTCGGTTTGACCGGTTAGCCGGGAAAACCTTAGCTATTTACTATAGCTATTCGATTAACCGACAGTTTTTCCGGTTAATCGACGGGTTTTCTCAGTTCAAAACCAGACCGATCAATCCGGTTTTGTTAACCTTGCCGGTGAGTACTGGGTTCAAACCTAGAGATGTCTGCTTCTTTCTCTGTCAGTTAAAAAAACTATTTTTTATAAAAAAATCTGTTTTTTAGGTGGACGAAGATTTCTGGTAACCCAGTTAAATTCTTCTTCTGGCAGAAGAAATCAAATTTAGTGAAGATTACAGCAGAACTAACAAAATTATTTCGCTAGTGCCGTAATATTTGGAAAGGAGAGGACAAATTAGACATTCTGATGTAGTCATGTATATTCTACTTCTACCACGCAAGTCCAGTATCATGGCAGTGAACGAGATTTGGGGTCAACAAGATTATCCGGCACGTCGGATTGTTGTTGGGCGAGCGCCGGCCTGACGAAGAAGCGTTTCCAGTACCAGTGGCGTTCCCACACGGCGGCCATGGACTCGATGGGCAACCCCTTGGACTCCGGCAGGAACGCCAGCACGAGCGCGGTCATGACCACCACCCACCCGGCGTAGAACGCGAAGGCCCCGTACTTGATCCCGCACAGCATGGGCAGGAACCCTTGCGACTGCGCGAACGTGAGCGCCCCGGAGATGGCGCCGCCGATCCCCAGCACGGCCGGCCTCACCTCAAGCGGGAACACCTCGCTGGTGACCACCACCGAGACCGGGCCCCACGACACGCAGAACTCGGCCACGTACACGCACACCAGCGCCACCACGCCCGCCGCGTACCCGCGCGGCATCGCCTTCGCGCCGTCGGTGCCCAGCTGCGCGCCGAAGATCCACGCCATGGCGACCAGGGACAGCAACATGACCGCGCCGCCCAGCACGAGGAGAAACCGGCGGCCGCAGCGGTCGACCGCCAGCGCGGCGGCGGCCACGGACGCGAGGCAGACCACGTCGGTGATGATGGAACCCAGGATGGCCTTGCGGCTCGCGAACCCGACGGAGAAGAAGAGCAGCGGCGTGAAGATGGAGACCACGACCACGCCCGTGAGCTCGATGAACACTGACAAGGAAATTGACATGACCAGGTGGGGCCGGTACTCGCGGCGGCGCACCAGGCGGCGGAGCGCGCCGGACGCGTGGCTCCGGCCCTGCTCCGCCGCGCGGACGATGTCCTTGAGCTCCGCGTCGACGTCCTCCGCGCCGCGGACGCGGCGCAGCGCGGCGCGGGCCTCGTCCAGCCGCCCGCGCAGCGCCAGGCTGTTGGGCGTGTCGGAGATGAGCAGGGATCCGACGACGATGGCGGCGGAGGGGACGATGCCGACGCCGAGGGAGACGCGCCAGCCCCACCGCGGGATGGTGGTGGCGCTGTAGTTGGTCACGTCCGCGATGAGGAACCCCACGTTCACGAAGAAGTTGAAGCTGGCCGTGAACGCGCCGCGCCACCGTGTCGGCGAGATCTCCGCCAGGTACACCGGCGCAGACTGCAACAAGCCGCACAACGCGATGCATCGATATCAGTCTCAGCAGTCAGCACAACAAAATCGATCACATGTGCTATCTATATATGACGATCGAACGGTGCTCATTATTTGGGCGATGATCAGTGGTGGTGTTACCAGAGTGGTGAAGCCGACGGCGATGCCGAGGAGGATCCGGCCGATGACGAGCATGCTGATATTCACGGCGGCAAAGTTTAGGAGGGAGCCGGTCACGAACAGCAAGCCGCCGATCAGCATGGAGTTCCTCCGGCCCACCGTCCTGGTCAGGTGGCCGGCGACCAGGGACGCGAGCATGCTGGCGAGGTAGAACGAGGAGACGAACGTGGTGAGCGCTTGGCTGTTGAAGATGCAGTACGCGTCCTGTTGTGCGGCGTTCATCTTCTCAAGAACGTCGGGGAAGAACGCTTGGAGGAACGATTCCATCTGCGTCAACCCACCTGAAAATTTAGCCACAGTGATGCTCAGATCTGCCGTCAAGGCTTCACTTGGTAGCGAACGGTTACTTTAATGTTTGGAGTTTGAGCTGAAATGCTCCATTTTGAGCATGTTTGCTCATGACTATGATTAATATCACAGACCAGGGTTCATGAAGGTGTTAAAAATGTTCGGGAAGAAAAAAACATGTTCGCAGCATGGATGATTTTAATTAGTTCGTGTAAAAATTGTTCATGCTTCTTTTACTTAAAACTGATTTTTACCCTATTATGTGCACTGTAAAAAATCAACAAATCAAGCAACGGGTTAGCAAACCAGGGGCCATAGAAATCGTACGCTTGGGTTTCTACATAACATATTTTTTTTATAATTCCATTTTATTAATTTTTTAGTGGCCTCTCCATCCACTTCAGCTGACGCATGCGTGTGAGACTGCGTTCATTCAGAAAGGGATACTTTTGTTCCGTGTGAATTGAGATACTAGTAGCTGCAAGCGTCCCACGTTAGCATTATCGCTTATTGTAGTACATGAACCATCTGTACACTGTAGCGTTGACTAGGGCAAATTTCCGAATTCGAACAAAATATCTCCATCTGCTGTCTTTTCCTAAAATAATAAACATATATTGATTGCAGGCTCGTTTCTTATTGTACAAGCGGCCGGCAGCGCCCCTGCTCATCAAGCATGATGCATACGCATGAGTCTGGGAAACTAGTTCTAACTGGACATCATTCCTTTACTTTATGCTTTGATTTGTAGCAGATATTTATGTCCTTGCTCGGCTTTAAGCTGACATGGATTCAAATTGGCTATTTGTATCTTTGCGTGCAAATTACATGCTAATTTTCAAATTGTGTGCATCTAAGAAGGTAGTAGTAGATATTTGCACCAAAGCGATCTGTTTCCAAGACACCAACAAACATATGCTAGCGATTCATAAATCATTATACTAGCTGGGATTACAAGTGATAAAGTCTCATGTTCTTTCATGATTTTTTTCCTTTTATCGAGAAACAGAGTGTAACAATAACTAGAGCTGGCGCATGGCGATCGCAGACTCTGAAGTAATAAGTAATAATAAAACTGTTTTATAAATTTTTAATTCGTAACTGACCTGTAACACCGATGTCGTATCCAAATAAGAGGCCGCAAGAGGCAGCGGTGAGGCAGCTCATCACCACCGTAAACGTTATCCCACTGCCGTGGCCGGCCCTGACGGCTGCTGCTTCTCCTCCGGCCATCTTCTACTTGTGGCACGAACAGCTAGTTTGAGTTCGTGGCGTAAGCTATTCTCCCACGATGGCGGTCTTTGCTACAAGCAGGTTGAATGATAAGCAACTATGCGCCACACTGTACTTATAGCTAGAGCAAAGTACAGAGTCCACTTAGTACAGCGACTTTGCCGTCCACACACAAAGAGCGTGTTGTAGCCAATCATTTGCAATGCCTCATTATTAAACAAGTTGTTCATTTTCTCTTATACTATTCTGCTTATATAGACTTGCATGGTCATAGTCTTATATTATGACCAATAATATATTGGATTAATCATTGGCCAAAACATGAAATTTGGGTGTAAAAAATGCAGCTACAATAAATGGCATGCTAAAATAAAGGATTCTTTGTGTTCGAATGGAAATTTTGTTACGATAAATATTTAATATACATGCGAATGGAACTTTTTTGTAAAAAACATAATTATTGTATAATATGTCAATATAACTTTGTTTCGTCTAAAAATTATTTACACAATATCTATACACTAATATTTTTTTTATGTCATGGCAAAAAATGTCTTAGGAGCAATTTCATCTTTTTTTCTCCCAGGTATCATATGAATTGGATGAAAGTGATCACTAAGGCATAAAATTTTAAATGGCCACTAAGTAAAATGAAACTTTTCGATGGCCAATGAGGAACACAAATTTTTTTTAATGGTTACTAGAGAATTTTCTCAACAACTTATGGTGTTTAAGCACCTATAGGCACTTTTTCATTTTGTGCTACAATAATCACTTTGAACAAAGCAGCAAAAGATAGATTATCTGTTTATGAGTCTCAATATATATAAGCATAAGCAATTTTTTCAAACAATGCCAAACTGCTTATGCTATAAGCAAAATAAGTAGTATAAACAGTCTTGACATACAAGCATAAGTAGTTTTTTACATACATAAGCGCTGCCAAATGCATCCTAATTATCTTCTCTTGATCACAGTCATAGTCATTAAAAGAGTTAACCCATTCAAATAAACACTTCTAGGAGATAGCGACATCATAGATGTTTACAGAGTCCAGCTACATAAAAGCAGGATTCTTCTCAAATAGAGTCAACCTTTCTTTTGTACTATCTTCGGAACAAATCTCATAGGCACGCCACAATTTTGACAAGGATTGTTCACTGTTGGTCCGGCATCCATCTAGACATTTGAGGACAAACAGTAATTGTATTGGTTTGGGAAAAAAATACAAATAGTATTTATACTTGATGAATAGTAATACACAACAGTATTTGTACAATTTAGGATGGAACCTTTTCTTATTTATGTATATTTGTTCCTGTTAGTCATTTGTTGATATGCATGTTTAGGTGCAACATAGAAAAAAAGATGACAATTGATATTCAAGTGTCTATACAAGTGCTTGAGGTGCTTAATGTTGAGTTGTGATATGTAGCTAGTGGTTAATGTGAATTTATGTACAATATATTCCGGATATTAGGATTATTTTCCGTAACAAGATCATTTGAATAATTGCAGCATATTGACTCCTTTTTGTTTTTGTTTTTTTTGTGGCTAGTTTTTATGCTTGAACAGGTTGGTGATGTCTGTATAGAAGATATGCCAATTCTCCAAGTTATTTCTCTGTTGAGGGAAGTAAAAACTATAGTCACTCTGTACAAGACATAATTGATCCTAGATTATGTCAATAATGTCACTAATCTTAGTTTAGCTTGCATGGTACTTTTATTAATATGTAGCAAAAGTTTCTATCAAAATCATGAAGTTTTGTTGCTTTTTATAATATGGGAGTATAAACTATGAATTTCCATTCTTAGTTTATGATGCAAGTATAACTGTAACTTGCATGCAAGTGTAGTTGTTGTTTGGACCATGCTTAAATATACTGCCAACAATTGGTTGGAATGTTCAAGTGCTTGCTTGTTATGCTGTTGAAATATATGTTTGTCCGTTCGATTTTTAAACTGTTGCGAAATTTAGCTGAAATGAATCGGTATGACCAAACAACACGTTTGTGCAGGGAGCCGGATTGATTTTCTTTGAAAAATTTAATTATGCTATATAAACAAAATAAGTAATATAAGTAGTTTTGACTTATATGCATAAGCAATTTTTTACATACATAAGTGCTGCCAAATGCATCCTTGTCTTACCTTTTTCTCTGAATAATAGTGATAGTTATTAAAAAAGTAAACCCATTCAGATTTGCTCTAAGAGATAGTGACATTAAAGATGTTTACAGAGTCCAACCACGTAAAAGCAGGGTTTCCAAATGGATCAACCTTTTTTCTGTACTATCTTTGGAACAAATTAACATAGACATGTCACAATTTGACTAGTACTATTCACTATACAGTCCGGAAAAGGGACAAACATTATTGTAGCTGATCAATACTCCCTCTCTTCCTTAATATAGAGCGTTTTTGACCGAGAGACATCAACTTTGATCATTCGTCTTATTCAAAATAATTGTAAAAATATAAAGTCATACGTAATGTAAACATGGTGATAAAACAAATGGTAACAAAAAGATAATATTTTTACAAATATTTTGAATAATACGAATGGTCAAAATAGATTTCTTAAAGTTAAAAACATTCTATATTAAGGGACATAGGGAGTACTGACCAAGGCGCGTGACTGTTTTCTATACCAAAAGCATAGAACGTCGTCATGCAAAGCTCGGAGCTGCCGTTGAACACCCCTGATTTTGACAAATCCTAATATTTACTTTATAATATAGAGTACACTTTGATATTCTAACCTAGGTAGAACGTTGCATGCCACTAGTGTGCTATGCTACCGTCACTACATGACAAATAAAAATACTGTCTACTGTCGTGTAATGTTTCCTTCGATGCACACACAAACTGGCCCAGATTGTACACAGCAAGCCAGTAGGACGAATTAGACGGGCCCATCCGCCTGTTTGGCGGGCTCCGGCTCCGGCGCCGCCGGCTTGACGAAGCGCTTCCAGTACCAGTGCCGCGCCCAGACCTCGCGTAGCGACTCGATGGGCACGCCCTTGGTCTCCGGCAGGAAGAAGGCGATGAAGGCGGTCATGAGCACGACCCAGCCGGCGTTGTAGGCGAAGGCGCCGTACTTGAAGCTGCAGAGCATGTTGAGGAAGGACTGCGTCTGCACGAAGGTGAGCGCGAGCGAGATTGCCTCGCTCATCCCCTGCCCCGCCGACCTCACCTCCAGCGGGTATATCTCGCTGGGGATGATCCACTTGAGCGGGCCCCACGACACCCCGAACCCCGCCGTGAACAGGCACACCAGCGCCACCACCGCCACCGCGTACGGCCGCGGCATCGCCTTCCCGCCGTCGGCGCCCAGCTCCGCGCCGAAGATCCACGCCATGCCCACCAGGCACGCCAGCAGAATGCCGCCGCCGACCATGAAGAGGGGCCGCCGGCCGACCCGGTCGACGGCGAGCGCGGCGACGGCGATGGAGGCGAGGCTGACCACGTCGGTGATGATGGAGCCCAGGATGGCCTTCTGGCTCGTGAACCCGACCGTGTAGAAGAGCAGCGGCGTGAAGATGGTGACCACGATCATGCCCGTGAGCTCGAAGAAGACCGGGATGGCGATGGCCATGACGAGGTGCGGGCGGTACTCGCGCCTGGCGATGCGGCGGAACGCGCCGGCCTCGTGCCGCCGGTCCTCCTCCGCGGCGCGCACGATGTCCTTGAGCTCGGCGTCCACGGCGGTCGCAGTTCCTGCCGCGGATGCGGCGCAGCGAGGCGCGCGCCGCGTCCACCTTGCCGCGCAGCACGAGGCTGTTGGGCGAGTCCGGGATGAAGGCCGCGCCGAGGAGGATGACCACGGCCGGCGCGATGCCCACGCCCAGGGACAGGCGCCACCCCCACACCGGGATGGTGTTGGCGCGGTAGTTCACCAGGTCGGCCACGAACATGCCCACGTTGAGGAACAGGTGGAAGATGCTCGTGAACGCGCCGCGCCACCGCGTCGGCGCGATCTCCGCCAGGTACACCGGCGCGGACTGGTACACACAGGGCACGCGCGCGTCTCAGGGTTGCAATAATAATGTGCAGTTGATTGTATTGACCCGGAGATGACGATCATAACGACGCGCCGCACCTGGTTGGTGAAGCCGACAGCGAAGCCGAGGAGGATGCGGCCGATGACCAGCATGTAAATGTTGACGGCGGCGCAGTTGAGGACGGCGCCGACGAGGAAGAAGGAGGCGCCGATGAGCATGGAGCTCCGCCGGCCCACCTTCCGGGTGACGTGGCCGGCGACCAGGCACGCGAACATGCCGGCCAGGTAGAGCGACGACACGAACGTGGTCAGCACCTGGCTGTCGAAGATGCAGTACTCGTCCTGCTGCGCGCTGTTCATCTTCTCCAGGATGTCCGGGAAGAAGGCCTCCAGGAACGACGTCATCTGCGTCAGCCCGCCTGAAAATTCACCGCCGTCGTTCAAAGATCGTCCAAATTATCCGGAGTTTCAAACAAATCAGTACAATTATCCCGGCAAAAAAAAATCAAAACGTTTGTGCACAAGGCATGTGTCGACTTCGTTAAAAGCACTGTGCGTCCCTTTTTGCTAAATAATAATAATCTAGAATGGAGAATTTTGTCTCAACGACTTGCGAGCGGCGATTGCGACCCGTGAGAAACGAACGCTTTGTTTAAGCGCACCGAAGTTGACAGTTGCATATCCCACATGGGGTCCCTTCACCCTTGTCCCATGCAGGTCCTAGTTTCTGCACAGCATGCATGACCTGTACTAGTCCTATTCCCGTAGCGTTGAATTAGGTGTTTGCAGATGAGTACTCGATCCTCTCGCACCCCAACGGAAGCTTCATCATAAGCGGGAGGGCCTGCAATATGGCATCGTTGGATCGTATGTTTTGGCTCACTTCTGGAATCGGTCACACATGGATTTTCAGGCCTGGCCATGGGAGTCTCACTTGTTGCAAGGTGATTTGACGCTTGATACTACGGTACTGGTTTCTTATCTTACTTCGCTATAAAAAAAATGATAGGCAGAGTACTAAAGAGCCGGAGGACAAAAGTACAGGCCAGTGTAAAAAATGGGAGCACAAAATGCCCTGCGCCGCAAAGCTCTAAAATCAGCTGTTATGTAGGAGTACCGAGAATGACAGGCCTATATCAAACAGGAACATCCAATCCAAGTGATCAGGCGACAAGGGAGAGTTCCTCAGTTCCCCTCCACCGGGCCGGGATGCAGATGCCTTGGACTGACTCAGATGGATATGGATCCACCATTGGAAGGATCCTGTTGGCAGGCGGCCGGGAAATTAAACAAGTTGGGTGCAGATCAAATCTCTGTGGTTTGGTCTAGTTGCTTTATTATGAGATCAACTTTCTAAGCGAATTGTTTACTACACTGTAATTATCTGGTGAACGTTTGCAAGTTGGCCTTGGCTCTGAGAGAGAAATTTTAGCATATGAAAAACAGCTCCCCAATCATCGTCGTGGCCCAGGGGAGACAATATGAGAAAAGAAAAGTTCCCCAGTTCAAGTTCCGCGCGTGTAACCAGAGATGCAGAGCACAAGCATGTGTATGCAAAGTCAATGACTCACCTGTGATGCTGATGTCGTATCCGAAGATGAGCCCGCCGGAGGCCGCCATGAGGCAGCTCATCACGACCGTGAAGGTGATCTCGCTGCTGTAGCCGGGGACGACGGTGCCGGCGCCGTCGCCGGCCACCGGGAGCACTCCCCTCCATGCATCGTCTTCGTCCTCGTGTAAGCTAGCTTGACAGAGAAGAACAGCTCGAGCCCCAGTCTCCCCCTCAAGTCGCCGGGACAACCGAGCTTGCGCAAGTGTAGGCTGGATGATGAGCACCGGACGATACTTATTGTGGCAAGGAGTCAAGTGTCCGTGCTGGGTCCAACGGGAAATTAATTCTTTTTCCCTCTTTTTTAAAAATTCCTTTGATTGACACAGCCGACTGTATCCAATGCGCCCTTGATAGTGAGAGCTGCCGATAAATACGATCAGTGAGGCTCGTAAGCTAGAAGATATCAAATGTAACAACAAATTAAATTCTTTTTCATGATGAAAGATGAGTAGGGTCTGCAGCGCTAGGCTAATGTTTAGTCTCTCTCGGAGGCAACTTTAGAGAGGTTTGCCGTAAGTCTTGGTTCTGACACTATATATTGACTTTGATATTGATGCTTTACCGAGTTTTATGCAACAGCTAATCCAATAGGATTCTATCAATACCGGTTTGTGTCCTCGTTGTCAGCACCCACCATGGATATATTTCTTACACCAATGGGCAACTTCAATTGATCTCTTATTTTGCCATAAAAAAAGAGTTGAAGGCCAGTCAGCAACTAAAAGTGGCAAATTAACATACCTTTCTAGAATAAAGAATTGGTCACAAACTACATGTGGGGATTGGTGCCATATTGGGAGACAGATGGTTCTGCAGCAGTCCAAACTCTATTCCATTTTATTTTTAGATTGAAGCATTGTAAGATAGTTGGAAATGCTACTATGTCTTTTATTTATTTTCTCTATAATGTATTTGCGATCAGTGAAAAAGGACAGACAGTGCTGTCCTACTGGTCAATCCAGTAAGGAGATACATCAACCCGTCCTTCAGAAAGCGAATAGGACAAGCTCATATGCTTCTTTTGCACGATCAAACTCATATAATTCTACTAGCCTGAATACTCTGAGTTTCATTTTTCCATCTGGATGAGGTTGCACACATTGCATTCAGACGCGTCGGCTACTGGAACAGATTTGTCCAAATTATGAATGCAGAACGCCGTGACTGAGTGAATCGAGTGTGCTTTGCCTCATTCTCTTCTACAAATGACAAATAGTACTTGTTAGATAAATTCTTAAGCAACAAGCTGCAATATATATGGTCAGCAGTATACTATATATAGTTATGCAATTATACCGTTTTACCTTACATAATCAAACCGCATGACACTTTCCTTTCTTCTCATTAATAACTCATGAGGGACTGAGTAAACTCACATCACACATGACTAAGGGGCTGATTACACGTGAGGAATGGCAAGAAGACAAACCCCCTTCTCCGTGGCAATCAGCTGCTGTCTTGTTGATGAGCACGTAGATCGAAGTTTGCGATCTCCACATCATTCGATAGTTCTAACGAGAAGTCAAAAATACAAAATCTCAGAAATATTCTATGGTATTATATTATCTTAAAATGTAACCTGGGCATATGATATTTCCAGGCGAAACGGTCAGTGTATGGAGAGAATCTAGTGGGCTGACCACGCCAGTCGCCAGTAGGTAACATCCGCATTAACACTTAGTCATGGGCATCTGTCACGATTAGCAGGATTAGGACTTCCCCTTCATGATTATTTTCTTACACGTGATTCGTTCAATTTTATGTAAAAACGAAAGGTTCTCTCTCTAAAATGACATGATTTAATGTATTCCGAAATCAATAAAATGTAGAGTTGCAAGTAGTGAAGCTCGATCACGTTCATACTCTAAAC
This sequence comes from Chloris gayana, assembly GCA_031894775.1. Classification (NCBI taxonomy): domain Eukaryota; kingdom Viridiplantae; phylum Streptophyta; class Magnoliopsida; order Poales; family Poaceae; genus Chloris; species Chloris gayana. The sequence goes on along the minus strand of JAUNZO010000304.1, from coordinate 138,851 downwards.
AGATTTAATTCGTTGTATACTGATTGCAGAGCCTTCTTCTGATGTAACTTGACCGATCGAACTTCTCGTTTATAGATGACTACTTGCTGCCAAAGTACCTATAGGTATTCATCATCATGATTATTTTTTTTGGTTCAGAACATATCATCTTAGATCATCACTAAGATTTTTGGAATATGTCCTAAGAAGGGTCTTATCAGTAGTCAATTCCCAATGTAGTGAAGCTCCCATCACTGGTTGAGTTGAGGCAATTTGTCATGCTTAAAGGTAAGAGTTGTCTCATGATCTCATACATGACACACAATCTTAAGATGATCTATCAAACTATCTGTTCAATGGATAATTATTTTAGTTGTTTGATAATAGTGTCATATTTTCTAAATTTATGGATAGAAAGAATATTTATGAGTTGCATGATAACCCGTACAATAGTATGTAAATTGTCTCATACTAGCTCATTAAATGGTTGCCTTGCGAAATAACCACCTCTTTCTCTTTCACATCATAAAAAATCCAATGTGGTATTGCATGACACGACCAAGTAAGCTAGGCTACCTATGCGTAGTATTGTATCGGCCTTAAGAGGTGAAGTTTGGTTATTGCTCGACTGGTCATATTACCTTCACTAAAAGTTTGGACAGGTTTATCGCGTGACCGGCCACGCTTCGAACGATCGCGCAACCCCTATCACAAGCCGCCACACATCCTCTAGGCCCCACTGCGTCTCTAACCTTCGTCCCGAGCACCCGACGTTCGTCTCCGACCACAACCCCCGCCAAATCGCGCCGCCACCTTCGCATCCTCCGGCGCCAGCTCCGCCTGCCACACCGCCTTGCCGCATCGCTCGCACCGACCACCACCATTGTCGCTAACCACTCCGACAACTACGCCACCACCGACGACCCCACCCGTCGATTGTGTGTCTCCGGACCCCCCCCCCGAAAACCCTAACTATGGGCGTTGAATTGGATGTGAGAACCCTAGCCCCTACCGAAGACAACCCAAAAACTGTAACCTCGCTGCCCTACAACAACGACGGCGCGTCACACCGCTTGCCCACGGCCGCGCTCGCTCCTCCTCCCGTCGTAGTGGGCCGAGCCACAGCGAGTCGTGCGGTCAAGCAAAAGTGCGACTAGTCACACGCTATATTTACTGAAAAGTTTCAAACTCTAGCAACCATTACTCATATCTAACGTCGCCTTTCCAATTTCTACTACATGTAAAATCATAAAGTCTATTGCTCTCTCTAGAATTCTACATTTCAGGTTTCAAATATGCCTCAATTTCAGGTTTCCCTCTGTGTGTGATTTTTATGAGATACCTAACCAGCATTGACCTAATTAGGAAAAGGAATCGAGCTCGTCCAGATCAACCTATCAAGGTTTTTCTCCTCGAGGATCATCACTCCGACCAGGCCACAGAACAACTCATAAGCCCAATTTACTTATCTTTCTTGACTTCTAAACCTCTGGGTACACATCTTCTTAATTTCATGGCTGACCTGTAAAAATCTAAAATAGTACACTACATTAGCTATTGCATTGAAATTACCATAAGCTGCCGCAAACATTTACACTGTAGTTTTCTAATAATCATTTTGATTGATGAATCAGTTATCCACTTTGATTTACTAAATTCAATTGATAAATAATAGTACTCCCTCTGTTTCAAATTATAAGATGTTTTTGACTTTCAGACTTCACGTTCGACCGTTCGTCTTATTCAAAAAATTGTGCAAATATTATTAATTTGATTATGATTTGTTTTATTATTGAAGATATTTTGTAAATAACTTATTTATTTATATATTTGCACAAAATTTTTGAATAAAACGAGCGGTCAAACATATCTCACGAAAGTCAAAGCGTCTTATAATTTAAAACGGAGGGAGTATGTTCTTATTCTTATGTTTATTTTTTATATGGGATCCTTTGATTGCAGTGGATGACCATTAAATTGCTGGATGGTGGGGCTATCTTCTTGGACATTATCCCCAAGATGCATATTGTTTTTTTTTGGTACCCAAGATGTACAGTATATTGTCATAGCCGAATTGCAAAGTCAAAACTGGATACACACGGAGAAGCAACCTGGAGAAAACGTCGTTTTCGTTTATTTTCTAAAATAGAATAAAAGGGCCCCTCCTTAACAGACTTCGCAGCGGTTGCGACATCCTCGCTCCCTCCCCCACGGCTCCACCCCGACCCCGTCGTTCCGTTCATCCATTGTGCTCTCGTCAACTCCCGCTGCCTATTGCTAGTACCCCGCCGCCTCCGCCACGCTCGTGGCGAACCCTAGCATGGCGAAATTGGCGCGATCGCCGACGCCCGAGGCGTCGTCGGCCCCGGAGAGGCCCCGCTCCGCATCCGGGTCGGGGCTCCGGTCCCTCGCCAGCGCCGCCTCCGGATGGTGGGATCGGTGGGGTGTCATGGGCTCCAGCCTCTCCAAGCTCGAGAGGGCCTTCGGCGACCAGTTTCCCGAGGGGGAGCGCTACTTCGGGCTCGAGAACTTCGGCAACACCTGCTACTGCAACAGCGTCCTCCAGGTGAGGTGACTCTGATCCGCAACCGCAACTCCGTGGATGCGATTGCGTGGCGCTAGTGCCTGCGTTGACTCGTTCGATGCGTGCCGCATGATGTTCGTATTATGTATTCCATATTTTACACCGCTGCCTCTGGAACAGTAATGAGGCGGTTGAGGTAGGTATCATGTCTCGTTGTTTTAGGATTTGTGCTTGCATGGACGACTCAGTGAATTTGAGTTTTTTTTTTGGGGGACAAATGGAAGCATGGGCAACGCCAAGCATTAAGTTCCGTTGCCCAGTGGCGAAGCTTCAGCAAAGCTTCACCAGTGCCGTTGCCGATGCATGGAATTGTAGATTATAGGATACATGTTGCGGTTGGCATGTGCCTATTAGTGGTTGGATGCTTAATCCCATGAGTGATCCCTTATATGTTGCACACAAACCTATATACATAGGAATTTGAGAAAACCTGATGTTCAGTGTTACATTTTTTTCATTGTTGTCAGTTCTGTGGTCCTTGCCTCAACATGTTTAGAATTCTCACTCACTATTGAGCATGGCATTCCTTTTCTAACATATCTTTGGTTCCCTGGTAATTTTCAACTCGCAGGGATCTGAAACTGCTGAAGTATTAATTAGGCTCTATGATATGTATGAAGTCAAAATAAATTGTTTTCACTTCATACATATCTTACTAACATGTAATTCAAGTATTTTTATTTGTCCTGGACGTTTGGCGCCTACTTTGAAATTATGATGCTAATTGTTCTCCATACTTGTCTGTGGATTGGCATGCTTGCTGACACTGACAACATTTGTGCTTGTTCTCCTTTTTTTGCCCCCTAATTTTTGTGGCGGAACACGGGAATGCTTACGATTGAGCAATATCTATTGTAATTGGGTCCTGTTTAGTTATCTTTATAGATAAAAGATGGGTACTTGGGTGAGCATGTGGAGCTGCAGAAGTACTTATGTAGTTATGTTTGATACAGATGCATTACAATTTGTGAGTTGTGACAATAGTTTATTATGCTTCTAGATTTTCCATTGTTCCCTTCATGTATTCTTTTAAGATTGCAGATGCTGATCTTTTTTCCTAGTTTCGAAAAAAGAAGGAATACTACAATATATTTGACACATCCAGTAATGAAGCTGTACGACCTTAGTGATCATGCACATAATACAAAGTACAGTACCACATCAAACTTTGTTTTCTGTTCGATTGCATGCTTGTTAGGCGTTGCATTTGTGGATTACTGTTATTCTCCAGCACAGTGAAATACATTCAGGAATAACATTGGTGCTGTTTGAATTATGCTGCTGAATGTTTGGACCTAGGGAAAATGGGTATTTTTGAAAAAGGCATAATATTATCATTTTTTAATCATCAACATTCTTATGACTTCTTTTTCCTAATTCATGTTAATTTTACACTCTTTGTATTCGTTTATGAATAGTCCGACTAGCCCTGGTCAACCTACTGTTGATCTGCTAATATTTGCCACAAGTACCACACGGTTAGACTCAATGACATGTTTTAGAGCGCATTACTGATGGGGCCTGAAATTTTATATTTCTTTCCAGGCACTTTATTATTGTAAACCATTTCGGGAGCAGTTGCTGGAATACTGTGCCAATAACAGGAATCCTGAAGATGCTGAAGAAAATCTGCTGACCTGTTTAGCAGATCTTTTTTCACAGGTGATAGTCTACTTTGTGGTATTGTGCTTATGAAATGAATTGGATAGTGATAAGTATACTACTTGATAATCTTCCTTTTTTTCCTTTGGATTTAGAAAATGTGTTGTTCAGTATATTGAGATGTTTATGCAATTATGCGTAGTTTTTTTCCATTCCTTTTTTTATTTGTATTAGGATGTAGTAACTTGGTGGGAGCTGGCTTTAATTATTGCATTTGATTTTGAGTGACATTATCCCTATGTACTGGGGGTACAGCAGTCAGCATACCTAGAATTCTATTTAATTTTATCTGTTAAATGAAACTGCAAATTTGAGAGTTTTGAACTATGATTTTTTTGTAACTCATAGGGTCCTATTTGAGAGCTTCTTTCTTTTTCAAGTGGTGTAATATTGTACAAGACACAAATCATGATCTTTTGTGATTCCTTTGTTTGACACTGATTGCATATTGTGTCGAGTTGTTTGTAGTTGTGTAATGTGTACTGTCTTAGCTGACAATGGCTGTTGATAAGTCTCTATTGCCTTTCATAACTCAGTTTATAACTTTCTCTGAATCTGCATTTGTCTCTTATTTAAAACTAAATGATTAGCTTATAGCATGCAATATTAAGTAAAGTTGTGAGTTACAATTGGAGCAAGTGCATATACCTAATACAGGTTCTAATACCTAATGTTAACCTTTTTTCCGTTCTCACTGCATGGCTTTTCTACAGACTGTTTTCTTTTGATAATGACATGAATGATATTCTCTGCAGATAAGTGCATCGAAGAAAAAACTGGCGTTATCGCTCCTAAGCGATTTGTTCAAACGGTTAAGAAACTGAATGAATCCTTTCGGAGTTATATGCATCAGGTAACCTGCAAATGTTTTACAGCGGCACGGTATCAGGTTAATTGTCAGATCATTAACCTGATAAGCTTCAGGGAATCTAGCTAGTATGATTCAGTAATACAAATATACAATGCCCCAGCTATTTGTTGCACTGCAGAATTTTCCTCTGTTAGTCCAATATTTTGTTTCTTGAAATTTGCTAGATTTTGAACCTTTAGATTCTCCCCTTTTCATCTCCTGGAAATGCAGAACAATGTGAATCACAAATGTACTTTTTGTCCCTTCTTCTCATGTTTACCCAAGTCAATGAGTAGTAATTTGCCTTTTTTTTTCCTCTGCTCTGTAGGATGCCCATGAATTTTTGAATTTCTTGTTGAATGAGATTGTTGATATTCTGGAAAAGGAGTCTAGTTCTGTAAATCATTCTCCGGAGACGACATCTCCTGAAAAGATGTCAAATGGTGCAGCAGTGCCTGAAATCAGAAAAGAGCCACTTGTTACATGGGTACATAAGAATTTTCAGGTAATTTCAATCTGTTGAAAGTAAATTTTCTCCCTTTAATTATGAATTGAGCGGAACACAATGGTTACTTTTCCACTATGCAGGGTATTTTGACCAATGAAACCAGATGCCTAATGTGTGAGACCGTAACTGCTAAGGATGAGACCTTTTTTGACTTAAGTGTTGATGTTGAACAGAATAGTTCAGTTACAAGCTGCCTGAAGAGTTTTTTTTCCACTGAGACATTAAATGCTGATGACAAGTTCTTCTGTGACAAATGCTGCAGGTAACAAAGATAGATGTCATTTTAGTGTCACAATGACTTGTCTTTTTGGTGGGATTGGGAGTTGGGGTGGGGGGTTACTTGAGGCCTTGTTCACTACAAATGATTAGTTACAAATAGACTGCTGGATGTTAGCCCCAAAAAGTTTGGATGGCAGTATGGCATAAAAGTTTAAGACAGAATTGGAATACAAGAGGCGCTAGTTCATCATTTCGTTTACTGTTGGTAAATCAGTATGTCTCATTCCAGCTGTGGTCACTTTCTCTTGGTTAGATGGCCATATCAGAAGGAATTTCCTTGCCTGGATTTCTTGTAATAACAAGTACTGAATCATTATTTTTGTATTTGTGGAGCAGTTTGCAAGAAGCAGAAAAAAGGATGAAGATAAAAAAGGTACCACAAATATTGGTTGTACACTTAAAGCGCTTCAAGTTCATCGAGCAGCTTAATCGGCACAAGAAACTGTCGTATCGAGTGGTGTACCCTTTGGAGCTGAAGCTCAATAGCATATCTGATGACGCAGACTGCGAATACTCACTCTTTGCTGTGGTGGTCCATCTCGGGAGTGGACCCAACCAGGGACACTACGTAGCCAAAATCAAGAGCCATGATCATTGGTTGTCCTTTGATGACGACAATGTCGAGATGATCCCAGAATCCACCCTGCAGACATTCTACGGCTCCTCCCGTGAATATTCTAGCAATACGGATCATGGCTACATCCTGTTTTATGAGCGCGTTGATGGGAACTGCGATGAGAAGACCGACTCGCCCAAGGCTGGAGCTGGAGCGTGATCGCGAACTTAGATTTTGGGTGGTTTGGTTTCATATGACTGAATTTTAAAAGGATATGAACATGCAGATTCTTTGTTCTTTTACCAACCTTAGCCATTGTACATTTCGGATATAGTAGATGTACAGTTTAAAAAGAAAAAGTCGTTTGGGGTTTGGATCAAAGTTTTCATAGGCCTGTACATTTGACATTGTTTACAGGATTTTAATTTCAGACAATGTTTGTCAATAATCGATCTCCTATTCCATGTTTATACCTCTGTTTCCGTGGTTACTGAAGAAGGAAATAGCTCACGAAATTGTAAGGATTTCACTGGTTATATTTTTTTAAAAATCGTATTCAAAGCAGGTATATTTTTCAAAATAGAATCGAGCTCCTGCCTCCTCGTGCACAAGTGAACTCCCTCTGTTTCCGTGGTTACTGAACCAGGAAATCGCTCACGAAATTGTAGGATTACACTGGTTATATTTAAAATTTTCGTATTCAAAACAGGTTTATTCTTTCAAAGTAGAATCTGAGCTCCTTGTGCACAAGCGAACTGCCCCAGACGTGGGAGCGATTTGGCCGGCAGGCACCCTTTTGTCTCCTGCTTTTACCAATCGAATCGTACCAAAAACAGGGGAGAGGCGACGAGGGAGAAAGGGGAGCAAAGCGGGCTCCGTCTTCGGTCAAGGGAAGAAAAATTTCGGGGCGCACCGGGGCGGGGCGCATTCTGGAGGCTTGGATCGGAAGCGAGCGAGCGCGACGAAGGCGGACTGACGGAGGCCAATGGGCTCCTCGTCCACCCGTGCGGCGACCACGCCGGCGCCAAGCCGGCGTAAGGTAGCGCTCTGCCTCGCGCTCCTCACCCTGCAGTACGGCGCGCAGCCCCTGATCTCCAAGCGCTTCGTCCGGTAAGGCGACCCCACCCACCTCTCACTGCGACCGCCTAGTGCGCCGGCTCCGGTTGGTCCTACATATTCGACGGCCTTGCTTCCCTAAAACGCTATTGTTGGTCCACCCGTTCGATTTGGAAACGCAAAGCAGGCCCCGTGGTGGTAGTTTCTGTTAATTCTTTCCCTTCTCGTTAGGCACTAGGAGCTAACGCGTGCAGGTTTGGGTGTGCGAGCTGAAATGCGTGGATGAAGTTGAGGATGCACATGGCGAATGGTTGCTTATTCTTGTTTTGTATGCTGCTGCAATTATTAGTTGGGCCTCACTGTTTGTGCTTGTTTGATTAATTGGGTGGGGTAATACTTGCTTGTTTGAGGTCAAGCGCTCGGGGCTTGGATAGTTAGATGGTTGAATTATGTAACCCTGGTACAGCTTGATTAGCTTGTGTCGCACGACTGCTAGTCTGGATTTTTTCATCCTTGAAAAGCTACAAACACTTCAATATGAAACCTAGATGTGGATTTGACAACTTCAATATGAAACTTACTCTATCAGTGCAATTATAGACATTCTACTCTTAGCAACTGATGAATCGAATGGGCACAACACTTATTCTGTGTTAATAAAACAGTCAGCCAATTTCTTGTCATTGCACATTTGCCATGTCGTAGGTATCAAGATACCTTTCATACATCATTGTGCACTTCTTTGAACAATTCCTGTCATGAAATGAAACCTAGTACTATTGGAATGTTCTGAACCCATTTTGTTTCTACTACTGCAGTCAAGGTGCTATAGTAACTTCACTAGTTCTTGCAACTGAAGCAGCAAAGGTCTGACACTTATTTTGATCCTTTTCTTTCCTTCTTAATGAAGACAACATGACCTTTTCTGATTGTCTTTGCATGCATATAGGTTATTTGTGCAATCATTTTATTGATTGCAGAGGGTAGCCTGAAGAAGCAATTCAGTAACTGGACTCTTGCTGGATCACTGACCGCATCTGGGCTCCCTGCTGCTATCTATGCACTGCAGAATAGTCTGTTGCAAATATCATACAAAAATTTGGATTCTTTAACCTTTTCAATCCTTAACCAGACCAAGCTTTTATGGACGGCATTCTTCACATTTCTTATTTTAGGGTATGTCTTTATACTGCCTCATATTTAGTTCCAGTTTCTTAAAAATAAAAAATACTCGAGATAGGATCTTCTAAGGAAATAACTACCAAAACATGTTTTAGTCGATCTTATACTTTCTTGATGATTGAGTATTCTGTTTCAATATTGTACATCAAATGCTATTGCTGAGATCAGAAATTCACTACATAACTTCAAAGTATCATTCGTATCTCTGAATTCAATTTGTATATTGCTTGAAAGTTTAACTAGAATGTCAATTGATGATCTGATGGTGTATACTTTTGAATCAGCCAGGAAATAATCCTGCCAGCATAATTGTTCTTGTCCAGTTTTGCTTAGACGTTCCTTTTTTTTTTAACTCAACTGAAGTAGCGTAGGTGCCATCAGTAAAAAGAAGGGATAAGGGGACACCTCAACTCATGTTGCTCTCCTGCGTGTTCGAGAAAAAAACTCAACTCATGTTTAATTTTTTTGACAGTAAGTTAGCTTAAGGATTTGAAGAACTAGTAGTGACCAATGTTAATGAAACCCGGGATGACATTGAATCAGTTCGCCGGCGAATCAGCCAATTCTAAGATCTATTGAAACTATTTTTATCATTTGGTTTGCATGTCCTAATGAAATAAAAAATATTCATAGCATTCTTCAAAATAGCTTATTCTTGAGATTTTGTTACAAATCCACATATTTGCAGCTAAGTTCTGTTGGGAACTAGAACTGGGTTTGCAGTTGGCTACAAACAACTTACTACATGAAATGTGGAGCTTATTTTGACCCCTCTCCATACCTGAAGTGACTTCCTTAATCATTTAAATTCTTTCCTTTTTTTTTTTTGCAACATCTTGCAGGCAAAGGCAATCATCCAAGCAGATTTTAGCTTTGACCCTATTAATAAGTGCTGCTGTCCTATTAAGTGTTGGGGAGAGTAGTAGCAAAGGTTCTAAGGGAAGTGGTCCTGACTATGTCTTGCTTTATGGGATCATTCCTGTTACATTTGCATCCATGCTATCTGGGTTGGCATCTTCTTTGTGTCAGTGGGCGTCTCAGGTTGGACGTACTTGCCATGTTACTGTCCAGGGAATTTATTCATCTCCGCTGCTAATACATTCAGTAATATAGTGCAGGTTAAAAAACATACCTCTTATATGATGACTATAGAGATGTCATTTATTGGAAGTGTTTGCTTGTTAGCAAGTACATACCAGTCACCAGATGGAGAAGCTATCAGGAAACATGGTTTTTTCCATGAATGGACATTATGGACTTTGGTGAGCATATTATTGCTATTCTGTTTCACTTTATTCCCATTCACCATTTGATAAAGCTTGGGATATATCTACTGGTGCATGCTCAAAAATCAAATCTAGTTTAGCACTTAGGTTTCAAAATAAATAAATAAATAACCAACTGGTTTTGCTGAAATGTACTAGCATCGTACAATGTACATGATGGCTATTGTTTCATGTCCTAAAGCTACACAGTTAGTCAACAGCAACAACAAAGCCTTTTAGCCCCAAGCTAATTGCTGTAGGTTGTTAGTCATGAGCAATCAAATTATTGGATGCAGACAGCCTTAATGTGCACCTGTTCAATACACATTTTAGTCACCACTAAGCTTAATGACTCAAATTGTGTTTTTCTTTCAAAACTTGTTCTATTATCAAAATGGCTTAAACTACTGAACACTTGTTGGGAATTTGTATCTATATTTTTTAGTCTGTTGTTTAGCTTCTTTTAAGGTCGAAATTATTGTCATTGTCATTCCTGTTGCGGTTGAATTTAGTGCTGCTCTTTTGATGTCATTGGTTGGAGTCTTACATTAGTTAAGAAGGCACAACAAACCAAGGGAAAAGGGAATGGAAACAGCCCAGCTTCCGCTGATTAAATATATTGGAAACATGAAAGAATAATTAGTGAGTGTGTGCAAGTGAAATAGGATGTAATATTTGTGGCAAAGGGTGCAATGTATCAACAAATTTAATTGCAAGCCTTAATACTTCTTTAAAAAGATGCAAACGTTATATGCCTCATCCAACACAAGTCATTCACAAATGGAAGCAAAAAGGATGTATTCTTTGACTAAATTCACAACTGACACGGGTCTTCATCAATTTTTGGGTCCCTAACCACCATTCTTTTCTTCAGGTACCGGTCTTGATGAATGCTGTGGGCGGAATTCTTGTTGGCCTTGTTACAACTTATGCAGGCGGTGTTAGAAAGGCAAGTGCTTAATTGACACTTCATGGAAAACTGCCCTCCCTTCCATTTGCATCTGAAAGTTCGAGTAACATGTTTTACTTTTCAGGGTTTTGTCATAGTCTCGGCTCTCCTTGTAACTGCACTCCTGCAATTTGTATTTGATGGGAAGCCACCATCGCACTACTGCTTGATGGCATTGCCACTTGTTGCTACAAGCATATTCATTTACCAGAAGTATCCATATGTTGATAGAAAGAAGAAAGACTGATCTGCATACTCGTCGGTGAATGAAATTTTGCATCAGCTGGAATTTGTGCCATTAACTTCGTGTTCGTCCGCAAAAGTCTGGAATTTGTGCCATTAAATTGGTCAGATATGACCCTTCACGAATTTTCTGTCCATGAAGCTATGTATCGATCTATATGGAATTTACTTCAATTAAGAGGGGACTGTCCTGGAATTAGTTTCAGCAATGGGACAGATATAACTTGCTTGTCGAGGGTGATTAGAGCTCGTCTTGAGGAACCTACTGTATCTTTCATATACTAATTATTCTATATGTGAGCATGAAGTGCCCTTTATGTCACATTTTTTTATTCCAACAAGGAACTACAAATCAAATATTCAATAATGGTTTCCATGTGCACGATCCTTCTCACTGAAAATCTGCACTTGTGTGTTGGTTGATTATGCAATGCTTCTCTGATTCGGATGGCTTGCTCAGATTAGAAAATGGATTCAATTCGAAATTTCCAATTTTGTAATAGGAGTGTCCATGTGATGTTTCTACTCTGGCAAGGCTGTGCGTGTAGGGGGTGTTATCTGGCAGTTTTTAGCTTTCAATCAGATGTGTAAGCTTTGACCAGCTTCCAGCATTCTAAATCCTGCTCATCTCTTTCAGATCATGTAATCATTGTGCAATTGTTTACTTGGAAATATTCAAGCAATCCTTTCCGAGGCAAAGAAGTAAATAAGCTCTGCGGTGTTCCATCTCATTGCTAAAGGTGTTTCCTCAAGTCTACTCAATAGCAGGTAAGTACTCTATCCCAAACTGATAACACGCCTTTTTGATGGCTATTCCATCAGCCAAAGACTGCAATAACCAAATGGGAAACGAACCTGACGCTAGAAGAATACATATCTGATGAATAGTACAGATCTTGTTGACAACTAGCAACCTATACCACAAAAGTTCTATAGGACTAGCTTCACATAACTGATTATTGCATCCACCATTCAGGAAGCTGCACGATTGATGACTTGCATGCACACCAACGCTATAGACGAACAAAATGTGATAATATACATATGTAACTCTCTGTCCAACTCCTAACCAATTAAGTTCCGACGCTTGGCATCAGTTGTCTGCTTTCCAACCTGTTGTCCTACATTTCGGGATTCAGAAAGAGGAAACAGAGCTTCAGTAAAGCATACTGAATTTTTTAACCTGCTATTTCTATACTTGAACCAAATCTAGTTAGTTAACGGTTATACATTTTACATGCATTTTATGCTGTAGCCTTAAGATGTAAACTTTAAATGTTGCGGGTACAGTTTTTTGAGAACTGAGTTACCGTGCATCTGAACTCACAATGACTGCGAGAGCTGACTCCAGTTCATCATTGTATGTGATTGCGGATGCCTGTCCAAATAACTCCTACTAGAAATGTCAGTTTCATCAGCTCCGTAAGGATCAGATTGGCCAGATGCTGCAGGTGGTGACCATACTGGTACCACCCCCTTCTCTGCCTGTCCAGCTGCTTGACGCCTCCGATGCAGTTGGCACCGCGCCCTGCATGCGATGTAGGGTGTGCTGAAGGTTATGCTGTTGATGAACGCCATTCATTCTGACAGCATTACTGGTCCCATCTTCAACAGTTTCTCCCCTTTCTGTCCGAGGATGCAAGTGCACATTCGATGGCACCTCTGGCCTACTGTCCTCGCTGTTGTTCCCAAAATCTGCAGTGAGTTCTGTTTCAGCTCTGGCAAATGAGGAAGTCATGCTAGGAACCATTTGATCTTCTCTTCTCCGACCAGCTATCATTGGTGTTTGGATTGCAGTCCGGACTGGTTCCCGGTCTACTTCCATCTGCAGTTCTTGAGGGAAATCGATTGGTGGCACTTCTGAGGAGTCACCAAGGCCTTCTTCCATTCCATTCTCTATTGCAGCGCGAGAGGCTGCCTCGAGCTCCCACATCTCTGATAGTGCGTCCTGCAACCTGGAATTGGCTGCATCTAGCTCAATAATGGGCCGAGGGTAGTTGGAGCCTAGCTCAACACCTGCAGCCTGAAGCACAGAACCTGGTGCGTCCCAGGGGTGATGAATCCATTCCGTTGGCAACCTTGCCAGCTCTGGCAGCCATCGCCGGACATACTCCCCATGCGGGTCAAATTTGTACCCTTCAAACTGAAGGAACACATTGCACAATTCAGTTAGTCAATCCAGACACAAGATAGATTCAGAGGGAGGGAAAAACTTGTGTACCTGAGGATTGTCAATACGGTCGAGTTCACGGCCATCAGGGAGAGACCCAGAAATGTACTGCCAGCCTAATGCGTCGCTCTCGAGGTCAGCATCTAGCAGTGTGTCCCAGAAATATTTCATTCCCCAGCGCCATGGCAGCTGGAGCACCTTGACAAAGAAGCTAGAGACGACAACACGTATCCGGTCATGCAGCCACCCAGTAGCCCAGAGCTCCCTCATGCCAGCGTCGACAAGAGGGTAGCCAGTCCTTCCTTGTCTCCAGACCTTGAAGTACACCTCATTGAGGACCCAGGGAAAGAACCTGAGGTGCGACAGGAGAGGCTTCTCGAGGCTGCAGGGGTGGTTGAAGGTGAGGTACCGTGAATACTCCCTCAAGCCAATGGACCGGAGGAACAGGGTGCAGCTCTCCTCGCCAGCATGGTTGCCCTCGTTGCTCCACATGAGCTGCTTCATCCGGACCTGGTGGAAGACCTTGCGCACGCTGAGCTCGCCAAAGTGCAGGTACGGTGAGAGCAAGGACGTGCTTGTGCTGTCAGCCTTCTTGCGGTTCACGTAGTAGTCCATGAGTGGGCCGTTGAGGAAAGCAGTCAGCGCCTTGTCAGCGTTCTGCCATCCCGGTGACCAAGCCCGCGCTAGCAGAGCATTGCTCCCCTCTCCGACTCATCTTCGAAGACCAGCTCGTCTGACGGACACCTCGACAGATCACCTGTTTCAGCAGTTTAAGGTCAGTGGTGGTCGATCTCCAACAAGTGAAACGTTCGTGTAAAAAAATAAATGAAACATTATCAGCTGATGCATTTCGACACCTGAATTGATCCTCTTGGGCGGCAGCAACGGCGCGGCGGGATCTGGCATGCACAGGCACCTGTTCCAGAAAGGCGCGAACATGGTAAACGGACAGCCGTCGTCGTCGAGGACCTCCCACGGCTCGTACAGCAGGTCGGCATTGAAAGATTGCACAGTGATGCCCTCGGCCGTCAGAAGCTCCTTCACCCTGTGGTCCCGGACCAGCGACAGGGGGTCTGCAGGGAGGGCACGGGAAAACGATCGGTGAGCAACGGCAGGCCATTCGTGTTAGTGAAGACGATAAGATGCTCCAGTTTTTTAGGGTTCTTGGGCAAAACTCAAAAGGAGAAGCTGGTTGTGGTTGGTGACCCGGGGCCTGGTGCAAGGACTTTGCTCTTTTGGAATTAAAGAGGGACGGCGGCGGGGAGTGTTTGATGGCAAAGTCTAAGGCAGATGCTAAACTTGGGGTTGTTTGACGTGTGGAGTAAGGGCGTTAATGTATAAAAATATCCACAATTGGCAGACCATGTTATACTGTTCATGGAAAGATCTTTTTTCTAAAAAAAATAAACCCCCCTCTGTTTTTACTATTTGGATCATGAAGGACTGGATCTCCTTCAACCAGAACAGAGTCGATGGAAATCAGAGGTAAGAGTCATTTTGACATGGAAACAAGCTGAAGATTGCATCATTTTTTGGCTACGAAGAACTGCAGCAAAGCATAAGTGACCAAGAGCAATATGTAAAAATCCATAGGTTAGAGGGATCGAACCGTAGAGGTGGTTGAAGAATAGGCGGGTGGCGCCTGTGCTGCGGACGATATCGAGCAGCGCGACGACGGCGTCGGCCGACCGCCGGGTGATGAGCCGGCTGGCGCCAAGCCGGCGGAGCGAGGCGTCCAGGTGCTTGAGGCTCTGGCTGAGCCACCAACGGGACACCCTGCCAGGGTAGTACGGCTCGTCCTCCTCGGGCGCCCAAACGTACGCCGGCACCACCTCGCCCGCCGTCCGCGCCGCCGCCGCCAGCGCGGGATTGTCCTCCACGCGCAGGTCTCGCCTGAACCACACGACCGTCCGCACACCCGCCTCCCCGGCGCCGCTCATGGACGACTGCGACGCCGACATGGCCACCAAATCCGGACCCCCGAAGTCAACAAGCTCTCGTCCCTCCAGCAAGATCAGCAGCGGCCAAGAACAAGGTCCTCCAGGTTCCTCCGCTATGAGCTGCTCAGGAGAATCTACACCAAGAAGTGGCGATAAAAACTGTCCCCTGCTCTCAACTCTGACTGAAGATTTCCAGGAACTGTGGAATGAGCTCGATTGGATTATACCGATCTCTTCAAAGCGATTGCATGTGCGGTGGAGTAGTCTGGCCAATCTCCTTCCTGGTACAAAATCAGACTACTTTTTTTCGCCTGGGGAATCGATGAAGGCGGGCGTTCTTGCTGGGGTTCCTTCGTCTGAGAGAGAGAGAGAGAGAGAGAGAGGAGGTGTGGTCCAGTGGAGAGGGTGGCCTGCGGATATTGGGATTGGTTGGTTTGGATTTTCTCAACTTTTTCTCTTGTCCATTTATCTCCTCTGCTCCCTTGGCCTCTCTCTCCTCTCCAATAATATTCCTTCTGAGTTTCTGTTTTGTGTTTCTCCTTGTGAGAAAAGAAATTGGGGTTGCCAGATTCTGCTGGAATTCTTACCTGGCCTCTGACACGTGGGTTCACGTGCTGCTGCCTATTTGTTTCACCTGATGCGTATAGTGAACACACCATCTATTTGGGGCTTGCTGACTGTAGTACAAGATGCCCTTTTTCGTTAATCAAGTTTTACCACATATGTCTATATGTAAATATGTTTATAAATTGTCATATGGTCTTGAGAGTACACGATCCCCCTAGATCTGTTTACATGGGAAAAGAGCTATTATTTCAAAATTATTTGATGAGTTGTCCTTTAGAACTTTCAACCTTACATATAAAATTTACTCATTTCTCTTTAGAGCTAAAGTTTATCCCAAATTTTAGCTCACCCGTTCGTTTCTCTAGGATTAAAGTTTAGCCTAACGTTTAGTTTTAGCCCATGAAAACGAACACCCTTAGCCCCTCAAGAGGTGCTAAACTTTAGTCTAAATTTTAGGTGCTAAAGTTTAGTCCTCATGGAAAACGAACACCCCATTAAGACTTCAAAAAATGTCTTTGCACTTGCATCTTTTATTATGAAGCATGTCAATACTCAATGGTGCCTACCACCTCCGATCCCTTTTCTATAACTTCGAATTCCATGGAAAACAAGAGGTTGACTCATTTTAAAAAGTATTTTATAAATCATTTTGTTTGAAATCATATAACAAGTGCAAATTGGAGGGCATGCTGATACTATTTGGGATCAATGGAATCCTCCACTTCGTTTTCGCTCAAAAAAGTATCTACTTAGTAAATTGTAGTGGTTATAACAAGTCACCTTTTTCTTTTGCAGTCCTTCACGTATGTATGTTACAAACCATTTTGAGGGGCTTCTTAACCCATGTATACAAATGCAGACCTTATCAACCTAGCTGAACCACCTGTTAACATCAAATGACCTATACATTGCGATTTGACAATTTGTTGCATTTTACTCCTCTGTCATGAGTCGTGATTACTCAAAACCTGTGTCCCTTTTTTTTTTCATGTAAGAGCTCAATTTCTTACTCGACTCTTGTTATGCTCATAGACGTCGTTCTTTTTTATAAAAAAGAAGGTAGACAGTGATCAACTTGTTAAATCGTTGCTTCCTTTGTCGTGAAGCTCAATCTGTCCTCCTTTTTTCTTTATTCCAAGAAAAGCTTCAATTTATTGGTATGCTTATTGATGTTCTTTAAAGAAGATCCACTGTCATCAAGCGCCGCACATGGGGAGGAACCTAACTGATAGCAGGATCAGCGCCTGAGTGCTTTGCGTCATGAAACGTTTACCAGACATGGGTTTACATTACTTCGTCGCTAGCTGCTATACCTGTCTGCCACTGGCACCAAGGTACGTGTTCATCTAACCGAGAGCATTGCGCCATTGCCCATGCAGCTTGCACTTACCTAGCGTGCATCTTGTCGGGAGAGTGACCACGACACGTCAATACTCTATAGCACGCTACCCGCACCACGACCTCTGCTTTGTTTGTAAGAGAACGGCCACTGCTTCGACAGACCACTATAGGCAGTAGGCTCTCACTCTCAGGCAAGTAGGTGCTAAAAAAACGCCGTACCATTTGAGACGCCTGCTTTGAGCTTTGCCGAGAAATTAAATTAGCCAGGTAAGTAAATTGGATAGCCATCGTATGTTGCAGTGTAAAAAATCTTTGATCACTTCTTCCAACAAAAACTCTATACCTGAAATGTAACGATATTTATTCCTACCCGTTGCCGTGTTTAGACGAAAGCAGCGACGCGTTTGAGCTTTTCGAGTTTCCTGTCATCAATTTACCTTTTGTGGTTATAAGCCACACAATATGACACAAATAAGCATCATGAAAGTCAAAGGGAACATTTGCCATGTGGTTATTATTATTCATTATTAACTCACAACAAAGAGTTGCAAGACATTTATGGTGTGAGGGCTCCCTCCTCACCCTTGCAGTACTAGGAAAGGTTTACCACAAGGTTCTCTAGTCTTCATCGCAGCTGTCCTTTCATTAGAAAAAACGGCCGACACTGGGGGTATCTCTCTCTGTCGCCGTCGAGACTCGAGAAGGCTTGCTATTATTGATTAATCTGTTTAGAATAAGGGTGTGTTTGTTTTCTGGGATCTAAATTTTAGAGTTATCACATCAAAAAGAATCTTATTATTTGAGAGTATTAAATAAAGTTTAATTATAAAACAAATTACATGTCCCTAGACTAATTTACGAAACGAATCTAATGAGGTTAATTAAGGCGTGATTAGAAGACTGTTACTGTAGCATCACTTTAGCAAAATATAGATTAATTAAGCTCATTAGATTCATCTTGAAAATTAGCACTAATCTGTCAATAGGGTTTTGTCATTAAATTAACCGAAATATTCATAAATAATAAGATTCTCTTTGATGTGACAGTCTTAAATTTTAGAGGAGGAAACGAACACACCCTAAGACGATTCCAGCAATCCTCATTCGCGACTGATCCATCTATCTCGAGAACTGGTCTTCGATAGATATATTGTAGCCACTGCCTACTGCTATGTACAAGAGGCAGGAACCTCTTGTTCCATTATGTGAAAACAAAAGATATATTGTAGCCATGGGCTTTTAGAACTCTAAAAAAAAGATATATTGTAGCCTACGGGTATGAAGTCGAATGTTTACTAATACAAATGTGGTATTACATATAGCCAAAGGTAATAAGTTTGTTACTCCGTTGCGAAAATTACAAGTAGTCCGCAGTTTGGTTCTTTTTGCGATATACATGAGAACATTGAGGAGAGTGTTTACAGTATATTGTGCGCCATTTTATTCAACTTTGGTAGGCGTAAAGAAGCCTAAACATGGATGTTTGTAATTGGGTACTAGATTAAAGCATGATCTTTCCAAAGGTTTGACTATCCTTTTTTATGAAACATGATATGTAACCACGCATGAGAACTTATTTTTATGAACACACACATATATCCTATTATTACAAGCGCCATCAAGTAATTAGCCTGTTGATCTTAAAAATCACAAAATCGCCATAGACGTCTCCTGTAAAAAAGGATCTCACCTACCAGTGAAAGAATAATTAGTTTCACATGCAACATCAATATGAGATTCAAACTTGAAGTGGATGGATTCTATCATGGAGAACCTAGTCAGCTTATATGTATCTTTAAAATTAGTAATTAAGTTTATCTAAAAAGGTTAAGATTTGCTTGCCTTTGAAAATAAACTTTTCTTGCCTAAATTGAACAAAAAATCAACAAAGTAATAAAACATTTAAAGATGCAGTCATGATCAAGTACTTCAAGCACATCCATCTAGTAAAGTCCTCGACGAGAGAATCCAAACCGGTCGACATGTGGGTTTGCCCCTTACCCTCTCCAGCTCTCTGTGCTGGTCCACCGTGGTTCCGGATCACTCCACCGTCTCAATCAGTTTTTTCCCGTAACCTTCCCCACTGTGCACTGTCTTATGCAAGCTAAGGTGTGGTGAGGATCGCTAGCATTAGGACCACATCGGCGGAGGTGTTCGCCTCTCCACCACCCGTTCTTGGCCACGTCCATTCTCACGTTTTTTCGTTACCCTCTAGTTCTCTCCCATGACTTTCTTCTGCTTGATCTGTCTGCCGATATATGTACAAACCATAAAGATAAAAACAACTTTGCACAGCCTGATGATTCGGATAATCATATCGTGGCTACGCAGAATCTATCTCACAGATTACTTAGTCAGGTACACGAGCTTACGAAAACGCTGTAAGCTAGCTATCGCGTTCAGTGTTCTTTGTCTCTTAGCTCCGTGTCATCTTTTATCTTGTTTGATTTGGCTTTATGACGACATGGTAGAGCTAGTAGGCCTCCGATTATTGTCGTGAGCAGTTTTGAGTGTAGAATCTGCAGGATAAGCATCCGAGCGGCATATGACAGCTAAGATGTGCTATATACACGCGCCCCGGCCGGCCTGTTTCCATTTCGTGACCAGTGATGTGGTCCGTCTGTTCTTCCTCATGGCTGGGCTGGCAGCATGGTGTGCATCATGTTTTTCCATATTTTGCCTCACAGAAGCAGCTTAGCTTCTGTATATGCTACTGTAGACTCGACCAGACGGAACTAACTAAAAGCATTTTTCCACGGGCACAGCGCGACAGGAGCAACACAGGGCCTTGAATGAAACTATATAAAACCGATCACCGGTTGGGAGAGGAAGCTGAACTAGGCACTCCAATCCAAGAAAGCGATGCGTTAGAAAAAAAAAGTCATCTCCGCCCCGGCCAGGTTGCATATCCGAGTCCGAGTGAGGACGGACGGAACCGATTCCTCTTCCTCCTGGCCGGCCCTGGCCAGAGGAGGAAGAGGAATTGAAACCTGATCGTTTTCAGTTGAGCGCATCTCGCACTGACGACGGTCTTATCGCTTGGTAGTAGGAATTATGCGACCGGACCAAACCACAGTCGAGAGACATCACGTAGCAGTACGCAGGAATTGAAAGGCCGTTGTTCCCAGGTTGTGCATTGAATCTGCTCGATCCGGGTTCAATTAATTAGCCACAGGATGAAAGCTGCTCCGTGCGGCGATGAGTGTCCCTGGCTCCGCTTTCGGGCACCTGGGTGGGTCAGATCACCAGATCGGGTCGGGATTGCGATTAGACAGCCTAACCAACGCTTATTGGGGGACGCGGAGAGCCGGGTACTCAACGGTGATCCTGCCTCTCGCAGCATTTGACAGGCCAAGTTGGTAAGTTACTGGAGCTGCATATATAGTAATTCACTGCATCTTGGTGCTGCATGGATGACTCGAACGTTCACCATGTTCCGGGGAAGACGAAGGAGGGAACAGCATATAGAGATGGATGGCGTCAGTGCTCCCGTCACTCGGGAGACTGGGGCAAATGACGGCGCCGGCTGCGCACGCCACCGGTGGCCATGTGTGTGTGAAAGGGATCGGTCCATTCCTGCCTGGCAGTAGGCCGTGCCCGTATCGCCATGTGTGAGTGATGCGGGAGCTGACAAAACCAGCCCACGTGAAGTGACGATGGCCCGGCGCGCTTGGAAACCAGCAAAGTGATGGCGTGGGCGTGCTCCGTGTTGACCCCCGCGCAGCGCTCTCCCCGTCCAATGGAGAAGGACGTGTGGGTGGGTATGGCGAAGTCGGCAAAGCGAGAACGCAGCACGGCATGCCCTTTCGTTTTGCTTCTTTAGTATATAAAAAAAAGCCACATGGACGGACGAAGCAAGAGGGCATGAAAGCATTCTTGCCTGCGCCGCCGGCTGCCTCTTCTTCATGGCTCAAAATCAAAACGCACCCGTCCGTACGTCGCCGGCCGGGCAGGGAACCGGCCGCCTCTCGGCGACACGCGGCGGGCCCGGGCTGCTGCCGCGGAAGGTGAGGTGTCGACGACGGCGCGGTGCACGTGCATCCTCATCCTCCTACCCGTGCCGCGCCAAAGGAGAGGAGCACACGACTTGGTGGTTACGACCTACCTGGCCCGTGACTTGAGAGGGCCGTAAAGATATTCGAGTAGCAGAGTGATCCTATCTGTACCAAGCGAGGCCTTCCGACAGTAATGCAACTCACTCGGGACGATTTTCCAAAGGGAAAATTCCCTGGTTGTCATAAAAAAAATGCTTCTTCCTTATTGACCATAGAAACGTTTCAATTTCCTTAGTGGTCATTGATTTAAGATGTTATGCCTTAGTTAGTGGCTACTTTCACCAACTAATTCATTGAACAGTTGAGAGGAGAAATGACAAAATTACCCCTTAATTAAGGCATTTTATACCATAACGTTGTAAAATATTAGTATGTGTATGCTCTAAATAGATTTTAAACAAAAATTGTAGGTGCAAAACAAATATTTTTCACATGTTATATAACAAATAAATATTTTTAGATAACAAATTCCATTCTTATACTGTACATGCACCGGGATTTTCACATACAAAACATGCATGGTGATTTAAAAGATCCATTCACAATCGTTACGATTGAGTAACACAAAGTGGCATGGCGCCACCATCTACGCATCGCGACCATAGCACATAGCTCAGCTCGCGCAACATGTCCGCCTAACCTACTAGTTGTGCACGCGTGCGCTCATACCCGTCACGTGTCGTCCACATCACTGACCAGCGGTGCGCACTTGCTCGCATCCTTCTTGTCATGCGGTGCGTGCGTCATCTATCAATAGCCATTTGTTTCAAACACCGCCAAATTCTTTTAAAAATATTGTATAACATTTGAATTGAACCTTTCCATCTAAAATATATTTACTACAATATTATACTAATAATATGCAACGTTATTGTCAAAAAAAAAGAAAGGAAAAAGAACGGGTAACTGCAGGCCAAATTGGGGATGCATATAAATAGCCCAGTAGGCCCAAATACTTGGTTTTATGGTCGTGGATGCTAAGAGGAAAGACAGGGCCCATATGTTGGTATGATGGCAGATATTCTTTTTTTTTTCATTTATTTTTAGTAAATCTTAGGTCTCATGCGCATGTACTGTTGCATTATGAAAATGCCACTTGCCACTTACTGTTTCATAGCCAATTTACTGACGGAATCGGAATCAAAAAACCAGTTTTGTATAATACTGATGTTCTGAATAAAGGAAATCAGGACTGTACTCTGGCCACGCAAGTCAACACTAATAAAACCAAAAGAAAATTCAGAAAATATCCTTAGGCACTCACATTATAAAGAAATAATTTGGAGGATGAGCTTGCAAAGTGTGGACCAGCAATTTTATTTTAGGCAAACTAGCAAATGAAATGTAGTGCCTGCTGCCTCCTAATCACCATCCACGGACCTCGAATTCCGTAGAATAGTTTGTATTATTGGGGGCGGCAGTGGCCAAATCCAAATCCAACGGACCGGCCTTTTCCTCTTGGAAAGTTTCCCCATTTCCCAATTCACGAAATATCTTACCCCACGGACGAGGGAAACCCACTGACATGTGGAGCCCATGAGGTCTGGACCATTAGTCAGTGAATAGAGCTTGCTAAAACTGCAGTGCAGGGAGATTGCAAGTTGACTTTGAATACGACGGCCTCGTTTCCGCACCTCTGTTGGTATTTTTCTGTAAGCTCCACAAGGTTCTCAGAATTACAAGCGAGCCCACAAAATGGATTACGACTAGCTCACAATTTCAAAGGATGGGATGGGAATACAAGACACAGAAAAATGTATCAACTTAGTCCCTGTTCATTTCCTCGCCTCTAAAATTTAAGATCTGTCACATCAAAGAGAATCTTACTATTTAGTAGTATTTTTATTAATTTAATAACAAAACCTATGTCACGACCTCCCCTCTAATTTGCGAGACGAATCTAATGATCTTAATTAATCTATGTTTTGCTACGGTGATGCTACGAGTAAACATCTTCTAATAACACCATAATTAGCTTCGTTGGATTCGTCTCGTAAATTAGATAGGGGTCTGCAATTAGTTTCGATATTAGACTTTATTTAAGTACTCCAAAATAATAAAATTCTCTTTGATTTGACTCCTCTAAAAATTATATACCTGGAAACGAACAGGGCCTTATTCCTATTAATGAAAGGTTCACCCAGTTGTGTTTGCAATAAAGAAAAAGGCGAATTTAGATGGTGACAGATCTGGACAATGAATTGATGTGTGTGAGCCACTTATAAATAGAAAATTAACGTATGATTAGGGAATAAAATGCATCATTTCAATTGTGTTTTTTCTTTTTACTGCAAAACGCATCTTTTCTTGTTCACATTTGTGACGCAACCTCTCCTTGGAAACTGATGAAACGGCAGGCCGTGCCTTGTGCTGACACTATAGACGCAAATTTCGCTTATCAAGTGGACTGGAACGCAAAAGGCACCAAACCTCAAACGACACCCCCAACGCGTCGTGGCAATCCAAGTCGTGCAGTGGGTACCACCAGTCCACCACTGGCAATGGGCTCCACCGCCAACCAGCTCGCCGGCGCCGCCGTCAGCGGCCGCGGCGCCATCGCTTTCCAGGGTGCCACGGCGGTGAATTCGATGATCGTGCCTGGCGGCGCTCCCTCTCAAGCCGTTGTCGGTGGCGGCGGTGGCGTCGGAGCCGGAGGAGGGGACGACGACCCGCGTGCCGCTCTCTTCCGGCTGGCTGCCCTCGGGGACCACATGGCCGCCGTCCGCCGCCGCATCGCCGCCTCCCTCTCCGGTGAATCGCGTCCCCTCTCCGCGGCCGACATCCACTCCGTCTCCTCCGAGATCTCCTCCGCCGCGCACCTCGTCGTCCTCAACGCCGCATCCCTCCTCGCTTCCTCCGTCCCCGTACCTGCCCCATCCCCATCCGCACCTCCACCTTCCCTGTACTACGCTCCCGCTCCGGCCCCCATCCAAGAGCTCCCCGCTGCTGCCGCATCCGCTCAAGAGCGCCCTCAAATGGTCGCTAGTGGCGACGGCGACTACGACGTCGTGGAGCTCGACGCCAAGGAGCTGCTTGCGGAGCACATCCACTTCTGCGAGATCTGCGGCAAGGGCTTCCGCCGCGACGCCAACCTCAGGATGCACATGCGCGCCCACGGCGACCGCTTCAAGACCCTGGACGCGCTCTCCCGCCCCGGCCTGCCCAAGCCCACCGGCGGCCGCGAGGTGCGCTTCTCCTGCCCCTTCGAGGGTTGCAACCGGAACCGCGCTCACCGCCGCTTCCGGCCCCTCAAGTCAGCTGTGTGCGCGCGCAACCACTTCCGGCGCAGCCACTGCCCCAAGCTCTACGCCTGCGACCGCTGCGGCAAGAAGCGCTTCGCTGTTCTCGCCGATCTCCGGAGCCACCTCCGCCACTGCGGTGAGGAGGCACAGTGGCGCTGCTCCTGCGGCACCACCTTCTCCCGCAAGGATAAGCTGTTCGGCCACATCGCCCTATTTGAAGGCCACACACCAGCCGTCACCCAGCCGAATAAGGAAGTTTTGGCTGAGCCTACTGAGGCATTTTTTGAACCCACGGAGGAAGGAGGAGTTGAAGGGAATGGTGATAGGGAGGAGGATGAGGAGGGCGGTTATGACCTAGAGTTCTACGAGAAGTGGATGGAGGAGCTTGGAGGTGGTGCTGGACCTGCAGCAGCAGGGCAATAGGCAATAGCAATACAGCAAGGGCTGTTTGGGTAAGCATCATTACCTTCCCGCCATTTTGCTGTCGCGTAAAAATTTCAATTTGACAAGATTTTGGCGCGTAGAAGCTTTGAAACGATTCTAATATGCTAAGATTAGGGTACATGTTGCAAGCCACTATTACAAACTGGACATTGTTATTCTTCTGCAACTTGACAAAATCTTTATTTAGATCATGAAAGCTGCTAGAAATTCTTGGTTAAGAAATGAGTCACGATTCGTTGGGTCCTGAACTCCGGATAATGATTTCGATAACCATTAGACGTTATATAGATAGAATAATATTAATTTGTGGTGTAACTACACTTGTGGAATTGATTCTATCCAATTCTCCATGAATGCAACTAGGTCTTGCAGCTGTATTGCACCAGCCAACTGTCCTTATTTAGAAATTTCCTTGTGCAACTAAACCCTTGTATCTTAGACACTGGTGATCGGATGTTTCGTACTTGGGTTGGTTTACTGGGGATGAGTTTTGCTGGACATGACTCATCTGTTTGACCATAATAGTTGTTGAAGATTGCACTGCACGTCTTTTACTCGAATCATTTGTAGTGGGGATGAATTTCGCTGAACATGGCCATCCTGTTTGAACAATTCTTGTTTAACTTTATAAAGCTCAGATTTTTCTCCAGGACATTTTTCTAGCTTTTCCTGTATGCCCTGGCTGCTTCTCATATTAGTGTATGCAGTTTATCTTCTATATGGAATGAATCGTGGTTGAAGATTGCACTGGACGTCTTTTACTCAAATCATTTGTAGTGGGGATGAATTTCGCTGAACATGGCCCTCCTGTTTGAACAATTCTATTTGTTTAACTTTATAATGCTTAGGTTTTTCTCCAGGACATTTTTCTAGCTTTTCTTGTATGCCCTGGCTGCTTCTCATATTAGTGTATGCATTTTATCTTCTATATGAAATGAATCGTGCATGCCATATCTCGAGAATGTCCCGTCTCTTAATTTACTGTTGGTGAGTAGTACAGTAGCAATGACAGTAGGTTAGGCATGGACCCTGATTTTATATATTACATTAGAGGTTGTTTCACGGTTCTATTGGTTCTGTCATTTGTGGCTGCCTTGTTTGTTTATGTGATAAACAATTTGTATTTTCCCTAGTGTTCAAGAATTTAAGCAACTAAATGGCAGTGGTTTTGAACTTTTGATTATGGAGATTTTTGTGTATGACACCGGGTTTGAGTTCAATGGGGGTGTACTGTACCTAGTAATGAGTTCCATATAGTCATAATAAATAGTTTGTTATGAAATCTTTTATTAACCCCTAGAGCATAGAGCTCATTGAATTAGCTTTATTCGATGTCTAGTTTCTTTATTTTTGGACAATGGTGTTTTCCTACTGAGCCATACAAAAAGTCAACTCTTTATTACTTGCTCTCACGCTATGCCTATTCCGATCACCAGTAGCAGACCTGATATACTAACAGAAATTACCGTTTTCAACTAAACCCTAATATTTTAGACACTCCAGTATTCAGATATCTCGTACAGTCGTACTTGAGTTAGTTGTAGTGGGGATGAGTTTTGCTGGACATGGCCTGATGACCATTCTGTTTGATCACAATAATTGTTGAAGATTGAACTGGATGTCTTTTACTCAAATAATTTATAGTGGGTACGAGTTTCCTTGAACATGGCCCTCCTGTTCGACCGCAATTGCTGTTTAATATTAAGCTGGATGCTTGATTGCAAGTAACAATTCTATTTGTTAAGCTGTTCTAGCTTTTCCTGCGTGTCCTGCAGTCCTGCCTCTCATATTAGTGTGTGTTATCTTCTTTATGGAATGAATCATTGAACACGTCGTATCTCTAGAGTTGTCTTGTCTCTTAGCTTAGTGTTGGTGTGTAATACTGTAGCTATCACGATAAGTTAGATATGGATCTTTATTTGATATATTATACATTAGAGGTTGCTTCAAGAATATAAGCATTTCTGTTCATATGATAAACACTTTCTATTTTCTATATTGATCAAGAATATAAGCAACTAAACGCCGATGGCTTTAATTAGTGTTTGTGTGTATGACACCAGGTTTCACCGTTTGAGTTCAATAGGGTGTACTCTACCTAGTGATGAGTTCCATAGCCATAATAAATAGTTTGTCGTGAATCTTTTGCTGACCCCTAGAGGCTAGAGCTAGAGCTTCTTGAATAATCTTTATTATTGTCTAGTTTCTCTATTTTTGGACAACAGTGTTTTTGTACCCAGCCATACAAACAGTAAAACCTTGATTAATTTCTCTCACGGCTCACGCTATGCTTATTACGACCACCAGCAGTACACCTCCTGGTATCTTTATTTACACCTTTTTGCAAAGGAATTTGTTCCTTTTGTTGTTAAAATCTCTATTCTATTTTTCCTGAACATGTTCCCATCATAATCTTTGTTGGTTCAATTTATTCCTTTCGCTGAACTACAATTTTACTGTGTAAGAGTACACTCCACTCCACTTGTTTAGGTTTCTTGCTGGTTATAACATATAACCAATATTCTCAGAAATTATATGACATATGATTATGAATGTCTTGTTCTTGTAGGAGGATGACAGCAAGCGGTGTCTGACATGGATTAGCGGACTAGAAAGTGAAAGCAAGTCGTGATGAACAGAGGTGGCTTTAACTATGTCTATGTGCCAATGTGCGTGTGTGTGTTCTGACTTGTAAGGTGTTATGTGCCGTCACCTTGTTTTCTTTTCTTCGTTGTTCACTTTGTCTTGGTTGCTTTCTGAAGATGGTTACTGAGTACAGACGTGAAATGGTTTAATGCTATGCTTATGTCGCCTGCTGAGGTGTGTGGTTCTTGCGGGATCTGTGCTGCTGATGCCGATAGATAGGAAAAAGAGCTCCTCACTGTTTTGCAGGGCTTGTGGCAGCTAGAGTAAAATAGCCTGTGACCTGAATGAGCTCGGTTCAGATGGGCAGATGGCCATGTATTTTCGAGTGCACACCAATGTTTGTGCCCAGTATCAGTTGGGTGGTAGGTGATCAGTGCCAGCATGATCAATGAATGAATTCATGCCCATCCCTGTCTTTCCTCCCATGCCACCGGCTCGGTAGGCACGCATTTGGACTTCCGAGCTCGTACGGGCCGTTTATATGGCTTGTCTCAGTCTCACCGTCATGGGCACCATCGGCGCCGTCACTTCCAGTGGAAGACCTGCCCGCTAGCCACTCCAGCCAAATGGCCGCCGCTGAAGCTGGTCGGAAGGAATGAATGATTTGGGGAACGAGAATCAGTGACGTCTAGGGTTGGTTCTAAATGGAATATTTCTTAGCGAAGATGACAAGCTACACAACATCACTATTCACTACAGAAAGCCGATCCATCATACCATAGATCACACAATGCGGAGAGACTGGCTCTGTCGAGATCATATGGAACTACTCGGCTTCTTACAACGTCACTCCACTCTTCTGAACTTTCGGACGGACAGCCATCACATTTGCAGAAATAGAGACTTGTACGATGATGTTTTTCCTGCACTTGGTAGCATTATCAATGGATGTTACCGACACCAAGAGCACTGCAAGTCTGCAATAACCATCTCACCACATATGTATGATCTATCTAGCTAGATTGTACTAGCTGCGATGCAGCACCGGCGCCAGGTTGGGCCGCTACTTCTTGTCCTTCATCATGGCACGATCGCACGCGGATTTTTCAAGCATAGATAATGAACTACACTGACATCTCTAACCAAAGCTGATCCAGCGGCATGATCACACAATGCGGGGAAACTGGCGCTGTTGAGATCATATGAAACTATTCAGCTCCTTCCCAACGTCACTCCACTGTTCTAAACATTCTGCACAAAGGAAGAACTAGAGGCTGCAATGACCATCTCACCACCAACACGGCAACACCTGTATAATCTATTATCAAGCTATCTGATTCTAGTAGTGATGGAGCACCGGCGCCAGGTTGGACTTGTAAATGTTTCTCCTCCTGAAGAGGTCACCGAACTTCCGCAGCATGGACCGCCGCTTCTTCTGCTTCATCATGGCGTGATCGGGGTCGCCGTACTGCCCCACGTCGTCGAAGTGATCGAACTCGTAGCTGTAGTCGTCCATGGCCGCCGCGGCCGCCGCGGACTTGAGCTCGGTGAGGTTGCTGAGCGACGCGAACATCCGGTCCTTGCGGCCCGCCACCACCCTGCCGGAGTCCAGGAACGCCGCTGCGCTGAGCTTGCCCTGCACCACCTCGCCGGCCGCCCACTTCTGCAGCGGCGGCAGCTCCATCGCCTTGCCACCACCGTCGGTTGCCGTTTTCCTAGCCGCCGGCGACGCGAGCTTGTCTTCGAGCTCCTTGGCTCGCGCGCGCGCCGCGGCCTCGCTGGCCTTGAGCGCCTCGTTCTCCTGCCGCAGGTTGCCCAGCTCGCTCTCCTTCTCGTCGACGGCGTCCTGCAGCCTCGCGTTCTCGGCGGTCACGACCTCGAGCGACTCGCCGGCCGCGTTGGCCTCCTCGATGGCCCGCTCCAGCGCGCGGTGCATCTCGGCGTTCTCGGCGTCGAGGTCCCGCCGCGTCTCCTCGGCGTCGCGGCGCGCGGCGGCGGCGTCGCGCGCGCGGGCGAGCAGCGCCTTCTCCCTGGCGCGCCACGACGCGGCGGCGCCCCTCCACTCGTCGGTGAGCGCGCCGATCTGCTCGGTGGCCGACCACAGCTCGGCCTCGGCCTCGCGCAGCGCCACGCGGAGCCGCTCGGCCTCGGCGTTGGCGCGCTCCGCGTCGGCCTGCGCGTCGGCTAGCCACGCCTTCACCTGCTTGGCCTCCATGGTGACCGCGGACAGCGCGGCGGTGAGCTCGGCGGCGGCCTTGCGGCTGCGCTCCTCGGCCTGCGCGGAGGCGCGGAGCTTGGCCTTGAGCCCGTTGATCTCCTCGTCCACGCCGCCGAACATGAGGTCCATCACGCTCCACTGCGGCGCGGACGGTGGTGGCTCGGCGGCGCTGGTGGCGCCACTAGTGCCTTGCCGCTGTTGACGCAGCGTGGCGAGCTCGAGCTTGGCCTCCTCGAGCGCGATCTTGGCCTGCTCCAGCTCCTTGGTCTGCTGGATCAGCGACTCCAGCATCTTCATCTCCGTGTGCTTCGATACGGCCACCTCTCGCTCAAGGATCCGCACCCGCTCATCGCCTGGCGCCTTCGCTTCCTTGGCCGCGTCGCCATTGGCCGTAGTCTCCTCTCTCATCTGAGCCCGTTGCTCCTCCTCGCCGTGCTCCATCAACCCGCTAGTGCCGCTCTGCAACACGAGTCCATCACGACCATGTTATTGTTACGGCTATATTATTGGCACCGCCCATGATTTGCGCACACCCATTCAGCCTTGCCTGTAACTACTACTACTAGGCAGGTACCAGTAATGATCACCTCGGAAACGAGTGGCGAGTACGTGGCGGACCGGCTGCGCTCGTGCCGAGGCTTCGCTGTGGGAGACGAAGAAGTGGGTGCTCCCCAGGACCTGGATCTGCACGGCACGGCGAACGCTCGTCAGAAACCCAGAGCCACATCCACGTGAGTTAACAAGTGCCGGCGCTCACCTCGTCCTGGACGAAGACGGCTGCATCGCGGCAGAGCAGTGGCGTTTTGCGCTGTGCGGAGGAGAACGTTGTGAAGCAGAGCAGTTTTATAACGCAGTTACGTGGCTCGGGGCATGGAGCAGGTGAAATCGGAAAGTGACGGCGGATTGACCACCACCGTTGCGTGCGATCCCATGCAGCTCTTCTTTACAACTGGTGGTGGCATATCAGCGCGTGATCCAACGGTGTGCCATTCGATGTTCCATCCCCTGATCACTCAGGAGATACTACTTTACTCCGTTAATCCCCCTCTAATCACTCAGCGCATGTGTACTTTACTAGGCTAATCCGGTCGCATAACTGGATAATTTGGATGGATCTCCAGCTCCAAATCGCGTCTTGTCCAAAGCCGTAGCATCATACGGCGTCGACCACGGACTGAAAGCAACCGACGTCGTATGCGCATCGGCATCTGTTGTTTTCGGCCAGCAAGAGGCGGTCCAGTGGCGGAGCGGTCAGCAGATAAAATTATTTGCCAGCGGACTGATGTGTCGGGCCGGCATTGGTGCGGCAGCCGCCGAGTTGAAGTTACAAAAAAAAAGGCTAATGGATAGTAGGTTCTTGTCACGGCCTGCTTGTTTTAGCATCGAAGACACAAGATGATTAGGTAAGCCTGGCCGCCATCCTTTCTGAAATTCAGGCAATCAGTTGCCTTCCCAGGAACAATAGGAAACGAAATAAACTGTCGTCCTTGGCTTAGCCTGCCATTTCCAAGTTCGTTTTTGCATAATCCGCGGAGAAAAGTGGGAGTTATGCAAAGGCTCCGTCCCAAGAAGAAGAATGGATGAGTACCGCGTCAGCGAAAAGCGAAAGGAGGCAGCGGCAGTTGCGTTTGCATCATCCATGGCCATCTCGCCGGCGTCACTCCCTACCTGCCGCTGGACACGATAAACTTGTTTGCCCCCAACACTAGCAGTGGTCGGCATCCATTTGACTGCTTCTTCCATCCCCCTCATCAAGCAGTGCACGAAAAATCTCTTGGTTTTCATCAAAAAAAAAAAAAATCTCTTGGTTCAGAATCACCGCCCGCAGTTAGGTAAAAGCGTTTCAGAATGACGAGGCACCGGAGTCTTCGCTTGTACTAGCTTTCCACGGCCGTCGATGGGTTCAGGTTCAGCACTGCACAGCTGTTCAGAGATACGTGTAGAAATGCAATTATCGGATCGGAGACGGGACATCTACACGATCAGACGATGCCAGCCACTGAACTGAAACCTCGGGTTCTTCGTACGGCGACTGTACGTACGAGCAAACGCTTCTATTTCTTTCTTTCTTTCGAACGCAGTGGCACGAACTCTGCGTAATAATTTTTCAGTGAAAAGAAGATACATTAGCAAGTACAGATTCAGTATATCTCAACTTCCAACTGAAGGAATCCAACAGTGCTCATAGCATGGTTGTAATCTTCAACTATCCTTTTGCATCCAGCTTACGGAGTCACAAGGGTGGCTACGGAGCTGGTTGAACGGGATTGGTAATCTCTACACAAAGTGGAAAGGCAGTGCACGGGTAATAATATGTTATCACGACATAGGTAAATGGAACCGGCAAACATAGGCAGAATAATTCAGACAATCAAATTTAGAGATAGTTGAACATTCAACAAAAGGTGCATTCATCACGACACACGCGCCTAAATGACCAGACTATCCGCGCCTCATTACAGCGAGTCAAGCTTATCACCGGACTATCCCCTACACACAAACGCTACGCTGAGGCTAACACAGAACAACGCAAAGCACGGAATAGGACTTCTCACTTCTCAGGTGGCCAGGCTTAAGCCCTCTCACCACGGATCCTCCTCGCCAGCTGAATGTCCTTGGGCATTATGGTCACACGCTTAGCATGGATGGCGCACAGATTGGTGTCCTCGAAGAGACCGACCAGATAGGCCTCTGCAGCCTCCTGCAGAGCAAGAACGGCATGGCTCTGGAAACGCAGATCGGTCTGCGCAGAGAGGTTCAGGAAAGAGTCATGAATGCAGGTTATTTAGATGGACAATTTCCCAGTGTTAATAAATAAATGTGCTTGCATGGCATGAGTTGTTCACCTTGAAATCCTGAGCAATCTCCCTAACAAGCCTCTGGAACGGCAGCTTCCTTATCAGCAGCTCAGTGCTCTTCTGGTATTTGCGGATCTCACTAGAGACAGTGGAGATATGAAATCAGTAGTTGAAGAATAATATCTCAAGTCAGAGAAAACTGTAATCAACTATTCGATTGAAGAATGTTAAGTGTACATACCGAAGAGCAACAGTTCCAGGCCGATAACGGTGAGGCTTCTTGACACCTCCTGTTGTTGGGGCAGACTTACGGGCTGCCTGTCAGAGGAAACAAGGAAATGTTGTTTAACAAAAAAAAAAACGATATGCAAAACGACATTCACTGTGTACTTGGGACGGGAGTACATAAAAGCAAATAATAAATAGAACAGTAAGCTTTCACAGACCTTGGTGGCAAGTTGCTTCCTAGGGGCCTTTCCTCCAGTGGACTTGCGAGCAGTTTGCTTAGTACGCGCCATCTAGCAAATGTTTTCCTGCAAAAGAACACTCAACTATGCAATGACTGCAAATTGGAATAAGAATCTACATAAGCCTCCTTCTACAGCTCAAGCTTATAAAACATTAAAATCTTCCAGAAAATGACAGACAATCTGCATATAGAAACACAAGCAACAACGGAAATTCATCTGCGCCACTCTCCAAGCAATAAAATGGACAAGTTTTGTTTACACCCAGCACATGTGAAAAGGATCTAAACAAACTATCAAAATATTGTTGTTCAATTTCTATTAGTGTGTGTGCACTTCTCAAATTCTTGTTAGTGCAATAGTACACAGCTCTCATGCATATTTGAGAAAACAAATTAACAGGCAAGGATGCCTAACAGTAATGTTTGAGAAATACTCAAAAGTGTTACAGAAATGTTACAGACCGACAGATATATTGATTGAAACTAAGCTTCTATAAACTGAAGATGGTCGACTTTTACAATTGAAGAAGGAAGTCCTAAAATAGTCACCAAATCGGATAAACTCGACTAGCGGCAACACAAATTTTCCCATAGCATCTTACTACATCAAGGGTTAGCTTGTTCAAAAGAAGGTTTATATGTTTATGCTTTTATACTCAATCATAGATCAAATGAACATTTATTTGGTTATGCACGTAATAGTATTTTTCAAATATGCAATAATCATGCGACATTAAATAGAAAAACAATATAACATGAACTAATTTAGTTCTTATGTATCAGCAGCAACATGTTGTCAAGGATGCCAAGATCACTTACAAACTTCAAAACACTGCAAATTTTTTGAAAGATTTTTGTGCCCCAACCCATCCTGGACGTTTTATGGCCATCAAAGACTGAAGAAATTCTAAACATCTCTCAGCGTGTAGAAAGTATTTAAGCAACTTCAACCATAAGCACAGCGGCACATGACACCAAGCAATGAGCATAAACCCAAAGTTTGCTGCAACTTAACACTTAGCAATTGCCATTGCATACTCAAATTGCCATCACTCTATATGGGGCAGTATACAGCTACTTCCATTCGAAATTTACACGAATCCAGAACAAATTCTACAAGGTGCTGCGAGTAATGCTACATAAAGAGGAAGAAGAAACAACCACAGAAAAAAATACAGAGCCACTAACCCCATCAAACGATCCGAGAAATGCATTAGTTAAATCGGAAGTAAACTAAGACAGGAATGCAGTGCCGATTATAAGTATTAGCATATAGATGCCACAAGCGCTCCAGCTATAACCCTCGAAAGCGATGAAGCCGAAAATTCAACAGCAATGCATTCAGTCGCACTAATCTACCGCACAATGCGAAATCGTGAACCAATTTGGTACTATCCGCAACAACCGAATCGAGAAGAATGCTGCAAATAACATCAACTAGGCACCGCTGGCATCGAGCGCGGCTCGGCCATCGAATTGGTCACAACAGACCATCCGTCCGGAACCCTAGCCACCAGCAGATTCCGCCAGCGGAGAAACGAAATGACCACCACAAAACCGCCCACGGAAAGACGCGGAATTAGTAAGAAGTAACATATCGAATGGGGGAAGGAGGCGGGACCGCGACTCACCTCTCCTCTCGCCGGATTTGCTCCTTTCGCTCCCCAAATCTCTTCACCTTTTCGCCCAAACGAACAGAGCGTTTAGAGCGGTGGCGGATTTATAGGGAGTACATAGGCGACGGACGGCGGCGGCGTTTCGGCTGAACCGGGCGGCAGGCGTGACGCGTGAGGCGTGAGTTGCGTTTGCGTGTGTGATTCGGGTCCGAAGGACATCGGACACGGACACGGATCTCGCGTCGTCGCTACTGGGCCCATTGTGATAGGATAGCCCACCGGTTTCGAGTGGACTGGTGGGCCGCGACTATTCTGCGCCTTCCCTGAAACGCGGACTTTCCTGGTCTTCTCAGAGAACGAAATAAAATAAGAAAGACTGGAGAATGAGCAAGGCAGCATCCACAGTGGACGAACGAACCCGACATCGTTTGGGATAATGGATGTGGATGTGATAACAACGAATAAAGTCCTCCGAGCCGCAATGGGCTGCGGTTTGGTTCTGTTTGTAGCGAATCTTTCCGTGTTGCTTCGTCTCGTCGCCAGTATCTTCCAGCTCTCTCTATACCATCTTTTAATTCTGATGAAGTCGTAATCAATTTCCAATTTTAAATCGAATGAAGTCTCAATCAACTCCTGATGCGTTAAGAATTATCTAGCTATAGGCATGACTGTAATAGCAGAGCATGGTACCATGGGCATGGGTGCTTTTTTCGATCAGTACGTACCTTTTCTCCGATCACTACTTGCAACGATGATAATGCATAGGCACGTTGTGGGCTGGCATACCGCACATGTCATCATGTGTCAATGTGTGTGGTTCAGAATTTTTGACGCCATTATGCAGCGAGCAAATATAAGTTCCTTCTATTCTTTGTTTTTTTCTTTCATGGTGGGACAAGTTTCAATGTCTGACGTCGCGTCTTGAATTGTCCTCCGAGGAGCGGAAGCGTTTTTGGTAGAGGCAGGGAAAGTTTGGTTTGTAGCCAATGACTGCCAAATCAAAAAATTGGTCATTAATCGTGTAGGATACATGTTTTTGGATTGCAGCTAAAATTAGCAAATTAATAGACACGTGTAGTGGGTTAGTTCATTTTCATATCAAAGTTGACCAAAATGATGGTGACTGAATTGATTAGCAAAAATTTAGCTGGCCAACGATTTGGCAAGACACACATGAGCTAAAACCAAACAGCCCGTAGTCCACTGCTCGGCACAAGAAAGAAAGAAAGTGCAGTAAAAAGGAAAACCAGTTCCGACATCCGGAGAGACACAAGTGCGTAAGCGTTGACGTCACCGGAACATCAGATGTGAGTCACACGTTCCGGATAAAATAAAAGAAGCAAATACAAATAGAAAAAGCAAAATCGATTAAACAAAAGCAGGCACTGGGCTGCTTGACCACCTTCAAAAGTGCGGACCCTGGGCCCCACCAGCTCATTCCGCGACTTGGGAGGGAGAGGTCAAATCTTGGTCCAGGTCCAGTGTCTCTAGCCGACGTCTCCTACACTCTCTGTTCCAGGCTGCGATGCGATGCTACCTCTTGTCTGCGCGGAAACGTCCACGTGAAACTCCTTTTCGGGTGCGCGATGGCGCCCGTGCTCTCCATCAGAACCGATAAGCTCCAGTCAAACTGCGCATGCTACCAACATTTCGCTATGGCCCTTCCGCCCTTCAATTCGGTTATGGTTTTATGGAGCTTCACACAAGGGTCCATAGTGATCTCTGGACATAAATAACATATTTACATTTTTTGGCCATCAATCAATTGCAAATTAGTAAACACATATAAATAATTATTGGTTGGCTAGCTGATCAGTGAAAGTTGAAGTTGTGGAGGAGATGATGGTCATCACTGATCACAACGATGCTGAATACGGTGATGGTAAAACAAAGTTGATATTGAAGGCCCTCCTGCCGTTATGGTAAAAAAGAGGAAATATAAGCATACATATAAAACTTTCAAAAATTAATAGAAAAAAGATAGGAAGTTCCGCTCCCACCAAAAGGAAATAATATTGAAATACTAGAACATAGACTTGGCCTTTTAGTATTGTTTTGAGGTGTAAAACTCTGCGTAACTCAAAAGGTTAATTTTAGTTATGGTGAAACTAGCATATCCGATTTTGTGGGTTTTGTATTTATAGTCCATAGTTTCTAGAAATATTTACAACTAAATGTTTGCATAAACCACCTTGTAAGTCAGATGAAATTTGAGACTGCCACACATAATTTTTTTTGTTGCAAATCCCCATCCCTAGTGTATTTTGTTGTAAAATTAATCTTACCTTGCACATGTTTAATTGTTTGACATACGTTCACAAATAAAAATTCAACAAATTAAAGGGTGCTAAATTTAACATTGTTAAAGTGCTTAAATGAATCTAATTCATCTTAGATTCAAGAAAAAATTGAATTCAAATTAATCTTACACTATCTGAAATATCATTCAAATAAAACTCCGATTGTATTTTTTTTGTTACATATTCTTTAAACACAATGAAGACCGTACTACAAAAGTTTCTTAACTTTGATACGTACATAATTTGTTGCTTGAATAAAATAATTTATGTGCAGAAATGTCAAACTCCAGGTGACTTGTGGATCGTTTTGTGCTATTTTCCCCTTTTCTAGCGTTAGATGATGTTCCTGTTGACAACAAATCATAAATCTATCATGATATCTTAATCTCAAGATCAATATTTTACAAATATTTGTAAGGGTAGAGTGTACTGTACTCCACTCTAAAATTA
This sequence comes from Chloris gayana, assembly GCA_031894775.1. Classification (NCBI taxonomy): domain Eukaryota; kingdom Viridiplantae; phylum Streptophyta; class Magnoliopsida; order Poales; family Poaceae; genus Chloris; species Chloris gayana. The sequence continues at coordinate 101,542 of JAUNZO010000304.1, read as the reverse complement.
TTGTTGCCGTTAATTCTTTTATCACATTTGATCATTCATCTTATTCACTTTTTCTAAAAAAATATATTATATTTTGTTGAAATATTACTAAAAAACTTAAAATATAACCTATAATTACTAATAATTTTAAAAATATTTTGAATAAGCGAATGTCTGAAGTAATGAAAAAGTCAACAGCGACAATAATTTTGAAATATAGAAAGTATTTATAAAGGTAAGTATTCTATCATTCAGAAGTTCCTAACCTAAATGGTTAATCCCAACTTCCATCTAGTTTAGTTTCTCTATTTGTTTAGGAGGATTTATTTTGCTTTTAGCAAAATTGTTTGAATAATTTCAAATAAAAATGTCCTATGTGTTGCCTGTTTATTGGCACAGGAAGTGATAATTTTGCAGCCGACCGGATTTTGTAGATGTCTTCGAGCGAAAATCTGAACCCGGCAAGCCTTTGTTCGCCCGAAATCCAAAGTCCGGGCAGAGGAACCTGCCGCGTTGATGGCCGCAGGTTATAAATTACCCATCGTGTCTCGTCGCCTCTTCCACCTGCAAGTCCGCACCAACCACATCCCTAATCACCCCAAACCAACCCGAAACCAAAACCCAAACAACACTTCTCCTCTAATCGCCGCCGTCGCCGGAGGGCTTCGCAGAGAAGCGTCGTCGACGGTAAGCCATTCCCGCCTCCGCCTGCTGTTTCCGGTGGTCTGTAGCTTTTTTGGCGGGAGGAATCGCTGGCGTAGGTGGGTTGGCATAGGCCAGATCTTGTGTTTCCCGCTTTCGATGCGGCCTGCCGTGTTTGGCTGCCCGCGCCACCCGTTTGACCTTACTGAGGCTCGATTTGTTTGAAGATCGGGGTATCTTGTTCGCTAAAATCCGTTGCGCTCGATATGATTGCAGGTTACTTCCCTCGCGCTTGTGGACGAGGGGGAGCGTCGGCAACTCGGCATGGCTTCGACTGCGCCTCCGTCTTCCTCCGTGGCCGGGCTCAGCCGCCAACCGTAAGTAGCACTCTGCCGTGCCATTATTCTCCTTACGACTCTCACGTGCGTGTTTGTTCACGAGTTATGCGAGCTTATTCTGTTAATTTTTCTGATTTGTTCTGCTTTGGCGCATGGAGAACCGTACCTTTGTCTGCTTGATATATAATACAGTGAAAAGGCTGTGCTAATTTGATTTCGCAATTGTGTGAACTGGTGAGTAAACCGATGAGCAAGCATGACTGCACGAGAGTACCTGCAGCGATATGAACAACTTGGCAGTTAAAACTGAACTAGATAACGGTCTGCGCAGAATTTTAGTGCCCAATGCATAGGCATGCTGATTTTCGTTGCTCATAATGTTTTCTCAGTTCCTGCTTGCTTCTGCTTTTGTCAATGCAGGGCGCGGTTCTTGAAAGGGTGCAGCATCTCCAAGGAGACAAGAGGACAAACTTGCAGTTTTTTCAGCGCAAATTCAAATAATGCCAAAGTGAAATCTGTGGGCTTGACAATAGCATCATCCTTGAAAAAGGATGGAGGCTATCCCGCCAGCAGTATCTCTAGCAATGGAGAAATGCGGTTACCAAAGAGCACTTCTCTTCGTGGTCAAGACCATTCAGTTGCTGACACTATGACCCCCATGGATTCCATGATTGCGCCAGAGATCATATCTGCCAATTTGGCGCGTGTTGTGGATAAGTTCTCAGATGATGACACGGACACCGAGCTTGATTTGGATAGTCCGACAGAGGGATTTGCGTCTATCGCGGATGCCATCGAGGACATACGACAAGGAAAAGTAAGTATGTTGTTAACAGTCTACACATTATGCATTTGCAATGCCATATAATGCTCTTCTTACACTGGTTTTATGCTTGAAGCTTGTGATTGTTGTTGACGATGAATCAAGAGAAAATGAAGGAGACCTTATAATGCCTGCTTCCTTGGTTACTCCAGAGGCTATGGCTTTTATAGTAAGACATGGGACAGGAATTGTGTGCGTTAGCATGAAAGAAGACGATCTGGAAAGATTGAACCTTCCTTTGATGGTTAACGCAAAGGAAAATGAAGAGAAGCTGTGCACTGCCTTCACTGTTACAGTGGTATGACATTAGCATCATTACAGTGGCATTAACATGAGAGAATTTCCTTTTGCTTCTTCGAAGTATGTGGATGCAAAATTGTCCTTTTCCATTTTTGTTTGCTTAACAAGTAACTAACTCATCCGTAGTAGCAACTTGCTTTTTGTCATATTGTGACTCTTGATGTCCACGAAGAAATATTCCTTGGTAATGGAGAGACCTAGAGGAAGAACAACCTGCCGAGACTAGTGAAGTGGTTCCGGAGTTACCAGATCCAATTGGTTGTCGATTGAATGATTTTTTTTTATATTATACATAGCCTTCTTGAATTGTACCTGTGTCAGAACATTACTTCTATAATATGAAATATGCATGTCATAATAATCATAAGAACCACTTTTCTGAAAAAAGCTAGTAGATCTTGGCTTACGTATCAGCCTTTTGTTAGTTATTTGAGCTCAGTATTGGTCTACAATATTCTTAAAATGGAACCTTTTTTGCTAAAAAAAGAAAAACAACTTGTTTGCAGTTCTTGTCACTTGCCGTTTCAGTGAGCTAATTTTCTGAAAAAATTGAGCTAACTGTATTCTATAAATGTTTGCTAAGTCAACAATGCATATAACTGGCTAATTTCAATGATTGGAAAATATTTGAGCAACTTGCATTAATATTATCTGTTGCTTATTTTATTATTTTTAATTCTGATGTACTTGGAAAATACTATGCATGATGATTTTTTGTTTTATTATTCGAAAATATTTTAATTTTTGTTTTTGTTCTTAGGATGCAAAAGAGGGCACAACAACTGGTGTATCTGCTAAAGATAGGGCAAAGACGGTCTTGAGTCTTGCGTCTCCTAGCTCTAAGCCCGAGGACTTCAATCGCCCTGGTCATATTTTCCCTTTAAAATACAGAGAGGGTGGTGTTCTGAAACGAGCTGGACACACCGAGGCATCTGTGGACCTTGCCATGCTGGCTGGATTGCCTCCTGTTGCTGTCCTTTGTGAGATTGTGAATGATTCTGATGGTTCCATGGCTCGCCTGCCACAGCTACGGGTGTTTGCGGAAAGGGAGAATCTGAAGATTATATCTATTGCTGATTTGATCAGGTGAGTTACAAATGAAGAAACTCCAGCTCCCAATGCCTGACAATAGCGAACATTTCCAGCATTCGGCAGTGACATATGTCAATGTGTCAACTGTCATTTATGGGATGCTTGCTATTACAGAGTAGCAATTTCCCGTTTGAACATTGTTTTGATTACAGTGTTGTGCCTGTTTCTTACTTATGCTGAAATAACTTTTTTCTGTCTGAAAAATGGATATACCAATTTTTTTCAGGCAAATATAGAATCCTATGTTCTATTCTAGGCATTATATATTGTTCTAAAAGAAGGAAATGAGTCTATTTCAGTTGCTGTTTCTGTGGATGTACCCCTAGACCTAATTTCAAATCCTCTCCCATGCCAATTTGGGTTCTAATTTCTTATTTACAGTACCAACTATTTCCTTCTAGGTTGGTCGATTTTTTCCTAATTGTTCTAAAAGACATACAAAGTGCTTTGTTGTATCATCCCTATACGTGGCATGTGCATACTCCTTCGATAGTCTTATGTGCATAGTCTCTGGTTGTTGACATATTGATTGGTATGCTGAGTTGCTGACATCAGTTTTCCTATCAACAGATATAGGAGGAAAAGGGACAGGCTGATTGAACGTGCTTCTGCTGCACGCTTACCTTTGAGATGGGGTAATGTCCGTGCCTACTGCTACAAATCTGTTATTGATGGAATTGAACATATTGCAATGGTGAAAGTAAGTCACTGAAAATTTGCCACCTGTCCACTTTAGTTTGTTACTTCTTTGATCTACTCCTGATCTGATGATTTTCATTTACTCAATGATTAATAGGGTGATATTGGTGATGGCCAAGACATTTTGGTGAGAGTGCACTCCGAGTGCCTCACAGGAGACATTTTTGGATCAGCAAGATGTGATTGCGGCGACCAGCTTGCCATGGCAATGGAGATGATCGAGAAGGCTGGAAGAGGTGTATTGGTTTATCTACGTGGTCATGAGGGAAGGGGCATTGGCCTGGGTCACAAGCTTCGTGCTTATAACTTACAGGATGATGGGCGTGACACTGTGGAAGCCAATGAAGACTTGGGGCTTCCTGTGGATTCACGGGAGTATGGGATTGGTGCGCAGGTAAGACTTTAATTATCTCTTAATTTGTCGTCCCACCTTGCTACAAAAGATATTTCTTTTTGTTAAATGCTGCATGTGTAGGAAAGCTGGTCAATATATAATGAAATCAACCTATCGCCTTTTTCCTCATAATGCTCTCACTTCATACATATTTTTAGTCTGAACACTAAAAATATATATAGTTTCAATTGCAATAAATAAATAAAATTCCACTATTTTTTCTGTTAGTGCGATCAAATCAATATTCGTACTGAACTAATGTAGAATCCTTTTTATTAATATATTCTTCTTTACTTTTGAAAATAACAGGAATTTCCCAAACAAGTAGGGGATATCCGTGAATTAACATAAACAACAGATACAAAACAAATCCTACAAAAGCATATTAGGAAAAAACTCTTTGCTTGCTTGGACCTGGATAGCTGGTAACACTTGGAAGAAATTCATTCTTGTATTTTAAACCTGGATAGGAAACATATTAGATCAAAGTCCAAATCCATTCTGCTACCTACTAGGTTCTCTGACATTTGGCCGTTGCTTTGTAGATATTACGGGATTTAGGAGTCCGTTCAATGAAGCTGATGACCAATAACCCTGCAAAGTACAGTGGTCTCAAGGGTTATGGACTAAGCATTGTGGGCAGGGTGCCTCTGATAACACCAATAACCAGCGAGAACCAGAGATACCTGGAGACGAAAAGAACAAAGATGGGGCATGTATATGGGTTGGCCAACGGACAGGTTAACGATTCAAGTGACAGCAACAACTCAGAAGAGAAGCACTAGGCGCTAGCGGCCCCATCCACGTCTGAGCTGGTATTATGATAATACCATATTCTTCTCTGGCGGAGTTTATACTTCCAGATATTTCAGCACATTGATTTGTTCTTCAATTGTAACAGTAGGTTCAAAGAAAGCTAATAATAAAGGTTTTCGTTTTGCAAATTTTCCCTAATGTAATTCTCCGCTACCACCATATTGTCACTGTAAATATATGTAAACAGCTCCTGACAGCATATACTCCAACCGACATATATCTTGATATTAGTAGTCAGGAGAAACTTCTTTGGGTTGGAAGATTATACACCGTCAAGGCAGCAGTTATTAAGAGAGTTCTTAATTGTTGATCTGTTGTTCTGTGGTCTTGTGCGTGTGTCAATTGAGTTGTTACCGGGTAAACAATCGGAACTAAGATATAGTCATTGCTAATGACACTCAAATTTGTCAGTCGCAACTGGTCTGCTTTTCTTCTTGTTCCTTTACCCTGCAATTGATTAACGAGGCGGTTCGACCTCGTCAGATGAACGTCATGCAGTGCCAGAGTGAGGCTGTGAACCGCCGTGTTTGTGTGGTCGCCGACGTCCCATTCCCACCAACTCCCGCCGCAGGCTGCCGTCTGCCAACGCCAGCCGCCGCGCGAGGCCAACCGGGAACGCCTGCGGCTTCCTACGTCAGTCCGTACCCAGTCAAGCCACCAAAGTCACGCGTCGCTACCGCTGATTGCCGGGATTTTCCACGCTCACCGCGTTAGTTCAGTTTAGATAGCTTCTTCGAACAAGCGAGGAAATTGCTCTCTGTTCTGTTCCCACCTCTCCCCGGCTTCCCCTTCCTCCTTCCTCCTCGCACTCCGGCGGCCGCGAGCCCCACCCAATCCACCGACCGTCCTTTGGCCTGAGTACAAACCGGCGGCCACCTTGATGAGTCCTCCGGATCTGGACAAGGACAAGTCTGGATATGACCCCTGCGACAGTGAATGCTCACCTCCTCCCCCTTCCTCCTCGCCCGGCTCCCACGGCCGCACCAACTTCTTCATTGGTCTCATCATCGCCGGCTCCGTGCTGGCCTTCCTGATCATCTGCGTCTGCTTATTTCTCGTCGTCCGCCGAAGGAGGAACCAGCGACGACGGCGGCGAGAGGCGCTTCTCGAAGCCGCCATGGCCCCCGCAGCGCCCACAGCCAATGGGGGCGGCGGCGGCGTGGACCTCGAAGAAGCAGGGCAAGGGGACGAAGTGGTGCACCACGCGTGGCTCATCCGGACCGTGGGGCTGGACGAGGCGGCGATCGAGTCCATCGCGCTCACGCGGTACCGCGCGGGCGCCGCCGCCGGCGCCTCCGACTGCGCCGTGTGCCTCGGCGAGTTCTCCGACGGCGAGCTCCTGCGCCTGCTCCCCGGTGCGCGCACGCGTTCCACGTGCACTGCATCGACACGTGGCTCGGCGCGCACGTCAACTGCCCGCTCTGCCGCTCCCACGTCCTGGACGCCAGTACGGATCCCGCCGCCGCCGAGCCGTCCGACTCCCCTCTGGCCACGGAGGACGATACAGGTCAAGCCGCGATCGAGACAACGGACCACGATCAGCTGGATCAACAAGAAGCGGGCGATCAGCGAGAGGTGCGTTTACGAATCGATCACGATCGGCACGGCGGCCGGCTGGACTCGCCGGAGCAGCCACCGCACCGCCAGCCCGGCGCGCGGGCGGGGCATTTCCGGCGCGTGGCTTCCATGGACTCGCCGTCGGCGATGGCGGCAGCTCCTGAAGAAGCTGATGAGCAGGCCGGTGGCGAGAAGCCGGGGACCGGCGGGGCTGTTCACTTCGGGTTGTTATCACCAGGCAGCTCGGGCAGTCCGAAGAACCAGCGCGGCATGAAGCGGTCCTTGTCCGTGGGCAGCCGGTGGGCGCTGGTCTCGCGGCACTGCCGCAGGTCCAGCTCGTTGCTGCCATTCTGATGACCTACTTTATTAGCGATTGATTTTTGTCATGTACTCCACGGCTGTGATGCTTGTTCGAAAGCAGTGTTGGTTCGCACCCTGTACAGTTCGTCGGTTCAGAGCAGAGTGATACACGCTTTTTGAAGGAGATGCTCGAGTTTCATCAGCCTGTTCTTTACAAGATGCTACGGAATCGTTATCGCATAACTGTGGCCATTTCAAGTTGAAACCTTGCAAGTTGAGAGAGACTTTTTTTGCTCTCAATGCAAGTTTCAGTTTCACACGAACACGACCTTGTATTAGCTGGCACCATCATTTCCGAGCCGCATACTGAGCACGGCGAGTATTGTCAATTCGCATACTTTACGTATGTTGAGCACGCAGAACGACATCCATGATTTCATTGTTAATGCTTGATGCTCAATACCTACTGTTGAGAGGGGAATTTATGCATCTTTTTATATGAACGAAAGAAAAGAAAATCCGTCTAATTTGGGGCCAATGAATACCCACTTGGGCTTTTCCTCGAAGGAGTTGTTGGACTAGAGTATTGGTAAGCTCAATACAAGCCACCCCCCCCCCAAAAAAAAAACCCAGTAGTAGTTGTTAAAAAAAGGCTGTTGTTGTAGAATGTTCTAAAAAAAGTTATTGTTGTAGGGAGACATGAATTCGCGCTGTCCGTGAAAATTCTTCCCCTTATTACTATTCACACTTTTTTTTGTTCATTTTACTGTGCTGTATACTACTACGCAGCTTTCTGCAAATTGTTCCTAAAGTTTTACGTTTTTGTCAACTGATTATTTTTGCGTGGAAAAAGAGCAGTGAAAAAACTTGACAACTCTTCGCCAGTGCGGCATGTGATCGGAACAGATCCTGGCGTTCAAATCGCGCGAGCTGTCGTATCTGGTACGCAATTAGCGTGTGATCTCCGTCTCTAAACCCACGGTACGCTGATTAAACCCGGCACCGCCACCGCACCGGCCCAACCCTGTTCGAACCCTAGCCAGCGGCGGCGCTATGTCCGCCCTCGTCGCCGCCGCCGCCGTCTTGGCAGCGGTGGCGGCCACCACCGCTTCCGTGGCCGCGGGGCCGTCGCCGGCGTCCGTCGACAACCCGTGGGTCGCCGACCTGTGGACCATCTGCATCTTCATGGCCGTCTTCTTCCCCTTCTTCATCATGCTCCTCGCCTTCGCCTGCCTCCGCCTGTTCCACCTACCGGACACCGCCCCGCCGCCCGGCGCCTCCGCTTCACCGCCGGAGCCGAGAGGGCTCGACGCCGCCGCGATCGCCGCGATGCCGCTGGTCTTCTACCGCGACGTGCGGCGGCACCGGATCGCGGACGGCGACGGCGGCGCGCTCGAGTGCTCGGTGTGCCTCCTCGAGTTCGACGACGACGACGCGCTCCGCCTCCTCCCGACGTGCCCGCACGCGTTCCACCCGGAGTGCATCGGCCTCTGGCTCGAGAAGCACGCCACCTGCCCGCTCTGCCGCGCCAACCTCCTCGACGAGCCGCCTGCGCCGCAGCCGCAGGCCCAGCCACCGGCAATGGGTACGCCGCTGCTGCCACCGGGCTCCCCGCCTAGTGATCACCCGACGGTGGTGCTGATCGGCGATGCCAGAGAAAGGGAGGACGAAGAGGACTGGTCGCGGATCCAGTGCCTCGCGAGGAACCGCCGCGCGGCGGGCGGCAGGCGCTGCCGCGGTCCAACTCAACGGGCCACGACGTGTGCGGCGGCGGCGGCAGTACAGAGAGGTTCGCGTTGCGGCTGCCGGAGCACGTGCGCACGGAGATCCTAATGTCGCACAGGCTGCGGCACGTGACGAGCGCGGTGGAGTCGGTCCGCGTCAGGGAGGGCAGCGCCCACGGGTCCACGGCGGGCGGGAGCGTCCGGAACGCCGTGGCCAGGCTGCTCTCGCGCTTCGTGCCGGGCGCCGGGTGGAAGGGAGACGGCGGCGACAAGTCCGTCAAGGCGGACCCCGAGGGAGCGTCGTCGCTCCGCCGCCGCGAGAACTCGTCCCGCGGGGTAGCGGCGGAAGAGAAGAGAAGCGTCTGATCGATTATTAGCCAGGCCAAAGATGAATGCCACGCGTGCCGTGGTTGAGCGTGAACCTGGTACTCAGATTTCTTCCATTCGGTTCCAAATTTCCGATGGTTCTATCAAGTGTTCGTTGGGTTGAGAATTCGATCTCGTGCTGTCTGCAGTAGAGATGGGCGTTCCAAGGCTCAACTATTGAAGCAATGTAGGTTGATTGCTGTACGCCTGCACCTGTAGAATTTTTGTTCATTTGTTCGCACCCTCATTGCGGTCACATTGTGACTTGTGAGAGCAAGATTCGGAAACAAAGATAAATATGTGAAGAAAGATCCAAACCCCCAAATGAAACATTCTCTGTTTTTGGATTTGATGATACTCACCAGAAACAGAGGTTCAGCTGTATTTGTTTCTTTCATTTGATTGAGATGCTACTCTCTTACCAATGTGAACCTATGCCTGAAATAAGTTACTACATGTGGAACAGGCAAGGAACATGTCGAGCAGGTAGATTGTCTATACTTGCACTAAATTTTTCCTCATCCAATGACACTTATTTCTGTGATAGCGATATACTGAGGGCTGCGGCTTCCCAGCAAAGACCCAAATCCCCAAATGAAACATGATCTGTTTTTTTTTAATTTTTATTTGATATTCATTATAAACAGAGGTTGGACTGTGTGTTCCTTACAAACACGAATTTATGCCCGCAACAAACTAAACGTGGGACAAGCAAGGAACATAGTCGGTGCAATAACCGTATTGTCCGCCCTTTCTTACAGGTACACAAATCTGACATCCTTCTGCTAAAGATCAGTGAACAACAACCATATTAGAGCGTCCACAATCGTTTTGTGTGTAGCCAATCCATGCAGAACGGTGTCGAGCAAAAAATAAGCTCCTTTAGCTGCAAACTGTAAAGAAAGGACTGTGGGACCGGCTGGAGGTGTGGCCTGCTGCGTCATGCACGGTGAGAGAAAGAGAGAGGAGTAAACATGGGACCCACTGCAGCTGAGTATAGGTAGACGCCAGCAGAGGGCTCTGCAGTAGCTAACTTTCCTCCGATCCCGTTCAACATCACAGAATCAGACCAGGTGGCACCGTATATCCAAGGAACAGTGCAACCAGTGTGGACGCCCTTAGGCCGGTCTCAATGAGCATTAAATTTATCGACATGGCATGAGAGAGAAGAGAGGGAGTGTCATGGAACGAGAGATGAGTGTCATCACCATGACCCTCCACCGGCACGGTTCTTAAGGATTTCTTCTTGGTAATCGTGAGATGACACTCTCCACCGAGACTGGCCTTAGATGCCCTTACGATGCTAGAAGAGGATCAAAGATCGACGCATCCTTTCCGAATGGGGAATCCCAAAGGTGAAGACGAAGCTTGATGATATTTGGTTTAATGTAAACGATACATAGATGTGTTATAAATATATAAAATAGCCGTTTTGATCAAGTCATCTTCATAGTTACAAAAATAACAAATATGGCCATTCAACATCTTCCCTGTCGACGACATATCTTAACATGGTGGCATCACTCAATTTCCAATGGTTCAAAAACCGCTGCATTTGCCTCAGCCACCGGTTGCATCGCACAAAAGCCATCCCCATGCATGTAAAAGAGGTGTGTACCCTTGCACATGTTCCACCGGAGCTCTCTAAACTGCCTAGGAACAACATCCGCCGCATCCCTAAGCACCAACCTCAGCAGCTCCCTCCGGGAGACTGCAATGATTTTCCTTATCTCCGTCTCGGCCGCTTCAATGGTCGAACCACTATAGTGATGAGCATGTAGCAGGACGCCATTTACATAGTGTCCTTGGCGACGTTCCTTATTGTATGTGTGTAAATCGTTCAGGAGACGAGCACATATTGATGTGTGCCCGAGCATGTCCTTGAACTCTGAACTCCAAACCATGTCTTGGGAGAGTTTAGGTCCTACTAAATACAATGAAGGAACAAGGATAGGGCCATATGCAAGACTAACAACTGAAACCGGCATGTATTCGTCCATCGTGGGGATGTACCCTTTCCTTTGCCACTCTGCCTCAGTCATTTGGGCCCTCACAAAATCAAGCCACTGCACATGAGATTCATAGATAAAACCTAAATTTGAGGCGATTATCAAATGGGTTGAGATATATGTATGAGCCAAAAACAACAGCCTTACAAGTTCGGCAATATGGCCGATGACACTGCGATTCTGTACTTCTACTGCCTTTGCTCCAATCTGATTGTTCGTGTCATAAATAGCTTTGAAAAAGATCTCAACTGGCTCGGAGCAGAACCCGATTTCTGCATGAGTATCCCACCTGGAACATGAAATCGTTAGAGGTCATGCATGACACTGCCTAACCATGAACCCAAGGAAATGAAGAACAATGACAATTTTTTACTTCTCAATTAACATGATAAGGTTTTCTAGCTCTTCCGTTGAACCTCCAACATCAAAGAAGTCGTCAACTGCAATGGTTAGAATGGCATTTTTGACCCATTCGATCCGGGCCACGAGATAATTACGGAGGGAATATGTCGGAGGCTATAAAGATCCAGAAATCCATGGGCATTAATCTTACAAACTTGAGCTTCTCTAGCCTAGCCTCTACTGCCCATCTGTGACAACAGATTTCTCAGGAGTTAGTACCTAAAGATTGAGTTCTCAGAGATAATTTCAACATCAAAATAATCATGGGGGAGAGAGATACATATGTACCTTTCTAAGCACTCAACTTCTTCCTGGTAAAGAGATTGAATGGAATTGAATTCTTTAATTGCTAATGCCAAAATGTCTTCGGTTGCTTGTGAGGCCCTGCTTTGCATTTCTCTCTATGAGTCTTATTCAATCTCATAATATGTTACTAATAAAGCAGAGCGTGATTTCAGTTTTTTTTTACTGAGGTACTCACAAGTATGCTGATTTTCGCATCTGAATACTCTTAGTGTTGAAATGTTCTATGTTTTTCTTGTGCTGTACTATTTGTACTGTTGCAGAATAGAAAGGCATCTTGATAGCATATTCCACCTGAAAGTATGATTCGTTATGCTACCATCCTATCAACAAATGGGAATATCTAACAAAGAAACATATTAATCATACCAACTTTACCTCATGAAACATTACTGATCTTGACAGTCTCCTGGAATGTAATTGCTGTTTCAGTTGTTTTTCTGTCCACAAACCAATGTTAGCCAGGTTCCACTCATCTTCCAAGATATGTAAATGCGAAGCTTTGTACATTTCGAACAAAGTCTTTGTGTCGTTCAGGTGCCTTTGAGGTGAATCATGATTTCTTGACTCTTCAACGAAGTTAGAAAATATGTCTGCACCAAAGCTTCAGGTATTTGATGATTACCAGTTCCAAAGGCTTAAAAAACGGATTTCAATGTGAAGGTACCGAGGAGGTATCATATCCGTGTGCACGTAAGATGCGGAATGCCATTGCACATGTCTCCATATCCATGATCATCTCCTCGTCATTCTGCATCCAGGACCTGCAGATAAAACAAGTGAGGGTAGAGTATATGACAGTAGAAATGTGATCAAATGACTGTTACCTGTAAGTTATGTCGAGTACGCTATTTATTTCACTTGGAGAAATGATGAGATATTCCCATTTTCTCAAGGGTGTCTACCATGCAAAGTGATGAGTATATGTTTGACGGATACACCATTGGAACTGCTGCCAACCATTGACATTTAATAACTAGTATGGATGAATTAGCATTACAAATTTAAAGCGACAAAAGTTTCCAAGAGAAAAAAAATCTTTGAAGACTAAAGAAAGGCAAAAACTCCAGATCATCATCGATTCAATGCACTCCAATAACCACTGTGTAACACTCCACAACCTGTTTGCAACTTGTAGTAGTTGTAGTTATCTCAAGAGAACCAAAAGTGAAGTGAAGTTGTGGAATCTATTTATCTACTTATATATAAAAGATGCAACCCACTAACACGTCTTAATGGCTATTTCTCTCAATCCACGTTGTGCCACATCATTTCTATTAATTTTAACTGTTGGATGAAGAATGGATGGTATATATTAACATCATTTTTTGTGGTATTCTAGCCATTGGATCATCATAAACTATATTTACATCCATACGATCATCTTGCCTTCTCAATTACGCAGCAGAACCAATTAATAATCTAATCCATAGAATCATTAGCACAAGTTAATCCTAACCATCTATTCACTCCAAGTGATTTCTCTCACTTCCCTCCACCTCAAAGAGCGGCAGCCAAAATTGATATGGCAATAGCCACATTGTGTCTATTTGCTTGCATCAATAATCAATGATCCATCAGTTTCTGCATCTTCGGTGCTCATTTGTTTCCAGCCTTTAATCCTGCTATAATGAACACCCCTTACCCTTCTGGCATTGGAGCAGCTCCCACCATTTAGACTTCAAGATGGTTGTGTACTAAATATATTTCATTCATCAATTGCAAATGCTATTGTGGTTTACTTCTTTATTCTGCAAGATGTTCATTACATGTTCATGAAAACTCCTCAGGGTCGCAAGGTGAGATGATAAACCACATAGTTTAGAACAATATAAATAAAGCTATGAAGTTCTTCGTGTGTTCCAATTAGCTAGCTTACCAGATTTTTTCAACAAAGATGCAAATGCTTTCTGTTTTCCGATGTTGGTCATTTTTCATGATTTATTTAGATTTATACTCATCCTGAAGACACTATATCCTTTTATATGACAATGTTTTTTGAGCATGTTGCTTTTTCATCAACTATTCTGATGGATTGATTCAGTGAGGTAGAAAGCTAATACAATCCAAATCAGATAAAATAATACAAGCTATATTACATGGATGATGTCTATATGAATGTTTCATTTCTTATTCCTTTATTTATCTGCATATGAATGAGTAAGAATTCTGTAGGACCCAGTTTTATTTTGTTCACACACATCTGATTCACGAAGGAAGATGACCAAGTTATTGCATAAATGTATGTTTACAGTCATTCTTGCACAGTTCCATTATGTTACTCTGACATATGTCTACTGCCTCAATATTTTACTTTATTATAATAGTAAATAAATCATTTATATATTACATCTACATATTGTTCATATTACAAACTCACACATAATCTTCAAGTGCTCATAGTAGTTTTACAAATTTATTTTTTCTCGCCCTCTTTGGAATGTCCCCAGCAACGCACGGGGTATCACCTAGTTAATTCTATAGTGGTTGTTGGTTGTTAAACTAGGTGGGGGTGAGCATATGACCACTTTGAAGTATAACATAATTTTTCACTAACACTTTTTTTATGAAGCGAGGGCAAAAACTTAAAAGAAAATGCTATGTGTGGACATGTGTGTGTCTGCCTAGCTCACAGATTGGTTAGACGGTAAGCAGATTTAGATAGTGTTATATGTTAAAAAATAATCCATAATCTAAATTAGTAGAGAGCGTCTATATATGCTCCTAATTTTCTATTGTATGATATTAATTTCAATAAAAAACTCAATCTATTTTCAAAATTACTCAGCTATACACTGGTGCTAAAAAAGGCTATGTGTATTATTCCATCTTACTCTACATTCATACTGTCATTAACGACCCTGACACAGAAAACTGTAGAGCAATACCTAAAATGTTATGATATTCCAAATATCAAAATATTTTTAGAGGCATCCAGGAAGGATGTGCCTCTAGGTAGGGATAATATCCGACCGTCTAACCATTCAAAGATAAAAAAACTAAATATAGTGAAATATAGGATGCATTAATAGGTATCCGACATCATCCGTATCTAAATATGAGTCAGAGAAAAACAAGCGGAATAGAATATGGGATGAGTGTATCCGTCCAAAATCTAAAATTATTGTAATTCAAATGATTATATATATGTAAATAGTCAATAGAATGACTATTATTTGTTTATATTAACAATCACTATCTCTAGTTTCATTCTAACTACAGTTCTATGATGTAATTTTTATCCTTACTAATTTTATAATAATATATATGTCTAACTCCGACTCTAAAACAAGAATATAGGATCAGGAAATAGATTTGACTCTATCCGCTCCGGCACTATCCCCGGAGGCGTGTGATGTGGAACTGATAGTTAGGGCCAGGTCACAATATGTAATCTTCTCACTCTAATCCTCTCTAATACCATGTAAGATTGAATAGAGATATGATAATCAATGATAAACATATATATCTAAACACCATGTAAGGTTGAATAGAGATATGATAATCAATGATAAACATATATATCTAAACTATCAAATATACTCTAATACTGATATGTTTGTAAAGGTAAAGAGATGCACGCACCTGAGCTACCAAACTTCTGGCCAAGGATTTCTAAGTACTTGAGAGCATTAGTGTCGTTACAATGGATTGCCAAAGCAGAAGTTGCAGAAGGGGAGTTAAATAATGATCCATTCTTGGCTTGATATGCTAGAACCTGATCCCACTCTTGTAAGCTTCCTAATCCTTCTGCTACGTATGCCATGTATGCTTTTCTTCCTGAAGCCATGCTACTGCAAAAGTTCAAATATGTAAGGACATTTAAAGTTGCAAAAAAGAAAGGCTCACACACTGTACATTAGCTTATGTATGTATTCGAGAAGAACACATCTGCGAGTAAATAAAACAAAAAAAAGAACTTGCTAGGAGAGAACACTCATACTAAGTCATGTTTCCTTTGGAACAAAAGTTGGAACACATTCATGCATTAATTGCAACTGAAGTTCCAATGACCCTACCTTTGTAACTCCATCTCCCGGAGCGAGAAGATGACATTAAGATCAGATTGTCTCAAGGGAAACTCCAATCCCATTTTGGTTCCTAACATGATCATACCAGAGAAAGTGATGTTGAAACCTATGGGAGTGTCACAATTTTCGTCCGTTATGCATGACAAATTGTTTGCAATATAATGGAGCCCTGGGTGATGGAATTGATTATATAGAATAAGCCCATGTCATGCGAATAAGGAACTGAAATGTTATAATGTGAATTACAACATGACATCGCTAGATAAATGGATATAAATACACATGGCTGAATCAAACCTGCAACACTGATATGTACCTTTCCTGATGTGCTCATCACCAGTGTTCCATTTCTTGAGTGCTAGAATGCATGCCAACGTGGAGTTGAGGGCGTCCTTGCCGAGTGACCATGGGTCAAGGTGCACGAGACCCCAGGAGCCGTCATCATGCTGGTTTTCTTGAATCCAGTTCACATACTGCATGAACTGTGGTGCTTCAGGAGCACCCTTTGCCGGCACCATAGCTAGCCAAGCAGTCTCATATGGGGACGACATTTGCTCAGCACACAAAAGTTGCTCCCTAATTCTATCCATCTTCAGGGTCGTGTTCTATCACAAAGAAATGAATGATAACTAGGCAATGGTAAAAAATTAATAAATACAAGTGTCTCAAGATGAGAAAAATACCATGCATTGCGATGAAACATCATTTTTGCCTAATTTAGCAGTAATGAGAGTTCTTGAATCCGACCACAAATTACCATCATGGGTATCAAAAGAAGTGGTGTTTCGAAAGTGACTGTACAAGTTCTTGGGTGTAACAATAATATTACCACGTTTGTGATACCGATCATGGATGGATAAAAAGATCGTGATCGTGCCTCCGCCATAGGCCATCGCAATGAATCGAGTGGGAGAGAAGTGACCAATAACATCTGCATTCTCTCTCTCTCTCTCTCTCTCTCTCTCTCTCTCTGCCCGCGTGTGCACGGGTGCGTGTGAATATTTGATGTTGTAAAGATGACTGCTGATCACTAGTGATACTTCAAACCATATATTTATGCATGATTCTTTCCATCTCATCATCATCATCATAAATAGATTTGGCAGTTGGAAAATAAGGACATACATGTGCATGTGCATCCCATTTCAAGCCATGAGTGAAGAAAAGTTTTTTCTACTCATGCCAAGTCTATGTTACACTTCATATGTCTAGTTTTTTTTGGCTACTTGAGCATCGTCACATGATGCTGGAGAGAAACAAAACTTGTTTCATATATATCAACACGCTTCACTATTAAACACTAGTAATTTTAACCAATATTTGTTCACTTTTAAACTCAAATTCACTTTTATCAACAACATGCTTTTCCATTAACATGGAGAGAGGCGTATGTCCACACAAGGTTTCATTTGTCTAGATTCTTTTGGCTACTTGTGGGTCCCATGACGTTGGAGAGAAATAAAACTTGTTCCATATCTATCAACGTGCTTTACTATTAAACAACAGTACTTACAGATGATGTTCGAGAGAGGCATCTTACATTTTTTCTTCCTTTCATACCAATCCATACAAATGCTGGCATGAATAATACTTTAACTATTTATCGAACATGATGATGGCACAACCGTGGTACAGTGAATGAGGGGGATATAATGTATGTACAGTCTTTTATGGATGCAAGGACAAGCGAAAGCCAAGTAACAAATACACAACAACCACATGTATATAACAAAGTATACACAATAACCACATGTATATTTATCTCTTCAAACTAGAGGTTTCTAAAAAACGTATGCACACATACTTGATTTTTGATTTTTAAATATGATCACACACATGCACACACGCGCACCCACTCTCTCTCTCTCTCTCTAGGAAGTGCAATATATAACAAGTACATAAATATAATATTTTCACATAAATTTTTTCATGGTTATTATTTTAAAAATTCTTGTTTTAGGTATGTATACATACTCAAAATGATAAATGAGTATGTACACATACCCAAAGTGATTTTTTGAACGTGGGAGTAACTACATCCTGGGAGTAGAATGAAATTATCCTCTATATATATATATATATATATATATATATATATATATATATATATATATATATATATATATGCGCTAAATCACACCCAGGGTGTGATATAGTATATCACTCCCCAGGGACATGTAGGCACCAGGCTGCCTGTGTGGTGCCACGTTGGTGTCAGTTACTGAGAGGCAAAAAAACGGGACCGTGATTACCTCTGACGAGTGAACCTTTGCTGTTTTTTTTCCTCACCGGTTGGCACTTGTTTAACGCAAATTAATGACCACAAATTACACCTCAGTGCTTCTCTGTCTCCAATAAAATAATCAATGATGCACCCGCAAGTTGTGACAAAATGTGACTGAAGCCAACAACATGTGATCGAAGCTAGATGATCCCGTGTCCATTACGAGAAGGTTCACTTTTTTTTGCAGCTAGATATTTTCTGAAAAGTGACTATGAACACATCGGCCTCTAGTTTTACTCGTCAATCAAACTTTGAGCACAAAAGTCAACTCATATGGACGAATAAAGCTATTTAGCTTCAACTCACAAATTGAAGCTTCTAATCACAATCGGAGTATTTGAACTACTTTTTTTATAAAAGTTACGTATTTGAACTACTTTGAGCCTGGAACAGGTGCCATATTCAGTGAAATTTTATGAATTAAGCCACGTTCCTGAATGAAATCAGAGTATGTATAATCGCAAAAGATTGTATAATCACAAAAGTTTGTACTGACTCTCAGTTATGGGGCTCCTAAGTGTGATATTATATCAAACATCAGTTTTTTAATTTTATTTCAGGTTACATATGTCACATTATATTCACTACTGGAAAACAGCCCTGCAATAGCGGGCGTTTTGGCCCTGCAATAGCGGCCATTCCGGGCGCTATTACGCACACGTTATTGCAGGGTCCGACCAGCAATAGCGCCCACGGGCGCCCGCTATTGCAGGAAACCCTTCAATAGCGGGCGTGATGATGTCACCCGCCCGCTATTGCAGGAAACCCTTCAATAGCGGGCAGCTGACATCAGCATGTCCGCTATTGAAGGGTCACCCTACAATAGCGGCCAGATGACATCACCGTGCCCGATTTTGCTGTGGTTTTGCCAATATCGTGCACGATGATGTCATCTGCCCGATATCGTTGTCCTAGACAGCAATATCGTCTAGTGACATCATCTTGTCCGATATTACTAGCATTTTCCGAACTGAAACAATTATTGCTATTTATTTTATTTTCCAGGTGACAAATTCAAATATTTTTACAGTAACTGAAAATACATTCACACTATATACGCAAGACCATAGAAATAATCATTAAAGCATTTATATGTACATACAACATAGTTGTCATTCATTTCACAATATCCACATACATATACATCATGTTTCTAATACATAGTATTCATCCATCAAAACACAACAAAATTACAATTTATCCGGCCACTTCGGCTCTAGTGCCTTCAATCTCTGCTCCTCTGTCTTTGAATTTTGCACAATTGCATCTTGGTGGCCCTTTTGATCGTTGTAGCTATACAAGTCTTCATGCATTGCAACATCACTTAGAGGATCAAAATACTTGCCTCTTTCATTACAGAACTCATGAATCATGAAGCGTAGGAGTTTGGCTGCAATGAGCTCGAGCGTGCTTTCTTCTAAGTAGGAACCTGTTTTTGGCTTTTCATAGCGTTGCTGCCACAAATAAATTATGAAATTAATACATGTTTATTAAGTAATATAAAACTAATATACTAATGCAAGAAAATACACACTAAATACTTACATCTTTCTATGGGGCCGGTTCTTCCGTAGGGAATATAGTATATCCTCCATTTCCGACGCTTATGTATTTGCACACATAGTAGCCACAGGTCACGGTCCCAGGACGCTGTTTTGAACACTTTACAAAACAAGGAAATGGTTAAGTTACTTTACAAATAGAGACATTAATTAATTGAATAAAAGAAATGACCATGATATGAGATAATAGTACCGGATAATGCGTTTTATATCCAAGGTTGGTCCGTTTGGGATGAGGGTCACCACCAAGCTCGAGATAGTATTTATAGGCACTAATATAAAAAAGCAAATGAGCAACGAGCATAATGCAATCTATAAAAAATGATAGTTCATTGAATATCTGAAATTACCTATTAAGGGTGTCAATGAAATCCTTATACCTCTTAGGATCATAATCAAAGAGTCAAACACCCAAACTCCCGCGACTTTCGGATGTATCATGAAAGCAATCCAATGGTCACTATAAAATATGTCATTATGTTATTATCTAATTGAAATAATGATTTGCACAAGAAGTAGCAGGTTACGAAAACTTACTCAAAGTTATATGGAGCCATAATGCATCGTCTCTCTTTCCATTCGTACATGCGTCTCCCAATGTATGTTGCTATACATCTCCTTGCATCCTTAACCGCTTGGACATGTACTTGTTGCCTTCTGGCCTTGGTCACCTTCTTTCCGACCAACAACGGATGATTATCGGTAATCTTTGGATTCATAGCGCTTTGACTAATGGCGGTTGGGTTTAGATATCCGACTTCATCCGAGGCACCGAGTGATGACACATTATGAGCGATCAAAAAGGGTAGTCAGTTGAATTCATGTGCCATTTGCTTGGAAATATAATAACGGTGGAAAACACTTACAGGCACCGGACGGTAACGAGAGTGGCATCCATGCGTTGGAGACGGTACAGAGCATGGATCTCCTCAAAAGGCACATTTAAGTCAAATTATCCCTCTTGTCCAAAAACCTCTCCAGGAATCCTTGCCGCGATAACTTGGACATCCTTACTACATGCATTTAAGTACCATGGATGAAAGTACTTAAATATCCATGGCTTCCTTTTCAATACATCTGCTGGTAGTAGTGGCATGCCATGCTTATAGATAGGGAAGTCTTCTTGTGTGAGATCCCAACCTCCTTCCGGGACGCCGGGAGGCGGAACAGAACATGTGGGACCACTTCCTTATTCTCGCTCCTATATGCTGCCGCCACGCCTTTATGCCATGTTGCGACCGCATGCCAAGTCGTTAATCGAGAATCGTATACATAGTCGTGAATTCATAAGTACTATAAAAGTGTACTTACTTATTTCCGCGCTAGATAACTCCTTCCTCGGAGGCGGAGGTGGAACAGGCTCGATTAAAGGTTCGGTGTTATTAGGCGGGGTGGAGGAGCTACGAATTGCCCTAGCCCCTTTGTCACGTGGTGTCGCTGGAGCCGGAGTCGATGTTGTTCGAAGGAGAGCTGCCTCATTCCCAACATCCGGACGAGGCGGCGTGGAGAAGCCATGTTCCGGAGGGATCTGGTCCTCATGCGTCGGAGAAGGCGGAGGTGAAGGTAGTGGCTCAAAAGAAATCTCGGGGTCAACCGGTGCTTCTTGAGTAGGAGGAGGCGTAGGTGCAGGCGAAGAATGCGCTAGAAGAACGACGATCTCGCGTCGAAGCCAAAGGATGATATGATTAATCGCATCCTCGAGTGTCTCAATACCATCATCCTCCCGTGGATAATCAAGGTCGCAAGCACGATAGTTGTCCCGAACCTTGATAACTTGGACTCTAGCACACTCCTCGCGGAATTGGTACATCGTTAAATGTACGTCCAGGGATCGCAATGCCCTCTCGCTACC
Organism: Chloris gayana; assembly: GCA_031894775.1. Classification (NCBI taxonomy): domain Eukaryota; kingdom Viridiplantae; phylum Streptophyta; class Magnoliopsida; order Poales; family Poaceae; genus Chloris; species Chloris gayana. Next base: position 80,069 of record JAUNZO010000304.1, on the reverse strand, counting down.
TTGATGGTCTTCCCTCTCTTGCCGAGCGTCATGTGCAGCTCATAAGGTGTATTCTCCGTGATGTCATCCACAGTGGTACCCGGTGGCATCGAGCGCAGAGCCATGACTCGCTTGGAGGTCGAGCATATGGACTTGGGTTGTCAATGTTGAGTTGAAATTCCGGTACCACGATAGGTTGGATGACAGCTTGAGGATTATTCTTCATGAATTCGTAGAAGTTTTTTACCCACCATTCATGATCGATACCCTGCTGCTCTCGTGGCCCACACCTACTACATTCTTCACTCGTGGCAGCAAACGACACTTCTTTCAATCGTGCCGGTGAAGAGACCCCTCTTGTACGACCCCGATGTTCATCGGTCCCGATGGCAACAGATTAACTCATCCGTCCGTGGATTGAGAGTACCTTCCTTCGTTGGGCGGCTACTTGCTTTGCTTTTTGCAAGACTTCGGTAACCCTGCAGCTTTTCGGCACCAGCTGCCCATCAGCGAGTGGACTTTGAACGCCCAAGCACCCAATTTCGGGTTCGTTCACCGCATCCTTCTAACGGGTCCGGGATTCCAGCTTGTCGGCGTTGTTCTTCCATACTCCTCCATTTCTTCACTTTAGCCTTGTATCCTCCTGGTCCAAGATTAGGACGCAACTTGTTCTTTCTACTCAAGCTTTGGAAAATCTCGCTCTTCTTTTTAGCATCGTCGGAGGAGACTTTCTCAACGAACGAGTTCCAATCATTAGGCGTGATAAAACTGTACTTCGGAACGGTGTGAGACCTTTCTCGGACAAACTTCGTATTAAGGGTTGTCCTGAATGTCCTTAGGCACCTCCCCATGGTTTTCATAGTAGCATTTTTGGCCCGCTCGGAGACTTCGGGTGGAAAAATGTAGGTTCTACTCAAGTTCTCCCATAACGTGTCCTTTTCATCTGGTTGGCACGTCAAGCCAGCTGTCGTACTTAATATTGATTGCGGTTCGGACTAATACACCGTAATCATTGCGCCGATTAGCGTTGACGCCTTGAGGCTCAACCGGAGCCCCATCCTTGTCTATTGCCGTAACAGCTTGAACGGCAGTATGCAGCTTGTTTGTATTTCTTTGCCCTTTGTTCCGTCTTTCTACGGTGGACGCTGTTGCAGCAGCGGCCTCCGACGATGTGGGAGGAGCATCTTCAAGAAATAAACGTCGAGCACTACGACGTGTTTCAACAACCTATTGAAAATATAGTTAGAGGACATTTTAATTAAACAATAATTATTGTCCATGAAATATGATGTTGACGATGCGATACCTCATCATCTACGTCATCGTTTGGGTTGTAATCGGGTCAGGTTGCTCAACCCGTTGCCTTTTACCGCAGGGAATCTCGAGAGGAGAAGGTTCCTCAAACGATGTTGAATGATCGGAACCGTTCTCCGATTCATGCGCCGACACAGGGCTCCGAACAGGTTCAGCTTCTTTGCCTTGATCGATTGTTAAGCTTGCTAAAAGAAAAAAATAGATACGCATATTGTTAAGCTTCTTTACGTTGATAACACGTAAGAATATCGCTACGAAAGTGTTTAAAAAGGCCGTCAATTAACGGCTCTCACTATTTAAAAAGGCCATCAATTATTGGCAGAGACAATTAAAAGAAAAAAAGAAAGAAAGAAGGGATAGCATCGTAATCATATAGTAGAGGAGGTAGACGAGATAGAAGGACATACAATGTAGAACAGCTTTCATAAGAAAGGCAGGTGCACACTATGCAATGCATACCACAATTTATACGACCTCGGGATAGACAGGTCGGGATACTTGGATATCCTCCGAAAAACCAAATATAATGTGCCATACACATCACAAAGGTAATCCGGAGAATACCCAAGCATCCGACCATGTCTACCCCGAGTCGTACGAGTTGCGGTATGTCTTGCATTTTATTGTACCAACCTTCCTAATGAAACACACCCTACATTCTACATTCTTCCACCCCATCTACCTCGTCTCCTATTAAAAGTCATCATCTGCGCGAAAGATGCTCTCGGTGCGGGTTGCCGAATCAACGGCCATCCAACGCTATCATTAAGTTCATCGACTCGTATGGCAACTTGTTTCCAACATCCGAGGATGCGGTCCATGCTGCCACGCTCATCTCACTTTGCCCGCTTTCATCATCGAGCATGGCTAGACCAAGGAGAGAGACAAAGAGAGAGTAAAGATAGGATAAAAGAGAGAAAAGAGAGGAAAGAAAGGGGGAAAAAGAGAAGAGAGTAGAAGAGAAAATAGTTTTTATTTTAAAAAAGTGGTCTCGGCCATTAAAGAGAGGAAGAGAGGAGAAAAGAGAGGAAATAGAGGAGAAAAGAAAGGAAAGAAAGGGGGAAAAAGAGAAGAGAGTAGAAGAGAAAATAGTTTTTATTTTAAAAAAGTGGTCTAGCCATTAAAGAGAGGAAGAGAGGAGAAAAGAGAGGAAAGAAAGGGGGAAAAAGAGAAGAGAGTAGAAGAGAAAATAGTTTTTATTTTAAAAAAGTGGTCTAGCCATTAAAGAGAGGAAGAGAGGAGAAAAGAGAGGAAATAGAGGAGAAAAGAGAGGAAAGAAAGGGGGAAAAAGAGAAGAGAGTAGAAGAGAAAATAGTTTTTATTTTAAAAAAGTGGTCTAGCCATTAAAGAGAGGAAGAGAGGAGAAAAGAGAGGAAATAGAGGGGGAAAAAGAGAAGAGAGTAGAAGAGAAAATAGTTTTTATTTTAAAAAAGATGTCTAGCCATTAAAGAGAGGAAGAGGAGAAAAGAGCGGAAATTGAGGGCTTATGAAAATATAGAGGAAGAATAGGTGCAACATAGGCAGTTATATATATTCTTACTGCCTACATTGCATCAATATATTATCAATCATCAATCATCGATCAACAGAAATCATGAGGAGAAAAAAAGTCATATGTGACTGAATCGGGGAAGAAGTAAGCAGGCATGACTGCAAGCGATCGTATGTGGCAAGCACAATTATCATATTTGATCATAAATAGCAGGCATGACTGCAAGCAGTCGTATGTGGCTGCTGTTTATCGAACAACATTAACCAAGCGAGCATAACCTATCATAATCTGAACAAAAGCACATCATATGAGACTGAACATCGATCCGTTATAATCGGAGAGTCATTCCCAATTTTCAGAATTGGCTAAACAGTGACAAGACAAAGATATATATAGCCAGGTCAATCAGAACAGCAGGAAACAAGGGAAAAAGTAGAGGAGAACATATAACAGATGGCATAATGAAACATGGGGTAGTAGGAGATGACATAGAGCACAACGGTGAGGGATTCCTACAAACCCGTTCAAAATTTAGCAAGTTTGACTTAGCATATCCTGAAAACAAGCCTGCTGGCAAAATATACCAGGGAACAAGTAAGAGCCTGCTGGCTTGAATGATAAAGAACGGACAAAACATGTTCGGTGCTAATTATCAATAAATGGTAGGGCTACCGGGCACAATTCTTCATCATCACGTAACGGGCAACAGTAATTAAGTTTAGGGAATCCGGTGTGCTACCTTCTTAGATTCACGGAGTAGGCACAAAACATATATGGATTCACCATCATAGAGCAGGCACAATAATTAAGCTAGCAGATATGGATTCAACATCACAGAGCATGCAGGCACAAAACGAGGGAGGGGGAGGGGGAGAGTTAAGGTTCCCCAATTGCATTAGTTTTCAGTCAAGACTTGCGTCACAAGGGAGAATCGACGCAAATAATCGTCTCCCGAAAGTCAATGGATTCACATACTTTTCTCTTGGTCTCTATGAAAATCCCTTCCCGGAAGATAAAGCCCACCAACGATAGTGATGGAATTATGCGAGTTCAGCGACAAGACAATGCAAGGAATAAGTGAAATTTCTAATGATACAATGACAGTTTGCAGGTATTATAAGAGCTTTCTTTTCTGTTCTGCTATAATACCATTCATCTATTTTTACAGAATTCTTCGAGTAATAGATTCCACCCACAAAGCCTTGTTCCTGGAAAATGAAAAGAGAGGAGAAACACACCAAGTGCTGCACGGGCGGTCAAGCTCCACATCATGGTGTGATAACAGAGTGGCGGTCAAGCTCCACATCATAGAGCAGGCACAATAATTAAGCTAGCAGATATGGATTCAACATCACAGAGCATGCGGGCACAAAACAAGGAGGGGGGAGGGGGAGAGGGGGAAGGGGCGTACCGGGGAGGACCGACGAGGAGGTCGAGGCCTCACCGTCGGGAAGGGGGAAGAGGAGGGGAAAGGGGAGGGGGAAGGCGTACCAAGGGAAACGGAAGAGGAGGCAACCGGCATCGTGGGAGGGCCGCGAGAGGAGGGCGGCGGCGAGGAGGGACCCGGCGTCGTGGGAGGGTCGCGAGGAGGGCGGCGAGGACGACGAGGCGGTGGCGCCCGACCGTGGAGCCCACGAGAGGCTGCGCGGTGCCGCTCGGACGGCGACGGGGCACGGACGGCCGACGAGGAGGGAGGGCAAGGAGGGTGCCGGCGAGTATTGCCGACGAGGAGGGAGCCGGCGAGCTCGAGGAGGCGGCGATGGCCGGCGAGCTCGAGGAGGGAGGCGGCGTCCGGGGAGGGCCGGCGAGGTCGAGGAGGCGACGGCGGCGCTAGGGTTTGGTTGGCGAGAGAGGCGTTAAAATGACTAAGTCCCGGGAGGGACGACCCGATATTTATAGGCGGAGCCTGTAATATCGGGCAATGCCGACGTCACCCCCGCCCGATATTACGGACAACCCTATAATATCGGCCTTCGACGTCATCGGAGCTCGTAATATCGCTCGGATGACGTCGACACGGTTGAAAATGTCATTTTTCTTTTATTTCTTACATTTTTATTTTCTACGCTATATTGTTTTTTGATCTGAAATTTGGCATGAAATTGTTTCCATTGTTTTCAAACACAAATATATATTTTATTTATTTTTATCATATTATTTCACTCATATATTTAAACTAGGAGATGAACTTTTATGAGTTTAACATGAATTAAATATTTCAAATAATTCGACAAAAATTACAGTAGTTTGTAATTTTCATATAAGTTGTGTATGTCAAATATTAGTTCAAAACTAATAAGAAAACTACACATAGAAAAAAAACAAAAGAAACGTCGGCTTTGCAATTAATTTGACCATTTTATTTTTGCAAAGTACAAGTTATTTTGACCTCATTTTTGGCATGACACTATTTCAACACCATTCCAACCCAAATATATATTTTATATATTTTTTAAAAGATTTGTATGAAAAAACATATTCAAATAGGACATGTAGTCCTAAGTGAAATGAGTTTCAGACGTAAATTCTTGTTGGTTTGACTCCTAACATTTTTCTACTTTTCAAAAAAAAAACCAAAAATAACATGTGTGTATTGGAAAAAGTTAGGCATTCAAACAAAAAATTGCTATAAAATTCACAACGGTTTTCAAAATAAAAATGTTTAAATAAATGTTAAACTTGGACCATGATTTCGTACATAGGTTCTTCCACCGTCGAGCGTCAGCGAGGTGACGAATCATCCCATCCTTCTTGCGCCCGTCAACATCATCCTGCCATGTCATGAGTTTAGCGTCTCTACTGTTGGTAAAAAGACGCTTCAAGCGATCGATTATCGGAAGGTTCCACATCACAAGGGCTGGCACTTTTCTTTCATCAACCACGTCTTCCCGCACATCATGTGGAACACGATCGGTATTGGTTTTCTTCCTCTTCGGCCAGCTTTCTTTCTACTTCGGACTTATCCATGATGTCCGTATCATCGGTTCCATCCGAAAGTTGCCTAGAGGGGGGGGGGTGAATAGACAACCTAAAACTAAAACCTAAAATTCACAAAGAACTTCGTACCAAGTTAAATTTCAGGACGGAACTTCGTCAACCACGGAACTTCCTTCGCCGACGGAACTTCCTTCGTTGACGGAACTTCCGTCGGACAAATAATCAATCTCGATGGGATGCGGAAAATAAGAGGGAACTCACAAATCTACTTGAATAGAAATGTAGATCCAAGGTCTAGGAACCTCCTCCTCGCAAGGCTTAGCTAGCAAAGCAACACACAAGTAGATCGGGCACAATATGTGATAAGCAAAAACAAGAACAAGAGCAAGAACAAAAACAAGCACACAAGGATTTATTTTCCGGAGTTCAACAACCAAGTTGTCTACGTCTCCGTTGAGGGATCCACGAAGGACCGAGTCTCTTTTAACTCATAACCTCACCAAGCAATCACCAAGATCAAGCTTGGGCCACCAAGCAATCACCAAGATCGAGCCGGGGCTTCACTAAGTTTGCTTCTTCCCTTTCGGAGGCGAAGCCGACCTGCACAAACTTTCCCAATGGCTCACCACAAGATTGGGAGCTCTAGGGTGACGCCTAGCCACCTAGGGGACAAATCTCCAAGAGTAATAAGTGAATCGAAGCTTGTGAGTGAGGGAATCAAGATGCTCAAGTTTGGGGATGGAGTTTGAATGCTTGGATGATTTGGTTTTCCTCTCTTTTGGATTTAGATCTCAAGAATGAGTGGAGGGGAGAGCAAGGAGTTGGAGCACGAAACCTAGGGTTTCAAATGAAGTCTCTCACCTCTCTCACGGAGTGGAAGGGAGGTATTTATAGATGGGGTCCAAATAGAGCCGTTGCTAGGTAAAGATGGGGATTGACGGAACTTCCGTTGGTGACGGAACTTCCGTCGTCCCATTAGGTCAAACACGAAACATGCCAGGACGGTACTTCCGTTAGAGTTGGAACTTCCGTCCCAAACTATCCGGAACCGACGGAACTTCCGTCAGCCCGGACGGAACTTCCGTCGGGCAAGATTTGAACTGGAAAGCTCGGGAACGGTACTTCCGTCACGTTTGGTACTTCCGTCCCAAACTCTCGGAACCGACGGAACTTCCGTCGGCCCAGACGGAACTTCCTTCGACGAACTTCCTTCGACTGACGGAACTTCCTTCATGACTGGTTCACTAGTTGAATTTGACCCCTTTTTTGGTTTCTTTTGTGGTTAGAAAGTCATCCAAGACTTTTTGGTACTTGAGCATAAGGATTCCCAACAAAAACAAGATTAGTTCACCCCTCTTAATAGTGTGGCTTGACTAGACTCAAAGAAAGGATGGGAATAGAGAACAACCACTTTGAGCTTGCATATAGTTGATTTGTTGCCGCTTTTCTTCACCTAATATGATATTGGGGCTGCCACTTGTTTTCTTATTTCTTGAGCGTCATCACCTAGAGTTTGACTTGGAATTTCTCATCTTTGAGGATCATCTTCTTTATTGTATTCACAAGTCACTTGAGATCTTCAACATACTTGATACTTAGAAATATATAACTCTTGTTGCTTGGTACATCGACGTTGAGCTTCACCTTCCCTTCTCCTATGATCCAGTTCCTCGGCGCTAAGACACACTTGCCATTCACTTTCACATGGTCCATTGGAATAGGTCATGCACAATTCTTCACCATCGAGCTAACTCAAGTCATACATAACTTGTATTTAATGTTATGCTTCGTATCGAAGATCTCCAATATTTATTTGATCAAGTTGCTTGAATCTTGAAATAGGTCTTGTCATAAAACTTCACTTGATCATTCCACTCTTGTTCATGCATAAGCTTGTGTTTATGGAACCAATATATTTTAACCATTGTCTTTGTCCCATATCTTGAATTAGTGCATATATATGGACTTTTCAATATGTTCTTCATTCATGTACACTCACGAATATCTCACTGATCTTCATAATGTACATCCACAAATATAGTCCATACGAAATGCACTTACAATCTTCATTCCTGTTTAAGCATTCTCACAAGAGCATTAGTCCTTTAATCATGTTGTCATTCAATACACCAAAACCCACAAGGAATCTTGATGCACTTTCAATCTCCCCCTTTTTGGTGATTGATGACAAACTTGATTAAAGCTTACATAAGATTTTCAATAAGCCTTTTAAATGCAAACATATAAATTGAGCTCCCCCTGAATATGTGCATTGTGAATTAAATTTAGAAAATTGGCCTCAAATGCCATTTGCACATTTTCAGCAAAGAATATAAGAGCTCCTCCCTATATGTATGCATTCGTGGGGTGCAACAAGTGTGTGTGAACATATAGTACGTGATGCATATGACAAGAAAACCAAAAACAAATAAAACAAGAGAAATCTGAAAAACATTTCATCAAATCAATATGCATCACAAGTTACCACAAGAGAAGATACTTAAAACATAAATAAAGAGGTTCACACACATAGCACTCATTACAAATTGTTCTCAAGCCCACAAGGAAGTGCCACCTAAACTTGAGCTTTAATCTTCTCTCCCCTTTGGCATCTAGCACCAAAAAGGATAATCAATAAATTCCATAGCTTGCATTCTCCAAATTGCATTTTGCTTCAGTTCCGAGGAGGGTCAAAAGAAGTAGCTTGACATGAGATAGAACATCCTGTACCTCTCCTCCAAGTCCATAATTGCAGACATAGCCACCAATATCAAACCACCATAAATCTGAGAAGCATAATCATTCTACTCAAAACTGACCTTCCTTTCATCCAAGTCTCTTTCTGCTTGCTTCTCATGTTGTGGTCTCACACCAACCGGATCTTTTTTTGCTGAGTCAAAACAACATTTTTCATAATCTTCTCAACATTTTCAACATTTCCATGCTATATGTGGAAGGATTTTTATATGATATGACTTGTGCTCTTCCTTGCACACACATGAGCCACAAGTGACTCTCTCAATCATATACATGATGTAATGTGCATAGCCACAACTTTTCGAAGAAGAATTTTCAATAGAATTTATCTCCTCCCAAATAACATCAAACACTAAGAATGGAGTACTATGTCAAAGAGAGAGGGCCATAGCAGCAAGGATGGACCTATTATAGGGAGAAATGCTTGTGGAGTCACCTTTCCTAGGCATGAGAGTTCTCATGAACATCCTATTTATGTAGCCATAGAAAAGAAGCAAATCATTGATGTATCCTCTCGATGCCATTTTGTTCCATGGGTATATAAATTCCATTCTCTCAGTCTTGGGAGCACGGTTAAGGAGTCTAGCACATTGTGCAAATGTGATCTCATGCCACTATCCTTCCATCATCCAATACAGTTTTCCGACATTGTCATGCTCCTCAACAAATAGAGTGGTATAAAACTGAGCAATGATCTCATCAATCTCTACGAAATGCCATGATATTGCTCACATTCCTAGCCTTCCACTCTACAATTACACTCGTTTAAGGTGGGATCATCCGTGTCAATCATCTATTCCAAATCCACCCAGTGAGCAATGAAATTTGGCTTGTCCTTTGGTATGATCACAGTCTCATAACAATCTCAATGAAAGTAATACCAAAACCTGTAATTAGTGTCATTTTTCCATTGGAGCAAGATTGGAGTTAATTGCTCTCATCTTCCTCACTTCTTCCATGTTTCCCTTGTAGTTGAGTTTCTCCCTCCACACTAGATTCCGAGGGGTGGTGAAGAGAGGAGCATCAAGATTTCTAGTGACTAGTGCAATGAGCTCCTTACCATCAAAGATCTCCTTGTGTTTCTCAAGAATTTATGTCCCACCTTCTGCTGCCTTAGAGGATTCAGGCTCTACATCCTTGTCTCATCCTTCACATCATGATTAGAGGAAGTACCATTGCTAGCTTATCCTTTATTTACATGTCCCTTGTGTGCGGTGCCTTTCTCTTTACAGCCTCTTTTGCCTCCGATAGGCATTTTCACTATGATCACCTCCTGTATCATCATGCCTTGCCTTCGCATTTCTTTCTTCCTTGAGATCCAATATGCTGCCTCTTGTCGGGAATTATGACTAGACAAACCATAAGAGACTGCGTGGATATTGAATGAATAGAGATAGAAATCAAATTGTCCCAATAGAATGCATTTGTGTCCGCTCTAAGAAAACTGAACCCTTTGGTTTCCGAAACTGGACCATCGATATTATGGATCTGTCAAGGTGATGGTTGCTCCTAGGAACATCGAAACAACCAAAATTAGCAAGCTAGGGTTTGTCCGCCAAAACCGGAGCATTCAATTTCAAAAATCAATACATCCAATTTTCACGGTCAATCCCTAGGTTGATAATCCCAATTGATTTCGGCCATATGACTTCAAACAGATTGAAGAGAACAATCGTATGGCATCCTAGGAGACAAGGTACAAGAGAATTTCAGATTAGGTCAAAAGAGTCTAGGGTACCTTTGGAGAAGGAGATGAAGAATCAAATTTAGAGAAGGAATCTTGAATCTTCCTTGAAGCACTTGATTTCACAAAGAAATCAACTTCTCCACGGGTTAAACCCGATCAAGACGGAAGTTTTGTCCGTGTGACGGAAGTTCCATTGGTTCCAGAGAATTTCTAGCGGATGTTCGATGAGATAGGATTTTCTGAGGTTAAGTCTTAAAAAAAAATGCTAAATGTAGAGTGCCAACAGAAGGTATTTCATGGAAGCTCTAACCTTATCGATTTGGATGGCTTATGATAGTTCAAGAAGTTTGAGATAATTTGAGCTTATTTCTTTTCCATTCTTTGCAAACACCCTTATCCATTATTCTCAAATACTCATTTCCATAATTTGCAAAACTCCTTTTCCATATCCATGATTTTTCTTTTTCATCCTTTGCAACTTCTTATTCCATGTTGAGAGAGGATATGAATTTCACAACATGATCAACGAATTGAGCAAGTTGGATTTTGGGCTAGAGATAGACGATCTCTCAAACCTGTGGTTAGACAACAATCAACCAAAGGAAGCTATAACCACGAGTTTGCTTGACATGATCACAAAGATCAAGAATCAAAGTTTTTTTTAAAACCACACTTAGAACATAAAGGAAATTTTCGAAAAATTTATCCTAGCTCACAAAGAGCATGCTATGACACAAAGTCATACACATGCCAAGGCAAAACCTATCACATGAGTTCTATATGCAAAGGAACAAGAAGCTGAAACAACAGAACATACCTTTGCCTTGATTTGTTTTGCTCTTTATCTTGTGAGAAATCATCTAAGCATTTGTGGACTCTTGTATGCTTTTTCAATGATCAGCTCAATACATTCTTGAGTCTTAGGTATGATAGATCTTAAGACTCATGCCCGTTGAACGTCTCCAATGGCATCGAGTCACATCTACCACTTGATTTGATGCACTTTCAATGCTTACATCATGATAATAGTTCACAATCTATGTAGTCCACATAAATACTGCTCACATAATCACTTAGAGCAAAACATTAGTTCCTCCTAACATAAGACATGGTATGAATCTCCTCCTTTATGTGTGTACCATATTATCGAATAATACTCACATATGCACACTTGCTCGGTTATGATCATGAGAGGAGGTTCAACCTATGTCTTTGTTAAGGCACTAGAATAATCAACTAGAATTTGAGATGTGTCAAGAATGACTCACAAACGAAGTTTATATAGAAATCTTACTTATAACAAGGAGAGGCTTGGGAGTTCAATGGCACAATTGACTTAAGGTCTTGAAACCACTAGAGACTCAATGAATTTTCAATTCATTTCTCCTTCCTCTTTCTGTCATGCATCTCTTGTGCCTTGTGCAGCTTTCTTACCTTTGTGTGGATGGCCCACCTCACCCGAGAGATATATCCCAAACACAAATTTCTCCATAGGAGACATTAATTGCATCTTTCTACACAAATATGTAAAAGAAAACAAGAAAGCAAAAACACGGGATGTTGCAAACACATTGCAACGCTAAGAGCAAACAAGGAGAGGAAAAGAGAACTTATTTTGGGTGGTGCTGTTGATGTAGAATATTTGAGAGGATCTTCACACTTGACAATTTGCATGTTTGTTCCACCTCTTAAGTTTGCCAAGTCATCAAAGCACCACTCGCACCTTATGCATTTTCAAGCACATTTTGGAACCCAAATCTTGTTGGGTCCAAGAAGGTTGACTTCACGCCGCTTTGGAATCCAAACCGATTTTGCAATACTACTTGGTGAGCCAACTATCGTGGGAGTATCCATGTTAGTATTGGCTTCATGTTTTGTTGGAACCATGTGGCTTTTGTTGGAAGTGAGGGTATGAGACATAGGACATTTCTCACTTATGTGACCCTTTTGTCGGCAAACATAGCAGATTTGATACTTGATTTTCTTTGCCTTGTTCTTGAGCTTTCTTCTTGTGCCTTCGAGTCTTGTTCACGTACTTGTTGCATGCTGACACAAGTCCAATCATTTTAGACTTGTGTGTGTAATTTGGACTATCCGGTTTCCTAAAACTAACTATTCGGTTTTGACACACATCCTTTACTCTTGTTTGTGTTGAACATTCATTGACTTTGTGTCCTTTTTCCTTACAACCGAAACAACTTCTCTTGGATATGCTTTGTTGTCTTCTAGAAAGTGTTGGTTGAGCCTTCTTCTTGTTTGGACACATAGATGTAAGGTGTCCTTTCGTTGAGCACTCAAAGCCAATGACACGGCCTCTTGGCTCATTCTTTTCTTTGTTGCTCAAATCATGCCCCTCTTCCATATTGGACTTGGAGGCCTCGATACATGTGGCGGTTAATCCCTTCTCAAGCTTCTTCACCATGTCATCACGGTTATCTTGAGATGGTTGCACAAGATTTCTAGCCTTTGTCCACATTAAATTTGTTTTGAGATGCTCAACTTCTCTTCTTAGGGCATCATTTTCACTTGCAATGAAATCATCACAAGTTTCTACAATCACATGCTCATCATAAGATGGCTTTTCTTGAGGACAACATACGTTAGCATATGATAAATCAATGGAAGTAGGTGCACATGTGCAAGTGTGAGGTTGAGAAGGTTTTACCATTGTTAATGCAACCTCATGTGTTGTTTCAAGCATGGCATGAATGTCAATGAGCTTTTCATGTTGGCATAGAATACTTCTATATCTCTCTTGTAAATTCAAATGCCTTTCTTGCAAAAGCTTGTGCTTGCTAGCTAGTTGCTTAAATTCCTTTAGGAGGAATTTATTTGCTTTCTCCAATTGTGCTACATAAGATGAAGAGTTAGTAGCACATGCATCATGGTTACTCAAATCATCACCTTTTACACGTGTGGATATTTCGGACTCTCTTTGTCTCGTTGCCATGAGACTAAAAGTGTCCTCATCCTCCAACCATGAGCTTGTAGGTGATGTAAACTCTTCATTTGATCTAAACCTTCTTTCTTGATCTATTGATTGCTTGTCTTGGTATTGATCACTTGAGCTTGCCAAGGAGGAGATTTTCTCGGGCTCACTCTCCAATAATGATTTCTCATCATTGCTAGAGCCATACATCTCATCGAGTGCTTTCCAAATCAAATGTGCACTCTCGAGGTGACCATACTTCTTCAAGATCATGCCTTCCACTTCTGCACTCAAAGCACTACATAAAACATTAAATGCATAGGCTTCGAGATATAAGCATTTCTCTTGAGCTTTTGTCGGTGGATGATCACCAAGGTCATGAGAAAAGCCTATATCTACAATCCACCAAATTTGCGAGCTCATTGCACGTAAGTAGGAACACATGGACGTTTTCCATGAAGTAAAGTTTGCACCGTCAAACCTAGGCAACTCAAAGGATGAAGTGGCAAATGTTGGAAGCGACATCGTTTCTCCAAGCGGTTAAGTCTAATAAGGAGATTAGGCTCGATACCAATTGAAAGTTGCCTAGAGGGGGGGTGAATAAGCAACCTAAAACTAAAACCTAAAATTCACAAAGAACTTCGCACCAAGTTAAATTCCAGGACGGAACTTCGTCAACCACGGAACTTCCTTCGCCGACGGAACTTCCTTCGTTGACGGAACTTCCGTCGGACAAATAATCAATCTCGATGGGATACGGAAAATAAGAGGGAACTCACAAATCTACTTGAATAGAAATGTAGATCCAAGGTCTAGGAACCTCCTCCCTGCAAGGCTTAGCTAGCAAAGCAACACACAAGTAGATCGGGCACAATATGTGATAAGCAAAAACAAGAACAAGAGCAAGAACAAAAACAAGCACACAAGGATTTATTTCCCGGAGTTCAACAACCAAGTTGTCTACGTCTCCGTTGAGGGATCCACGAAGGACCGAGTCTCTTTTAACTCATAACCTCACCAAGCAATCACCAAGATCAAGCTTGGGCCACCAAGCAATCACCAAGATCGAGCCGGGGTTTCACTAAGTTTGCTTCTTCCCTTTCGGAGGCGAAGCCGACCTGCACAAACTTTCCCAATGGCTCACCACAAGATTGGGAGCTCTAGGGTGACGCCTAGCCACCTAGGGGACAAATCCCCAAGAGTAATAAGTGAATCGAAGCTTGTGAGTGAGGGAATCAAGATGCTCAAGTTTGGGGATGGAGTTTGAATGCTTGGATGATTTGGTTTTCCTCTCTTTTGGATTTAGATCTCAAGAATGAGTGGAGGGGAGAGCAAGGAGTTGGAGCACGAAACCTAGGGTTTCAAATGAAGTCTCTCACCTCTCTCACGGAGTGGAAGGGAGGTATTTATAGATGGGGTCCAAATAGAGCCGTTGCTAGGTAAAGATGGGGATTGACGGAACTTCCGTTGGTGACGGAACTTCCGTCGCCCCATTAGGTCAAACACGAAACATGCCGGGACGGTACTTCCGTTAGAGTTGGAACTTCCGTCCCAAACTCTCTGGAACCGACGGAACTTCCGTCGGCCCGGACGGAACTTCCGTCGGGCAAGATTTGAACTGGAAAGCTCGGGAACGGTACTTCCGTCACGTTTGGTACTTCCGTCCCAAACTCTCTGGAACCGACGGAACTTCCGTCGACCCGGACGGAACTTCCTTCAGACTCCAGACGGAACTTCCTTCATGACTGGTTCACTAGTTGAATTTGACCCCCTTTTTGGTTTCTTTTGTGGTTAGAAAGTCATCCAAGACTTTTTGGTACTTGAGCATAAGGATTCCCAACAAAAACAAGATTAGTTCACCCCTCTTAATAGTGTGGCTTGTCTAGACTCAAAGAAAGGATGGGAATAGAGAACAACCACTTTGAGCTTGCATATGGTTGATTTGTTGCCGCTTTTCTTCACCTAATATGATATTGGGGCTGCCACTTGTTTTCTTATTTCTTGAGCGTCATCACCTAGAGTTTGACTTGGAATTTCTCATCTTTGAGGATCATCTTCTTTATTGTATTCACAAGTCACTTGAGATCTTCAACATACTTGATACTTAGAAATATATAACTCTTGTTGCTTGGTACATCGACGTTGAGCTTCACCTTCCCTTCTCCTATGATCCAATTCCTCGGCGCTAAGACACACTTGCCCTTCACTTTCACATGGTCCATTGGAATAGGTCATGCACAATTCTTCACTATCGAGCTAACTCAAGTCATACATAACTTGTATTTAATGTTATGCTTCGTATCGAAGATCTCCAATATTTATTTGATCAAGTTGCTTGAATATTGAAATAGGTCTTGTCATAAAACTTCACTTGATCATTCCACTCTTGTTCATGCATAAGCTTGTGTTTATGGAACCAATATATTTTAACCATTGTCTTTGTCCCATATCTTGAATTAGTGCACATATATGGACTTTTCAATATGTTCTTCATTCATGTACACTCACGAATATCTCACTGATCTTCATAATGTACATCCACAAATATAGTCCATACGAAATGCACTTACAATCTTCATTCCTGTTTAAGCATTCTCACAAGAGCATTAGTCCTTTAATCATGTTGTCATTCAATACACCAAAACCCACAAGGAATCTTGATGCACTTTCACCATCATTAGTTTTGTATCGACGAGCGTTGCACGTTGGATATCTAGTCTTATTGGCATGCTCTTTACGGTACAATATGCGAGTGGTTTGGACAAGCATGTATTTTCCGTACGCCTAGGGTCAACGGTGCCAACACTTTCTTTGCATTGTATGTGTTGGTGGGCAAAGAGTTTGGTTTTGGTAAAATTTTGGCTAACCACCCATTCTTAGCCTTAAGTGTGACAAGCTCTAACACTGCTCGTAAGACCGTGCAATCCTTTTGACACCCCATGGATTCCTCGTACGAAACTCCTTTGACGCCTTCTCTAATGCATCCAAGTTATCTAAAGCTCGCCTTTTCTTTTGGACCAGGTTCTCGTTGTTAATGTGCATCAACAATTCTTCCACATCGAGACCGCCGTCAAAGTCCTCACTTTCATTCACAAGTTCTGGACCATCCGTGGGACCTGATGTCGTTGCATATTCTCGTGCTACTTTCACCCCTCACCCTACGCTCGTCGTGGTCGGCTCTTTCTCTTATCACCTCTTCAACGTGGTCACCTTGTGCATGAGGTCCTATTTCACCGTGTTTTATCCAGATATAGTAGTCCTTGATAAATCCTTTCTCCAACAAGTGCTCACGAATAGTCTCGAGTGTCTCAAACATAAACATGTTCTTGCAACGGGTACAAGGACAATAGATATATTGTGTACCCCTTCTTCTTGCGTGTCGCTTCGCTTCTTCAACGAAACCCGTGACCTTTTGGAAATATACAACAGCATCACCACCCCCACCGGTGTACATCCAAAATCGATCTTCCATCTTTCTACGAGACATGTATCGTAAATAAAGAAATGAATAATAATTAAAAACTAAGTCAAAATGGAATTATATGCTAAAAAGCAAAAGTAGTTACACAAGAATATTACATACTATAGTTACGTGTGATTTAAAAGTTAATAGCAAAATCTCTACATAAATTACTGTTAAAAAAAGATTTATGAATAAAACATAGATCCCAAACTAGGTCTAGATCCAAAACTAGATCCCTACATATAAAAGCCTACATATTGTATGGAGAGGATAAGTTTAAGTACTAAACACCCTATGATATGTATGAGGACCACTAACCATGCCATTTATAGGTAAAAAAATAGATCCAAATCCTAGAAAAAGTAACCATAAAAAAAGAGACTAAAACTATGGTTAAACACAAAAAAAATACATGGAACGGTATGGATTTACCTCCTAGAACAATATCCTTCCAAAAAACAGGTTCAAAACCTTCCCCCTTCTTTTTTAGCTTTTTCCGCCCTCCGTACGGACAACTCGTCCGTGAGCTCGCGAAACAGAGCTCCTGTCGGGAGGAAGGGGACGAATTTATACACTTGTCGCCTTCAATAGCGGGCACCATGACGTCACATTGACGACGATATTACATGAGCCCTGTAATAACGGTCGAGGTGACGTCACCGGTGGCCGCTATTGCTGTCTGGTCCAGTAATAGCGGCCTCCGGTGACGTCATCTGTTGGCCCGCTATTACCGGCTCACCCAGTAATAGCGGACGTCGGGTAACGTCACCAGCGGCCGCTATTAATGTGTGACCCCCATCTGTAATAGCGTTGCCTCCGATGACGTCATCTGCGTCCGCTATTGCAGGGGTCTCTGTAATAGCGTCGCCCCGTGATGACGTCAGCGTTGGCACCCTGCAATAGCTTTTTTCTGTGTGCCCGCTATTGCTGGAAAATGCCCCTGATATTGCTGGCTCTTTCTGTAGTAGTGATTCCACCATATTCATCCCGCAGCGGAAAAGGTTTTATGGTCACAAGTTTGAAAATGTAAAATCATTTGTGTGATCGCATAAACCAAATGGCAATGAATGTAAAAGGATAGGAATTTACGATTAAAAGACAAATATTATGACTTGTAAAATCACCTTCATGTAACCGTAAAATATTACCATCATAGTAAGCTTTGACTATTTGCTACTTGTACTCTTTTCATTGTTTAATTGAGAATGCAGTTCGTTATCACTAGAATTTTACACTTTGGGAGAAAAAAGGCAAGACATGCATTCATAGATTTGCACGTGAGATCTCTACATTCAGTCCAAGGTTGCTGCTTTTCACCAGCGAGAAGTAAAAAAAACAAGAAACAGAATTTTGCTAGCTTCGTGTGTGTATGTAAAAAAAGGAGTCTGATTATTTCAATAATTTCTGGAGGCAACATCCTAATTCATAATGCAACAAAAATTTACCAGAGGATCGTCGTAGTCACCCAAGGCATCTTGTGTAAATTTCAAATGGCTATTGAACATCACATCTCAATTGAAGGGGAAAAAATCTAATTGCAAATGGAAAAAATATAACACGAAAGTACAGCAACAAACCAAACATCTTGCTACCCTCCTGCTAGCTTTCTTCCTATCCTATCCTAGCCCAGGGTTCCTTTCCTGGCCTCCTTGCTGGTCACAAACTCACAATACCATAGAACAAAAAATCAGATCAACCTGACAGAGCCTCAAATCCTTCCTTTGGTCTCCGGCAATATGCAGAGATGAGAACAACGAAGAATATCACCAGTTGCATGGTCAGTTTGTGTGGCCGGCGAGATTGCGACCTGAAAGGGATGAAAACAGGAATATATAATGCTGTAGAGATAAAGCCGTCTAAAGCCCATGGTCGAAGCTGATGCCGTCGTATGCATCCAGCAGTTTGTGGATCCATGAGTTCCCCACCTTCCGAATGCATGTATCTGGCCGTTCCTACCCGATGCAGAGTTTTTTTTTCTTTTTTGAGCAAGAACCCGATGCAGAGTTGGAGACGACAAGAAGAGCTGAACTACGTGACCGTCGGGTAATGTTGCTGATGAGGACACGGTCTTACAAGCCATCCCGACGACCACGGTTGTGCAAGCTGCCAGCCCAGGGCACCGATGTGAGGTCCTTCAGCTGTCGACGACGCGAGAAAGTCGCTGTTGAGGGAAGCCCAATCTACCCTGCACAAGGAAGCCGACGGTAAAACATCACGGCTGCTATTGAATGAGACAGCCGAAGCCGTACAAGTGAAATCTTTATTGTTGTCATCATTCAAGCAGTTCCTGGGAAGGACGCAGTTGCCGCCAGCGGAAGTGAATCATACGCCTCTCGTCTGTGCTAGCAATCACCACCAGCTTCGGATCATCCGCACACCTTGTCATGTCAACGAGACGATTCTCCCCCATCCATCTGGAAGCAAACGTGGACTAATTAGCCATTAATCATTCAAATTCTATTTGTAGACAAAACAAATCTCTGAAATATGGGCGTGCTTACCTGGACCACCGTTTATGATCATCGGAGGAAGGGTACCTGCCGCGCGCCGCCGTCATAGATCGTTGAAACTCAGCCGGCACTATCGTCGGGTCACGAACTAAACACGATGGCGAGAATGAATGGAATAAAAATGATCTGACTCCAGGCCCGTAATTAATATTCCATAACAGCAGGAGTTATTAACGGGTATTGAAATGGAAATTACAATAATGAATCCTGGTTTATTTTTTGGCCTGGTTTTATCATTTGTTTTTTTTAGAAGGGGCATGCGTGAGGGCTGGTTTGGGTTGGACCGGGAATGACGTGGCAGATGGATTGGCTGGGGTGTGGAATATTAGATCACACCTAGGGTGTGATATAATACAGCTATATATATATATATATAACAAATCCTTTTATCCCAAGCAAGTTGGAAGGCTAGAGATGAAACCCATAGGAAACACGAAAAAAGACTAAAGGACACCCCAATGAACTTGTTATAGGTTTCATATCCATTAGAGTAGCTAGTTTTTATGCTGATTCACCAAACCTAACACAATCTATGAGGGACCCTCCTCCTTTACCCAGGCTAAGGACTGGCGGAGTTCAAAAGTGCTGTTAAAACCGTAAAAGACCAGAACTCTATTAAGGGCTAGATAGACATGTACGTGATCATAGAGCTAACGCATCCCTTTGGGGTTGTCTTGGTTTGGATACCAGTGGCCGATCAGTTTATGACCACGAGACACAAACTGTAACGCTATAGACAACACAATATGTTTGCTCCATGAATAAATATTGACTCAATTCAAGAATATTTAAGTACAGTTTGATTTTCTTACAATCTATGATTTATACAGACTCAACATTTCCATCTTTAAACATTGATTTTAAATTGAAAATTATATATAGGGTAACTAACATAGTGCTCTTTGGTAAAAATTTTCATCATTTTAGGATCATTGTTTAGTTTATTTTTGCCAAATAATGTTTTAACAATTGAAATACAAAAATATATGAAAATATTCTTGAATAAGTTATTAATTTAAGATAGTGTCGGTGTTATGAAACCGGCCGACAAGTAAATTTGTGTTTGGAGGGGATCGACGCTACTACTCGGATGGGCCTCGGATGATTTAGGAAAGTGTGGTTTATACTGGTTCGGGCAATCGAAGCCCTACGTCCGGTTCGAGGATTGTTCGTGTTTCGTCTTGTGAAAAGAGCTACAAAGGATGCGAGGGAGGAGGGTTGCTCCAAGCCTCCGTGTGCAATGTGCTCTAGGATGTGTATACGATGAGTTCGATTAACTCGATCTCGTGGTGTGTTTCTCCCTCCCTTGCGCGTGTGCGTGGGGTCCCTTTTATAGTCCAAGGGACCAGGCCACTTACGGGTGGGGTCGGAGTTACTACATGTCGTCCCCAAGCGGGGCCGGAGCCGCCGTGCATCACCCTGCTCGCATGCGGGCCGCTTCGGGCGCTCGGTCGCGCGGCGCACGGTCGGTCTTGATCGGTAGCGCCGGTGTCAATGCCACGCTCGTCACCGTGGCAGCCGTCTGTCGCATGCCGGTCTCCATCCGTCACTCCCGTTCATCACGGCCCCGGCGAGAGATGGCGTTGACGCCTCCGTCTTGTCGTCGTGCCGGGGTGTCGGGCGACGCGTTAAGATGAGACAAGAGGAGCTGCGCAGATCTCACCCGATCCTCGTGGATTGGTGAGTTCCCGAGCGGAGTTATGGCGATCCTGTTCACCTCGTTTAGTGTGAGGCTTCATGAGGAAGCCATTTGCCCCCGAGTCGGGCGAGGCGGGGACCGCTGAGCCCGCCGAGTCCCGGACGGGAGAGGCGGGGACCGCCGGGCCCGCCGAGTCCCGGACGGACGAGGCGGAAGTGGTGCACTGCCCGACCGGAGTCGGGCGAGGCGGAGGCCGCGGGCCCGGCTTTCGTAGCCCTCACGGGCCTAGGCGGACACCGTTGGTCAGCCACGGGACGGATTACGGGCTATTGTCTCGTCAATCGCCCGGCCTCCGTCCGGTCCACGAGGCCATCATGGGCTTGGTAATGATCACGCTGCTCTGCGGCTAAGCTAGCGCTAGCGTGCGGCGGCTGCGGAACGGGACGAGGAGGGCACTGCGCCGGTCACATCACGTCCTGTTGGTGAGACGAGTTCCCGGGCGCTGTAATTGCGCCTACCGGCCCGCCGTATTTCCTCCCCATCCGGTGGGTGAGGTCGCTTCTCCGCGAAGCAAAGGCAAACGCGGCGGGGATTGCGGTCCCCACCCGACGCCGAGTCGGGCGAGGCGGAGATCGTGGGCCCGCCCGCCCGGGGTCGGGCGAGGCGGAGATTTATGGAACCACCCGCCCGGGGTCGGGCGAGGCGGAAGTCGTGGAACCGCCCGCCCGGGGTCGGGCGAGGCGGAAGTCGTGGACCTCGCCCGACTCGGGGTAGGGCGAGGCGGAGGTTTCGGGCCCCACTTCGTATCCTTTATGCGTACAAGACAGAGCTGTTAGCCGGCTATGACGGTGATTAAGTACTACGATTAGGGTACCCTAATCTAGGTACCCGACAGTAGCCCCGAGCCTTGGCGGTGGCCGGGGGCAAATGGTCGCCGTCGAGGCTTTTCCGACAAACCCTCGGATTTTCCTGTGTATTTGTTTTCCGGTGGGTGCGCGCGAGCGCACCCGCCGGTGTAGCCCCGAGCCTCGGGGCAAGTAGAATACTTGCGCCGAGGGTTAACGATTTTGAGCGGTTTATCGTTTATTTGCGAAGCGAGCCCCGAGTCTTCGCTCGTTGCTCGGATCCGTCCGAGGGCTGTTTCGTCTTTTTATTTCGTTCACACCCACGCGTCTTTGCGGTAAGACGAGGCGTGCGGTGAGCGGCCACGTCATTCCTCGATGGTTCGACGCGTGGTGCTCGTTTAAGCTCCAAACGGGAATGTCCGAGTGATGGCCTCGGCTTGCCCTTAGCGGGGATCCGATGGAGACTAGCGGGAGTCGGCCTCATTCATATCCGAGTGCCTGTCTTTTGTGATCTCCGACCCCTTTCGATCGGGGTCGGCGGGCTCGTTGCCCTCCCTTCGCGGGATTCAAGACCACGGCTTTTTCAACTCGGACTCGGACGCCGTCGATAGAGGCCCATTGTGCTACGGTGCACGGGTGTTGATCGCTAGGGATCCCTCTCCGACAACCCCTCACTTAATTTTGTCCAAGGGCGGGCGTCCGAACCCTTTCGCGGGGCCGCCCTTCGAACCCTCGGGTCGGAAGCGGGCGTCAGGGCGTCTTCATCCCCTAGCCTTATCTACTGCGGGCCTCATGGGATTCCAAGCCCAATCGGCCCGTCATCGAGCGCCGTCGAAGCGCAACGGTTCGCCTTCCATGATGGCGCGCATCTCGCGGCGGTTCGCTGTAGATGCGAAACTCGCGTTCGCATTATGGCTGCGCGTCGAGCGCGTGCGGCGGCCTCTCGGGTCCCTGCACCCGGTTAAATCGCGAAACGATAGCGGCGCGGGAGTCGAAGCGCCGCGGGGCGGTTGACATGACCGCTATTTAAAGGGAAAGGGGGACGCATCCGGTTACCTTTCTCTCACCTCGCGCTCGCAAAAAACCCATCCCCTTCCTTTGCTCTCGCGTGCTCCGTCGATTCGCCTTTCTTCGCCGCGTCCGCCGCTCGCCGCATGACGAGTAGATAATGTAATGTGTTAGTTGAGTCGGCCGAGTGGCCGGTAGTCGAGTCGGCCGGGTGGCCAAGATGTAAAGAAGAACTCGCTTATTTTGTAAACAAGTTATCTGTTTTAATTTCGTTCCAAATTTCTCACATGTTCCCCTTTTGTGGCTTCCTTCTCGTTCGGACCGTCTAGTAGCCTAAGATTCCTCATTCGATTGATCGGTGACTTAGGCCGCTCTTAGCCGCCGGGCGTCGGAGTCCCGAGTCGGCCGGTCGGATCGGCCGAGTGGTCGTTGGCGTTTCCGGGTCCTGTCCGAGTTGGACTTGCACTATGGGATTAAACTTCGTTCGAAATTTTAAACTCTTGCCCTTTCGTGACTCCTTTCTCTTTCGGACCGCCTAGTTGCTTTAGATTTTTCATTCGGTTGATCGACAACTCGGGCCGCTCCTAGCTGTAGAGGCGTCGAGTCCCGAGCCGACCGGTCGGACCGGCCGAGCCATCGTCGGCGCTTAGGTTTTGTCCGAGTCGGGCCCGCACCGAGGGATTTTCGTGTGAGTTCCGCAGCCGCGGGCACAAGCTGGGACCCGCACACGGCCTCCTTTGCACACCCGCCGGGTGGAGCCCCGACTCGGGAGAGTCGGGGTCGGCGGCCGGCAAATTTGGACTTTATTCGTCATTTGTCGAAAACAACAAGAAAGAGAGAAAGGTTTTCTCTTTATTTCATTTGCATAAATAACTGAAACAACAAGCTAAGGGTAAAAGCGACGTAGCTGCTCGATGTTCCATGCGTTGGTGAGCACGTTTCCGTTGGCGTCCTTGAGCTTGTACGTGCCGGGTCGGAGCACCTCGGCTACCGTGTAGGGCCCTTCCCATGGCGGAGTTAGCTTGTGCCGGCCTTGATTCCCCTGGAGGAGTCGAAGGACGAGGTCGCCGGGCTCGAAGGCGCGCTTCTTGATCTTGCGGTCGTGGTGACGGCGGAGTGCTTGTTGGTATCCGGCTGAGTGCAGCAGTGCAGCTTCCCTTGTTTCGTCGATTTGGTCCAGCGCATCTTCGAGATAACGCTTATTGAGTTCCGGATCGAAAACTTGCACGCGCGGAGTGTTGACGGTCCTTATGGTCCAATTTTACCGTCAACATGTTGCATCTTTTTGAATCAAACACCATCACCAAGAATAGACATAGGGATTATTTCTAACAAATTCCACTAGTCTTGGTGAAATTATGAATGCAGGTGCAATTCATATGAAAACAGGGGAAAACATGCACGAAACACGGACTTTGCAATCGACGGATTTTCCCCGGACTAAAGAATATAGTCCAAAAGCCCAAAACCACAAAACGAGCCTCAACATCAAACCAAGCAAGTGGATTGGGCCGAGTACACGGCCAGGGGAAGGCACCGGAGAAGAATCAAGCCCGGGGAGTCCAGGCCGGTTCGGCCGAACCACCCTAGTGGGTTCGGCCGAGCCGACAGTGGGCCCCCCGGCCCATCTTTCTCTCGGCGGTTTGTCACCGACGTCCGGAGGTCGGTTCCACCTGCAATTAATGCCACCGACGTCCGGAACCGCCTCCAAGTTGCCGACCTTCCAAGGCTATAAATAAAGGGCTACACCCCCTCTCTCAACACACCACCAACATCAAGATACAAGACAAAACTCTCATCCTTAGGCCAAGGGCCTCTTGTATTTTAGTAGAATAGGAGAGAGGGCAAGGAAGAGGAAGGAGTGTTCCTCCCTTTTGCAAAGTGGAGTAGTATTTCCTTTTCTTTTACCTTGGCGTCTAAACACTCTTTTTGGTGATTTATACGTGGTGATCTACTTATCTATCGTGACATATCTTTGTGTTAGACGTAATTCTTGTTATACTTGTTTACGGGATCATCGCTTCAGCAAGAAGTACTCTAGCTTTCCGAACTCGGTTCTAGGCCGAGGCTAGAGTAGTGGTCAATAGCATAGACGTGGTGTCTAGGGCTGGAGATCGCCTTTGTTTGCCTGTGTGCCCCACGGTTTGTAGAGGTAGGTGGCAGGAAGTGACAGCCCTGTCATCCAAAGGAACCCTCCACGTTCGGGTACATAGTAGAGCTTTCGTAGACCGGAGTGGCTTGGCGGACCAAGCCTAAGACGGTGCCCGAAGTAAACAAGTCTAGCTTGCGTTCGTCTACCTTTAAAGGATAAATAGATAAGAGTCACCCTCTCGACCCTATTTTGCTACGTTGTCTTGGTTGTCCTTGGGTAAACTAACCTTGTTGCAGAAATACTCCGTTCCTCGCGGATATAAATACGATACCTTGGAATACTCCCGGGTGAAGTGCTACAACGGTATTCCGTGCGCTTGCGGATTTATTCGTGACGTAAGAAATACCAACACGGAGCTCCATAATCCAGATCTCGTGGGTAGCACGGCCTCAGCCCCGTACACCATGAAGAAGGGAGTGTGACCCGTGGCTCGACTCGGCGTCGTCCTCGGGCTCCACAACACCGCACCGAGCTCTTTCGCCCATTTCCGGCAAATGTTCCGAGTTTGCTGAATATCCGGGGTTTCGAGTCCTTGGAGGACCATGCCATTTGCGCGCTCACACTGCCCGTTCATTTGGGGGTGTGAGACGGCTGACCGATCAACTCGGATGCCCGGTGGTCGCAAAAGTTTAGGAACTTTTTCCCGTAAACTGCGTACCGTTGTCGGTGATGATTGTGTTTGGGACTCCAAACCGATGCACTATGTCGTTGAAGAATTTTACGGCCTGGTCCGAGTCGATTTTGCCTATCGGCCTTGCCTCAATCCACTTGGAGAACTTGTCCACGGCGACAAGCAAGTGGGTGTAGCCTCCCGGTGCCTTTTTGAACGGGCCGACCAGGTCTAGGCCCCACACGGCAAACGGCCATGTTATGGGGATGGTTTGCGGGGCCCGGGCCGGCTGGTGTGTTTTACGTGCGTAATGTCGACACCCTTCGCAGTGCGCACGACTTGTTCGGCGTCGGCGATCGCGGTCGGCCAATAGAAGCCATGTCGGAAAGCGTTGCCAACGAGACTTCGTGGTGCGGCGTGATGTCCGCACGTTCCACCATGGATGTCCTGAAGCGGCCGCTTACCCTCGTCGAGAGGGATGCAGCGTTGGAGGACGCCGGTGTGCCCCTTTTGTATAACTCATCGCCGATCACGACAAAGGTTTTGGCGCGTCGGGCGAGTCGGCGCGCTTCCATGACGTCGGGGGCAATTTTTGCCGCAACAGATAGTCGAGGTAGGGCTGCCGCCGATCATCTGCCGACTCGGGCGCAGCCCCGAGTCTCCTTCGTGGTCGGGAGTCGGATCGACCGGACCCGCCGTGTCGTCGTTGGCGCCAAGCTCGGCGATCGGGACCTCCGCGGCCTCGGTCGGAGCCGGCTCTTGTTCTCCCTTTGCAGGGTCGGCCGCCGTTGGCTCCTTGATAGACGGCTCATCCTGGTCGCAAGCAAAAACGCCTTCGGTGTTGGCAGCCGATTGGATCCCATCTTGGCCAATGAGTCGGCCGTTTCATTGTCCCGCCGAAGGACATGTTTGACTTGGAATCCATCGAACTTTTCTTCAAGACGGCGGATCTCACCGCAATAAGCCGCCATCTTCGGGTTGGTGCAAGTCGACTCGTTCATCACCCGATCCACGACGAGCTGGGAATCGCCGAAGGCTTCGAGCCTACGGATCCCCGGATCAATCGCTGCCTTCATGCCGTTGAGCAAGGCTTCATACTCGGCCACATTGTGAGAGGCCGGAAAGTTGAGTCGGATGACGTATTGCATGCATGCACCTCTCGGCGAGATGAGCTGCCATCCGCTCCCAGCACCCCTCTTCGTGAGGGAGCCGTCAAAGTACAGCCGCCAATGATCCGTTTCGCCCGGAACCACGAGCAATCGGGTCTCTGTCCACTCGGCTATGAAATCTACCGAGTGTGTGATTTTATGGCAGATGGGTGCGTGTATTCTATACCCTGGTCCATTAATTCTAGCGCCCACTTCGAGATTTTTATCGCTACCTCCGGATTACCCAAAATTTCAGCAAGCGGGAAGGAGGAGACGACGTTACCGGATGAGAGTCGAAATAGTGCCGAAGCTTGCGCCGAGTGACGATCGGCGCGTACAACACCTTCTCGGATCTTCGGCCACCTCGTCTTGCGGTCGGAGAGGACTTCGCCGGCGTAGTAGACCGGCCGTTGCACCTTGAGCGCCTTTCCCGGCTCGTCACGCTCCACCACCAACGCCGTACTCACCACCTGATTTGTTGCCGCTATGTAGAGCAGCAAAGGCTCCTTCTCGACCGGCGAAGTCAAGATCGGCGCGCTTGAAAGTTTGGCTTTGAGGCGGTCGAGGGCCTCTTGCGCCTCGGCTGTCCGGACAAAGTTGTCCTCTTGGATCCTCCGCTGGTCCTCGTTGACCGGTTGCGGAAGCGCGCGCATCGATGTCGCGGCCGCAGCCACGTTCCGGCCGGGCCTCTCGTACCGGGAACGAGGTGGTTTGCCTCGTCCAGGATCTTTCTTTGGGCTTCGCGCCCATGCCGGCGAGCGAGTTCGCGCTGCGCTCGGCGCCGCGCCACCTCGCACTCGAGGCGTTCGCGCTCCTCCTTCAACCGCCGCTCGGTCTCCGCGACCTCGCGTTGGCGTCGGAGCAGCTGCTCTAGGTCGTCCTCCTCCCGGGGCTCGGGGCTTCCCGGAGGGGTTTGCTCGTCGTGGCACCGCGGCGTGCGGCGGCCGTGCGTTCCGGCACCGCCGGTGTTTACCGCCGCGGACGGCGGCGCTGCCCAGCCGGGAGCCCGGCGGCTGCCGGGGCCGCGCGGCCCATGTCGTTGATGCCGTCGGTGTCGCCGGCGTCCCCGACCTCCACCATCATGCACTCCCGCGAGGGTGGTGGCTGCCGGTATCGGACCCGCCGCCGAGTCCGCCATGCCCGCGAGCTCCGCGCCGGCGGACACGGCGGGAAAGTGGTGTAGTGGCCGGGAGGTCGGCGGGAGAACGCGCGACAGGCTCCCGGCTCCGGTCACGATGAACTCCGAGCTCCCGAAGTTCACGAGGGCGCCCGGAGTCCGGCCGACGGTGTGGCTCGCCATCTTCAAGATCGTCGAACGCGTCGAGGTCCCCTACCGGCGCGCCAACCGTCGGTGTTATGAAACCGACCGACAAGTAAATTTGTGTTTGGAGGGGATCGACGCTACTACTCGGATGGGCCTCGGATGATTTAGGAAAGTGTGGTTTATACTGGTTCGGGCAATCGAAGCCCTACGTCCGCTTCGAGGATTGTTCGTGTTTCGTCTTGTGAAAAGAGCTACAAAGGATGCGAGGGAGGAGGGTTGCTCCAAGCCTCCGTGTGCAATGTGCTCTAGGATGTGTATACGATGAGTTCGATTAACTCGATCCGTGGTGTGTTTCTCCCTCCCTTGCGCGTGTGCGTGGGGTCCCTTTTATAGTCCAAGGGACCGGGCCACTTACGGGTGGGGTCGGAGTTACTACATGTCGTCCCCAAGCGGGGCCGGAGCCGCCGTGCATCACCCTGCTCGCATGCGGGCCGCTCGAGCGCTCCGGTCGCGCGGCGCACGGTCGGTCTTGATCGGTAGCGCCGGTGTCAATGCCACGCTCGTCACCGTGGCAGCCGTCCTGTCGCATGCCGGTCTCCATCCGTCACTCCCGTTCATCACGGCCCCGGCAGAGATGGCGTTGACGCCTCCGTCTTGTCGTCGTGCCGGGGTGTCGGGCGACGCGTTAAGATGAGACAAGAGGAGCTGCGCAGATCTCACCCGATCCCTGTGGATTGGTGAGTTCCCGAGCGGAGTTATGGCGATCCCTGTTCACCTCGTTTAGTGTGAGGCTTCATGAGGAAGCCATTTGCCCCGAGTCGGGCGAGGCGGGGACCGCCGAGCCCGCCCGAGTCCCGGACGGGAGAGGCGAGGACCGCTGGGCCCGCCCGAGTCCCGGACGGACGAGGCGGAAGTGGTGCACCTGCCCGACCCGGAGTCGGGCGAGGCGAGGCCGCGGGCCCGGCTTTCGTAGCCCTCACGGGCCTAGGCGGACACTCGTTGGTCAGCCACGGGACGGATTACAGGCTATTGTCTCGTCAATCGCCCGGCCTTCGTCCCGGTCCACGAGCCATCATGGGCTTGGTAATGATCACGCTGCTCTGCAGCTAAGCTAGCGCTAGCGTGCGGCGCTGCGGAACGGGACGAGGAGGGCACTGCGCCGGTCACATCACGTCCTGTTGGTGAGACGAGTTCCCGTGCGCCGTAATTGCGCCTACCGGCCCGCCGTATTTCCTCCCCATCCGGTGGGTGAGGTCGCTTCTCCGCGAAGCAAAGGCAAACGCGGCAGGGATTGCGGTCCCCACCCGACGCCGAGTCCGGCGAGGCGGAGATCGTGGGCCCGCCGCCCGGGGTCGGGCGAGGCGGAGATTTATGGAACCACCCGCCCGGGGTCGGGCGAGGCGGAAGTCGTGGAACCGCCCGCCCGGGGTCGGGCGAGGCGAAGTCGTGGACCTCGCCCGACTCGGGGTAGGGCGAGGCGGAGGTTTCGGGCCCCACTTCCGTATCCTTTATGCGTACAAGACAGAGCTGTTAGCCAGCTATGACGGTGATTAAGTACTCCGATTAGGGTACCCTAATCTAGGTACCCGACGAGATAGATAATGATGTCATGTGGTATATATTAAAAATAAATCATTTGCATTTACACTAGAAAAGTAAAATGGTAAATTTCAATTTGGGGTGGGGGGGGGGGGGTTAAATTGCCCTATCTGAATCATTTAGTGGAGTAAATTGAGGCGATATTTTGCTCGAGGGATCAAACTAATGAAGTGAGTTGTTGGATAGAGTACAATAGACCTATCTAGATTGGAAAGAGAGGTACTAGTTTATAATAATCTAGATACCTCATATATGTATATACTAACATAAATTTGAAATAAAATTATAAACTATTTCCATCCAATGAATTATTCTCATGTTTTGTTATAATTTGTTTATGAGAGTCTAAGTGAACTAATTTTTATACTTTATTTAGACGTTCAGTTAAAACATTGAATAAATATATGTATAATTGAATAAATTGACCAGTGGACGTAGAATCATTAATTTTGACATGATTTTATCAGAGGGAAGTTAGTGGTCCTGTGTATAATTTCTAAGAAGTCAACAAGTGCAATAGAAGTTCCATATGCAACACACTGTTTGCATTATATATCACTTTATTTGGCAAGTGTCGTGACTCAATTCAAGAATATTTGAGTACAGTTTGAGTTTATTATTCAGTCTACAACTTATACAGATCGAACATTTGTATCTTTACGTATTGATTTTAAAATGAAAATTATATTAGTGTAACTGACATAGTACTCTTTGGTAAATAAATATAAATATCATTTTAGGATTATTGTTTAGTTTAATTGTACCAAATAGTGTTTTAACAATTTAAATACAAAAATATACGAAAACATTCTTGAATACATTATTAATTTAACATAGAGAATGATGTCATCTAGTATGTTCTGTATATATTAAAATAAATCATTTGCATTTACACCAGAAAAGTAAAATTATAAATTTCAATTGGGAGTGAATTGCCCGATCTGAATAGCTTAAAGGAGTAAATTGAGGCGATAATTTTTTTTGAGGGATGGAACTGATAAAGTGAGTTGTTAAGATAGAGTACAATACACCTATATCTATATTGGAAAGGGGTGTACCATGCTCTAAATGATTTCCTTCACATTTTAGAAAAGGGAATATATTAAAATATTATGGCCTCTACATTGATCGATGTATATAGCCTCCACTTATTACAATATCAAAGAACACTTAAAAATTGAAGCCAAGGTATGAAAAAAAGTACTAGCCATCTCTTTATAACACTAGCAACTCCTTGCTAGGAGGTTATTCTATTTGAGAATCGCCATCCATTTCTTGCGAAGATCTCCATGGCCACAATCTCAAGCAAACTGCATGCCATCTTCAACAATGGGCGATCCTCCTCCTTCGAAGTAGGGACCAAAATCATATCCAATAAGCCCCCCCCCCCTAAGATAACCTGCAAATATGATGTTATAGTTTTCTTGTCAAACACAACATCATTTTGATAAAGCCATATTGCCCAACAAATACTTGCGCTGCCACACCATCTCGTGTTCCTGTGTGTTTCATGTGTTGCACCATCGAATTCCATGCTCGTGAGGGACCGGGTAGTTCTAGTGCCGAGCTTAAGACTCGACAGGCACGGTTTTCACCCTCCGGTGGAAATCGGGCTGTCACACTAGCTAGTTGATTTTTTAGATTACTACGCAATTCATTTTCTCCAGGCGTAAGCACTGAGCATTCTGCCTTCTTATCTAATGTATCAAGGTCTCTTAATATATTAGATTTCTAAACTCTATTTTGAGACACCATATTTCTTGCCCATCCTCTCAAGTAGTTCCTAACTCGCGTGATTTTATTTTGCCATCTCGCAAGAGGAGTGTAACCTTTATTTTCAGATTGCCATACATTTGCTACTTATTCATAAAAATCTTCTTTGAGGAACCAACCAAGCTCAAATCTGAAGTTTTTTGAATTTCCTCTATGATTTTGACGGCCTCAATTCAAAGGTGAAGGTGTGTGATCTGAGATTTTCCTAGTTAAATCTTGTACAGAGGCAAGAGGGAAATTTAATTCCCAATCCGTACTCACTAAGGGGGTGTTTGGATCCTCTAGTTGGCTAAAGTTTAGCCAACTAAAGTTTAGTCACCTAAAGTTTAGTCAACTAAAGTTTAGAAGATGCATGTTTAGATCCATGACTAAAGTCCATGACTAATAAAAAAGTGGACATATCTAACCCTCAATAAATGTTTCTTCACCTTTACTTTTTCTATCCCTAACATGTGTTGAGGGATACTTTTGACTTTATTTGCCTTTATCCAAAGTTTAGGAGAGTTTAACAAGATTGAGGTGACTAGTGGTCTAAAGTTTAGGAGGTGACTTGGCTAAAGTTTAGGAGATCATGTTTGGAGAAAAAGTAGCTAAAGTTTAGTCAACTAAAGTTTAGAAGGTGGATCCAAACAGGGCCTAAGATACTGTCCAATTTCTCATATGTCTCTGTATAATTAGCCCACGTAAATTGTCTCCCTGTTAGTTCTAATTCTTTCAGATTCAGAGATTCAATGATTGCATTAAAATGATTGGGCCAATGACTCTGAAATCTATCATTATTCTTTTCTAATGCATTTTGGATGATGTTAAAATCTCCTCCAACCAATAGAGGTAGATTCTCATCCCCACAAGCACAAACTAATTCAGCTAAGAATTTATCTTTGAACTCATCTTGCGCCGCCCCATACACAGACATGAGTGCCCATTTAAAACCATCTTCTCTATTTGTTACATAGAATTTAATATTAAAATCACCCGTTTCAATGCTATCAACCACATAGTTTGAGAGCGTGATACCGAGTAGAATACCACCAGACCTACCACTGGGTGGTGTCCAATGCCAAAAAAAAATCCAATCCTGCACAGAAGTTATCCAGACACTCAGTTGAGAAACTATGTTTTCCAGTTTCTAGAACTGAAATAAAATCTAGTTCATATTCACGTGAAGTATCGAAAAGAAACCTGTGTTTAGCTAAGTCACATAACCCATGACTATTCTAAAAAATACCTTTCATTGAAAAACAATTTTTTTGTTAATTTTAGTTCTCCTATTTGTCACACCTTTCTTTCTTGTAAGGTATGAAACTTTAATCGGAACATCTAACAAGGAGTCACTTAGATCCTTACTGCCATCAAAAATTTCTTCTGTTAATTCACCACATAGGCGCCCTAGCGGAGAGGCAAAATCATTATCACAATCATTTTCTGAGAACACTTCTTTCGACACTAACACGGTTAGTTGGTCTCAGTCGATTCTATTCATTAATCTTAATACGATTGACTGCTGTTTGAATCAACCCAACAGAAGCTCCCAAACTCACACCAACGGAAAACAAATTACGCTTAATACAACTATTAGAAAGAGAAAGGGAATCAGATGACGTACCTTCACTGTTGAGATTACGGATGGCCACCGCCTTGGATGCTTTCTCCAAAGAGTCCATGTCTCCAGTTGACGTAGTCCTTTTGCTACGGCGCAACACCGTTTTTGTAGGTGTCAACAGTGACGCTGAGGCACTAGAATTCATCTGTGTCATACATGCCGCTCGCTGCAACTACTGCCGAGAGGAGGTTGTCCAGCACTCCGCCCAATGTTTGCGGGCGTCTGAGCATCTGCCAGCGTTTGTGTCGTGTGTGTCCCATTTTGGCATACGGCACAGACCTTTGTGCCGTGTGTAATTTTGAAGGCACAAGACATAGAGAGTTATGTGCCATGTGTCTGATAAATTGCACAAGACACAAACTCTGGTACACGACATATTCATACTCTCCCGTAGTGAACGGAGAACCACCAAACATAGCTAATCATGTGACCCTTTCCTCCACACCTATAACAATTTCTATTTTTGTTTGACACCTCACTGTTGTCATCTCCTTTAACCTCAGTACTCAACTTAGGCTTAACGACATCAGAAAGATTAGTTACCAAAGTTTTGACGGTTTCCATTGAAAACTTTGGTTGTGCCTGCTCGCCCGCCATGGATGAGGAAGCGGTCCCTTTTTGGCCCGCTACCGAAGCGGCCTCCACAGCTAAACCTGGCTGCTTAGCCGCCTTAGGCCTCGTTCGGTAACTCAAGAGTGAGGCCCGGAATGACCCGTTCCGGCTGTTTCCAAATGGCCCATCATGAAGCCGGCTCTCAACAAAAATGGGCATTCTTTTCGGTCCAGCTCGGAAGCAAATCAGACCTAAAAAAAATTACTTCTCTCCAAGGGCCGGAACTCATCCCCACCTATGACCCCGCGGAACTCTTCCAATTCGACGGATGCCGTGACTCTTCCTCGACCTCGACTCATAGTCGCCAAACCCTAGCGAGGCGTGGCCGCAGTGACTCGAGCGGGCGCTCGGCAGTAGAAGGAGGCGGCGGCTCGAGCGGGTGCATGACAGTCGCAGGAAGTGCGGCTCGAGCGGCTGCATGGCGGTGGCACGAGGCGGTGGTTCGAGTGGGCACGTGACCTTCAAGAATGGGAGCGGCGGCGGCGGAACGACCGGGAGTGTGGCAACAACGGCGACGACGTTCCCTTCCCCTGCAACCTCTACGTTCCACGACCGCTTCTTGCCTCTAAGCCCCCGTCTTCCTCCTCCCCCCCCTCTCTTTCTTGCGGCGAGAAGGTTCTTGCTTTCATGTCTCTGCGCTCATTTCTCCCGCGAATAGGTTCTAGCTCTCGATCTGGGCTATGCATGGTCGATTGGACTCTGGATTTATGGTTCTTGGCGGAGTAGAGGCTTTCATTCTGTTTTGTGTAACTGTGTTGAGGCTTTGTTTTTGAGGGCAGTGTTGAGGCTTTCTTGGAGTAGAGGGTTGCTGGACAATTACTAGGAGGGTCATTGGTTACCAAAAGATAGTTCACCTCATCGAAAATTTCCATTTGCATGATGGCACGATGATAAAACTGCTGATATTCTCCCATTGGCAAAATAATTGTGTCATGTAGTAAACTGAATGTCATTTCTGCTGCTGAATGTGGGTTCAGTCTCATGCATGCTGATTTGATTCTTATTTTTTAATACTACATCATTAGGTTATTATTATCTGATCTTTCATATGGCTCATTCTTGAGCATGCTATGAGAAAGTTGTAACAACTGGTGCCGAGTTAATGTTGAAACTTATACTCTACGCAACGTCATATGATTGGTTTGGGTTTATAAACTCTGAACTTAGCAGCAATTGATCTGTCCATATCTTGCAGTCCACAGGCCATTTAGTATACCAATAACCTAGTGGAACCTGTAGAGATTGTTTGCATCAGTGGATCATTCTTTTCAATCATACCTTTTCTCTCCTTGAGCAGTCAATAACATATATTAGTGCAACCTGTAGAAAATGTTTGAATTTCCTATCGACAAAGGGGCC
The DNA here is from genome assembly GCA_031894775.1 of Chloris gayana. Taxonomy (NCBI): domain Eukaryota; kingdom Viridiplantae; phylum Streptophyta; class Magnoliopsida; order Poales; family Poaceae; genus Chloris; species Chloris gayana. Next base: position 45,389 of record JAUNZO010000304.1, on the reverse strand, counting down.
ACATTTGAGTATTATCATGCTATCATCAATTAGTTGGGCTTGCTCAAATGGTTTCAGTACTTCATTGCTCTTTGATATTCAATGCTCTGTGGAGTATTTCACTACCGAAAGGCTAATTAAATATTTGGTGTGATCTATGGTAGTTACCCTTAGTGCTTTCGAATGTTCACTTTTTTTGTGTATACTGAAATTGGAAGTGCTAAATTTGTAATCTCAATCAATATGTATCTGACCATGCACGGCAACTAAAAGGTCTTAGTGTGTTCAATAACTCTTAATTAGATTATCAGCTTCATGTTGTCAGTTCACTCATATATCTATGTAACCATTTCCATGACATTTTGCAGTTTTGGTACACGGCTTCAAAGAAAGAACGATGCTCCACCACAAGAGAAAAGAAGAGCTGCTCCTGGTTCAAGTAAGAAAGAAGAAAAGGATGGAAAAAGGCCAAGGAGGGACGCGGTTATTGAAGGCCAAGTATGATACCCGCTGTTACCATTGTTTAGACTACAGGTAGATACCTAATAGAAATAATTTATTTAGCTCTGTTTGGAATTCAGACTATAGGTAGATACCTAACAATTTTTTTTATTTAGCTCTGTTAGCTTTGTTCAGACTATAGCACTTTGGTTTGCAATTTTAAGCTCTGTTTGGGATTGATATATAAAGGTTCCGACCATGTGTATGTTTCAAAATTCCTTGTCACATTTAGAAAATACTAGTGTAGCTGTACTTTAGTTTGCAGTCAACGATCTGCACTTGAGATAGTACCTTCTAGCTAGAATTACTTATCACATGCAGAAAATACTAGTTCTTGTAGCTTAACTTTATTTTGCAGTTAGTCTACTGGTTCTTTACCCTCTTTCGATGTGTGCCATAGCAGTAAAGTGAAGCCTTTCATTAATGCTTATATTCTTGGGTAGCATGCTTATCTGTTACTAATAAATATATGGAAAAAAAATCATCTAGAGCTTGGTTCCTATGAAATTTACTCAACTGGGACGTTTCGCCACTCCGGGCCGAACCCGCTTACACCTGGCAGGTTAATAGGCCCTCAAGACTTACCTCACGGACAAACACTAGTCTTTTCTGCGCACTTTCTCCTCACTCATGCACACCCGAGAAACACTTCTCGGTCGATCACCCATCCCTAAATTGCTCCAAACCAAACATGCTTAACCCCGGAGTTCTTTAGAGATGAGCTTTCGGAAAAGAAGTTGCAACTTGTTGACATGAGTATTCTATCAATCCTATTAAGCCTTAGGCCAGGATGTTACACACTTATCCTCTTAGAAGACCGACGTCCTCGTCGGTCAACCCTAAGCCAGAAACTTTCTCTCTTGGCCACGTCCATATGTCCACTTGCGCAGCGCATGTGCCATGCTATATGACCACTTCGGGCCCACACCAGCCACGCATACCATGCCTGCACATGTGCGACACACAAGCCTGTGAAACCGCGAGAGTCAGCTCCGATGCCATATGTAACGTCCCGCCACTTCGGGCCGGGCCCGCTTACACCTGGCAGCTTAATAGGCCCTCAAGACTTACCTCACGGATAAACAGTAGTCTTTTCTACGCACTTTCTCCTCACTCATGCACACTCCGGAAAACACTTTCCAGCCGATCACCCATCCCTAAATTGCTCCGGACCAAGCACACTTAACCTCAAAGTTCTTTAGAGAATAGCTTCCGAAAAAGAAGTTGCAACTTGTTGACATGAGTATTCTATCAATGATATTAAGCCTTGGGCCAGGATGTTACATATACGTATGTTCTTTTGCCAAAGTAATATGTGCATCAAACCATTTTAATTAATCATAGGTCCTTGGTGGTTACATATAACATGCTCGTGTGAAGCTTGAAAGCTTGATTGGGAGGTTGATGCTGGAGGTTGCTGCTACTTGGATGATGCTTATTTTTATGCTTGCTAAATGGAGATTTTTTCATATGCATTTTGTTTGTTGGTAAATTGGAGAATAAGTTGTGTACGGAGTATTAGTTACTGTAGTTGCTTGTGGATGTTGCCAAGCTAACAAACAATGTATTGATTATTATAGTTGGCTGTGCAAAGTTTAGTAAGTGTTGGAAGGCTTATTTTATACAATGTTGCATGTGGATGTTCACCTATGTAGAGTACTAGAAGGCTTGGAAGTTATTTTTCTTTGTAGAGTACTGGAAGACTAATTTTGTACAATATTACGTGTGGTTGTGAAATATATCGATTGTTGTATGGGACAAAACTGTGGTGAGTAACTGCTAGGTAAAATTAGAACCGTTAAAATCCTGTTATGAGGGCCCGTTTTCATTCTTGTGCTGCCGAAGAACCATTTTTCAAAATGTGGTTTTCATCCTGTCCCGAAATGGATGGTTTCCAGGAGTCGGTTACACAACTGGATTTACTCTAGCGTCGAAACAGCTCCGACAACAAAACACTGTTACCGAACGAGGCCTTACCGATTTCCGGCACCAAATTAAATCTTAGCTTTCAATCCATGATCCAACGACGGATGATGGTGCCACGTCATAGGGTGGGCACATGTCGCCGTGTTCTTACAATCTGCTCGTTGTGTGTAATCTACATTAGAACTCTGTATCTATGTTTGTTTCTACCATTCCCGAGTTGGAAAAGAGGTGCTTCTAAACTCCAGGGTAGAATGAGCTAGATCTCTTCACCTCCTAGACTTTGGATGGTTCCGATGAGCTCTGGATTGGAGTTCAACTTCGAGTCATGCCAAACACACGCTAAATGTGTTCTACCCTCTCGACGAGTAAGAGTTGTGTTTATCAGGACAATGATGTTGTTGAGAACCACAATTCTTTCTAAATAGAAATGATGTTGATATAGAACGAACTTTAGGCTTGAATAGTATGCACTCCACGATATTATATTTCCTTACATGTGCATTGACCTGACATTCCCCATATTCAAATATAGCAGTCTAGAAGAGAATGAAATAAAGCTGTCGATACCTATGTGTTGAATCACATGATAATTATTTTTTTCAACGTGAAAGCAACATGTCTATCATGCTCTAAGAATGCGAAGATTTTGTTCTATGCTTCTTACAATACAAACAATCATATTGGAGCGATGGCAGCAGATGCACAAAATTGCAGCATCATGGGTGATATTAATGAACTTACTCCTCTATTTTTTGTTTTGATGACGTTAAGACAAAGAAATTAGTTCATTTTTGAATTAAGATTCTTGTCTTAACATCAACAATAAAAGAATGGATGGAGTATAAGGCTGCCATCGGCTTTCAGTTTATATGCATTTATCTACCTTGGGAATAAATTTTAACTTAAGAACTTAAGGTGTTCTAATTCTAACTAAATTGACAAGTGGAATGGGTTAACTATGTGAGGTCCGCCATGCATGGCTGAGGCAGAGTGGGTTAACCCTGCTCGAACGATCGAACCCTAGCCGGCGGCGGCGCTATGGCCGCCCTCGCCGCCGCCGCCACCGCTTCCGTCGCTGGCGTCGGTCGACAACCCGAGGGTCGCCGACCTGTGGACCATCTGCATCTTCATGGCCGTCATCTTCCCCTTCTTCATCATGCTCCTCGCCTTCGTGCGGCAGGGCGGCAGCATTGCCGCAGTCTAACTCAACCGGCCACGACGTGTGCGACGGTGGCGGCGGCAAGTACGGAGCGGTTCGCGTTGTGGCTCGGAGCACGTGCGCCTGTAGATCCTCATGTCGCACAGGCTGCGGCACACGTGACGAGCGCGGTGGAGTGGGTCCGCGTCGGGGAGGGCAGCACGCCCACGGGTCCACGGCAGGCGGGAGCGTCCGGAACGCCGTGGCCGGGCTGCTCTCGCGCTCGTACCGAGCCCCGGGTGGAAGGGCGACGGCGGCGACAAGTCCGTCAAGGCGGACCCCGAGGGAGCATCGTCGCTCCGCCACCGCGAGAACTCGTCCCGCGGGGTAGCGGCGGAAGAGAAGAGAAGCGTCCGATTGATTATTGGCCAGGCCAGAGATGAATGCCACGCGTGCCGTGGTTGAGCGTCAATCTGGTACTCAGATTTCTTCGATTCGGTTCCAAATTTCCGATGGTTCTATCAAGTGTTCGTTGGGTTGAGAATTGGATCTCGTGTTGTCTGCGGTCTGTTTCAGTAGAGATGGGCGTTCCAAGGCTCAACTATTGAAGCAATGTAGGTTGATTGCTGTACGCCTGCACCTGTAGAATTTTTGTTCATTTGTTCGCACCCTCATTGCGGTCACATTGTGACTTGTGAGAGCAAGATTCGGAAACAAAGATAAATATGTGAAGAACGATCCAAACCCCCAAATGAAACATTCTCTGTTTTTGGATTTGATGATACTCACCAGAAACAGAGGTTCAGCTGTATTTGTTTCTTTCATTTGATTGAGATGCTACTCTCTTACCAATGTGAACCTATGCCTGAAATAAGTTACTACATGTGGCACAGGCAAGGAACATGTCGAGCAGGTAGATTGTCTATACTTGCACTAAATTTTTCCTCATCCAATGACACTTATTTCTGTGATAGCGATATACTCGAGGGCTGCGGCTTCCCAGCAAAGACCCAAATCCCCAAATGAAACATGCTCTGTTTTTTTTAAATTTTTATTTGATATTCATTATAAACAGAGGTTGGACTGTGTGTTCCTTACAAACACGAATTTATGCCCGCAACAAACTAAACGTGGGACAAGCAAGGAACATAGTCGGTGCAATAACCGTATTGTCCGCCCTTTCTTACACGTACACAAATCTGACATCCTTCTGCTAAAGATCAGTGAACAACAACCATATTAGAGCGTCCACAATCGTTTTGTGTGTAGCCAATCCATGCAGAATGGTGTCGGAGCAAAAAATAAGCTCCTTTAGCTACAAACTGTAAAGAAAGGACTGTGGGACCGGCTGGAGGTGTGGCCTGCTGCGTCATGCACGGTGAGAGAAAGAGAGAGGAGTAAACATGGGACCCACTGCAGCTGAGTATAGGTAGACGCCAGCAGAGGGCTCTGCAGTAGCTAACTTTCCTCCGATCCCGTTCAACATCACAGAATCAGACCAGGTGGCACCGTATATCCAAGGAACAGTACAACCGGTGTGGAAGGATGCTAGAAGAGGACCAAAGATCGAGGCATCCTTTCCGAATGGGGAATCCCAAAGGTGAAGACGAAACTTGATGATATTTGGTTTAATGTATTTGATACATAGATGTGTTATAAATATATAAAATAGCCGTTTTGATCAAGTCATCTTCATAGTTACAAAAATAACAAATATGGCCATTCAACATCTTCCCTGTCGAGGACATATCTTAACATGGTGGCATCACTCAATTTCCGATGGTTCAAAAACCGCTGCATTTGCCTCGGCCACCGGTTGCATCGCACAAAAGCCATCCCCATGCATGTAAAAGAGGTGTGTACCCTTGCACATGTTCAACCGGAGCTCTCTAAACTGCCTAGGAACAACATCCGCCGCATCCCTAAGCACCAACCTCAGCAGCTCCCTCCGGGAGACTGCAATGATTTTCCTTATCTCCGTCTCGGCCGCTTCAATGGTCGAACCACTATAGTGATGAGCATGTAGCAGGACGCCATTTACATAGTGTCCCTGGCGACGTTCCTTATTGTATGTGTGTAAATCGTTCAGGAGACGAGCACATATTGATGTGTGTCCGAGCATGTCCTTGAACTCTGAACTCCAAACCATGTCTTGGGAGAGTTTAGGTCCTACTAAATACAATGAAGGAACAAGGATAGGGCCATATGCAAGACTAACAACTGAAACCGGCATGTATTCGTCCATCGTGGGGATGTACCCTTTCCTTTGCCACTCTGCCTCGGTCATTTGGGCCCTCACAAAATCAAGCCACTGCACATGAGATTCATAGATAAAACCTAAATTTGAGGCGATTATCAGATGGGTTGAGATATATGTATGAGCCAAAAACAACAGCCTTACAAGTTCGGCAATATGGCCGATGACACTGCGATTCTGTACTTCTACTGCCTTTGCTCCAATCTGATTGTTCGTGTCATAAATAGCTTTGAAAAAGATCTCAACTGGCTCGAGAGCAGAACCCGATTTCTGCATGAGTATCCCACCTGGAACATGAAATCGTTAGAGGTCATGCATGACACTGCCTAACCATGAACCCAAGGAAATGAAGAACAATGACAATTTTTTACTTCTCAATTAACATGATAAAGTTTTCTAGCTCTTCTGTTGAACCTCCAACATCAAAGAAGTCGTCAACTGCAATGGTTAGAATGGCATTTTTGACCCATTCGATCCGGGCCACGAGATAATTACGGAGGGAATATGTCGGAGGCTATAAAGATCCAGAAATCCATGGGCATTAATCTTACAAACTTGAGCTTCTCTAGCCTAGCCTCTACTGCCCATCCGTGACAACAGATTTCTCGAGAGTTAGTACCTAAAGATTGAGTTCTCGGAGATAATTTCAACATCAAAATAATCATGGGGGAGAGAGATACATATGTACCTTTCTAAGCACTCAACTTCTTCCTGGTAAAGAGATTGAATGGAATTGAATTCTTTAATTGCTAATGCCAAAATGTCTTCGGTTGCTTGTGAGGCCCTGCTTTGCATTTCTCTCTATGAGTCTTATTCAATCTCATAATATGTTACTAATAAAGCAGAGCGTGATTTCAGTTTTTTTTTACTGAGGTACTCACAAGTATGCTGATTTTCGCATCTGAATACTCTTAGTGTTGAAATGTTCTATGTTTTTCTTGTGCTGTACTATTTGTACTGTTGCAGAATAGAAAGGCATCTTGATAGCATATTCCACCTGAAAGTATGATTCGTTATGCTACCATCCTATCAACAAATGGGAATATCTAACAAAGAAACATATTAATCATACCAACTTTACCTCATGAAACATTACTGATCTTGACAGTCTCCTGGAATGTAATTGCTGTTTCAGTTGTTTTTCTGTCCACAAACCAATGTTAGCCAGGTTCCACTCATCTTCCAAGATATGTAAATGCGAAGCTTTGTACATTTCGAACAAAGTCTTTGTGTCGTTCAGGTGCCTTTGAGGTGAATCATGATTTCTTGACTCTTCAACAAAGTTAGAAAATATGTCTGCACCAAAGCTTCGGGTATTTGATGATTACCAGTTCCAAAGGCTTAAAAAACGGATTTCAATGTGAAGGTACCCGAGGAGGTATCATATCCGTGTGCACGTAAGATGCGGAATGCCATTGCACATGTCTCCATATCCATGATCATCTCCTCGTCATTCTGCATCCAGGACCTGCAGATAAAACAAGTGAGGGTAGAGTATATGACAGTAGAAATGTGATCAAATGACTGTTACCTGTAAGTTATGTCGAGTACGCTATTTATTTCATCTGGAGAAATGATGAGATATTCCCATTTTCTCAAGGGTGTCTACCATGCAAAGTGATGAGTATATGTTTGATGGATACACCATTGGAACTGCTGCCAACCATTGACATTTAATAACTAGTATGGATGAATTAGCATTACAAATTTAAAGCGACAAAAGTTTCCAAGAGAAAAAAAATCTTTGAAGACTAAAGAAAGGCAAAAACTCCGGATCATCATCGATTCAATGCACTCCAATAACCACTGTGTAACACTCCACAACCTGTTTGCAACTTGTAGTAGTTGTAGTTATCTCAAGAGAACCAAAAGTGAAGTGAAGTTGTGGAATCTATTTATCTACTTATATATAAAAGATGCAACCCACTAACACGTCTTAATGGCTATTTCTCTCAATCCACGTTGTGCCACATCATTTCTATTAATTTTAACTGTTGGATGAAGAATGGATGGTCGTATATATTAACATCATTTTTTGTGGTATTCTAGCCATTGGATCATCATAAACTATATTTACATCCATACGATCATCTTGCCTTCTCAATTACGCAGCAGAACCAATTAATAATCTAATCCATAGAATCATTAGCACAAGTTAATCCTAACCATCTATTCACTCCAAATGATTTCTCTCACTTCCCTCCACCTCAAAGAGCGGCAGCCAAAATTGATATGGCAATAGCCACATTGTGTCTATTTGCTTGCATCAATAATCAATGATCCATCAGTTTCTGCATCTTCAGTGCTCATTTGTTTCCAGCCTTTAATCCTGCTATAATGAACACCCCTTACCCTTCCGGCATTGGAGCAGCTCCCACCATTTAGACTTCAAGATGGTTGTGTACTAAATATATTTCATTCATCAATTGCAAATGCTATTGTGGTTTACTTCTTTATTCTGCAAGATGTTCATTACATGTTCATGAAAACTCCTCAGGGTCGCAAGGTGAGATGATAAACCACATAGTTTAGAACAATATAAATAAAGCTATGAAGTTCTTCGTGTGTTCCAATTAGCTAGCTTACCAGATTTTTTCAACAAAGATGCAAATGCTTTCTGTTTTCCAATGTTGGTCATTTTTCATGATTTATTTAGATTTATACTCATCCTGAAGACACTATATCCTTTTATATGACAATGTTTTATGAGCATGTTGCTTTTTCATCAACTATTCTGATGGATTGATTCAGTGAGGTAGAAAGCTAATACAATCCAAATCAGATAAAATAATACAAGCTATATTACATGGATGATGTCTATATGAATGTTTCATTTCTTATTCCTTTATTTATCTGCATATGAATGAGTAAGAATTCTGTAGGACTCAGTTTTATTTTGTTCACACACATCTGATTCACGAAGGAAGATGACCAAGTTATTGCATAAATGTATGTTTACAGTCATTCTTGCACAGTTCCATTATGTTACTCCGACATATGTCTACTGCCTCAATATTTTACTTTATTATAATAGTAAATAAATCATTTATATATTACATCTACATATTGTTCATGTCGGTGTGTGAGCACACCTCCAAATAGGGGCCTGTCAAGGCTCCCTTCGGGTAGGATCCGGGAAGGTCGGATTTACTTCAACTAGCGCGGATGATTGAACAAACGAAGAACACGGGGAGTTTACCCAGGTTCGGGCCGCAAGAGTTGCGTAATACCCTACGTATCGCTTCGTGTCCTGATTGTTCTCTATCTTTTACATGGGGGTATCCCCTCCTTTTATAGAGTGAGGAGAGGGGTACTGTACAAGCACTCGGAGGGGTACCCGGACGCCTTGTGGGGGTCCGGTCCTTCCTGGGATATCCCGACAAGATCCCGACAAAATCTGTTACAATCTCCTTTGCTGGATTTGGACTCCAAGCATCTTCCATCCTATTGGCTCCGAGTCCTCCCGGCGCTGTAGCAGCGTGGCTTCCCGAGACGCGGCGCATGGGGAAGGCGCGCGCACATCCCGTCGGGCTGCGACCGCTACCGCAGGCACTTGAGTGCCGCATTAACTCCGGGTGGTTGGGGCGCCGAGGAAGCTACCGGGAAGCTTCCTACCCCCGACGCTCCCACTCCTCCAGCTTTCGCGGGCTTCGTGGACTTCGTGGATTCCCTCATCCCGCAGCCGCCGTCTTCGTCCGTGGGCCGAAGCGGTCCACGCGCGGTTAGGGGACCCCCAATCCCCCTACACCGACAGGAGCCCCGGCCCCGACCACCGACCCGCGGGGCCGGAGCAGGGATTGGGGCCACCTGTCGGCGCCCGGTGCCGTTTGGGTTACTCCGAGGCGCGGCTCTCGAGGAACGGTGCCGCTTGGGCTGCCGAGGCACGACCGTTCCGAGACGGCGCGTCGTTTCGGCTCGCGTGCGGTGGGCCCGCCCGGAGCCCGTGCTGAAATGCGAGACGGCCGGTTGCCCGGGCACGTCTCCCACTTCGCCTTTCGCCTCCTCGCCTCCTCAACTTCTCTCTCGCTTCGCGCTCCTTCTCGCCTTCTTCTCCGCCGATCCGCGCCGCCGCTTCGCCGCCGCCGCTCCCTGCTGCTGGGATGGCCCGTGGGAAGTCCCCCGCCGTGGCGGTTCGCGCACGCGTTCGCCGTCGATGGATGCGCCGGCCCTGGTGCGGTTGCTCGACCCCGGGTCGAGATGAAGCGGCTCTCGCCATTCCTTCCGGTGGATGGCGATAAGGGCGTCCGCATCGGGGGACCTCTGCCGCCGTCGACCGGGGGCTGGAGATCCTCCACTTCTTGTCCTTCGTCGTGGCCGGCGCCGTTCCTCCCTGCCTTCTCCGATTTCTTCATGGAAGTGCTCCGAGCGTACGGGATCCGGATGGCGCACCCGGACGGTCGCGGCGCGCGGCGGTGTTCGCCCACTTATGCGAGGCATTCGTGGGGGTGCAGCCGTGCTTCCCCATTTTCCGGCGCTACTTCAAGGCGACGCTCACCAACGCCGCAGAGGTGATCGGGTGCGTGCGGTTGACCGCCCGGAGCGAGAGTGGGTACATTGAGTATTCGCCCAGCAATAAAGTGGAGGGGTGGAAGAAGGCTTGGTTCGTGGTCCCGTACGAGAAGGACTTCCGCCGCCTCCGTGTTCCGCCGGGCCCGGCTCGAGCACTTCCCCATCCGGGACTCCGTGCCCGGCCTCCCCGATGGCATGATGCCCGTGGTTGACCGGATCGCGGTGCTCGCCGCGGCCGGCTTGACCTCGCATGGGGTGGTGCACGACTTCCTCGAGTGCAACATCGCGCCGCTCCGCCGCAGGTCGCACCCGTCGTGGCTGTACCGGGACTTCAATTTCGCCGGCCGCACTCGCACGGGGCGGGCTCGGATCTACCCGCCGCCTCGAAGCGGTTTGCCTACTCCATGCCGATCGGAAAGAAGTGGCCCGCCTCCTTCACGTACCGGAGGGCGCCGGGCCTCTCCACCGGTCGGCGAATCGGCGCGCCGTGCTTGACACCATGCCCCGGCCGGGCCGCTCGGGTTCCTCGACACGGCTCCGGCTCCTACTCCCGGCCTCCGGGTGCCCGGGCCACGCCTCCCTCTAACTCGGGTGCGGCGGTCGCCTGCGGGGCGCTTCCGGAGCTCCGGTGCCGATCCCGATGCCGCAAGGCCGGCCCCAAGCACGCGCGACAAGGGCAAGGGGAAGAGGTCTCCGTCGCCGCCCTCCTCCGATTCCTCCGGGCCCGCACGCTTTCCACGGAAGCGGGCCCGGCAAGCCTCGCCGCACCGGTGCAAGCGGCCGGGTGGACGTGCGACGGTGTACGATGCTTCGTCCTCGTTACGCTTAAGTTGTGAGCTGGGTGGATTGTGAACAGGCATTGATCCATTTTGATTATAGGAGCGTCCGAATCGAGCTGGACCCGGACTTGGTCCCCCCGAACCCCAAGGTTTCCGGCGCCTCCGTGCCAAGTCCGGAAGCCAGCCCGCCGCCGTTGATGCCGAAGCACCCGGGCGGAGGCCGACGCGGAGGCAGCTGTAGGTGCCCCCGAGGAGAGGGTTGCGGGTACTCCCGAGGAGGGGATCGCTGCTCCCGAGGAGGAGGCCGCGGGCGTCCGCGCGAGAGGAGGCCGCGGGTGATTCGGAGGAGGAGGCCGCGGGTGCCTCCGTCGGCGCGGACCTCGCCCGGCCGTCAACTCCTCCGGCTGGCGACGTGCTGGACATGCCGGCGGCCGGGCGGCTGCTTTCTCGGTTGGCGCCTCCGGGCGCCCGCCCGGGCTTCCATTCCCCGGCCGGGTGCTAGCGCCGCCACTCCTATAGTGTTGGAGGGGAACGATTCCCCTCCACGCGCCGGGTCGGAGCCGGGAGCGGTGGCCGGTGGAGACACCTCGTCGATCGCCGCCGCCGGAAGGGGTCGTGGGCGTGCTAGACGCGGCCGGAGCGCGTCGCCAATGAGTCGCTCGGGTGGCTCCGCACGCCCCGCATTGGCGACGTCCTTGGGGAGGTTACCCGGTCGCTCGCCGCGGTGAAGGCGGCCGTGGAGGAGACGGACGCGTCCTCGGAAGACCGCGAGATCGCGGTGGCCCAGCATGAGGCCGAAGTGGCGGACGCCCAAAAGGCCCCGGAAACGGCGGTGAAGTTTGCCCGGCAGCAGCACCGGCGCCGCATGGAGGAGGTCCGAGCATGAGCTGGACACCGCCGCCGGCATTGCGGAGGGGGCCGACGAGAAGCTGCGGGAGGCGGAGGCGAAGCTTCGCGACGCCATCAACCGCGAGGAGGAGAGCATCAACCGCCTCCGCGGCGTCGTGGCTCGGGAGCGGGCCGCCGAGCTTCGCGACACGAAGCCGGAGGAGGCTAGTGCCGCCATGGCGATCCGCGAGGACGCCCCGACGCGGCGCGAGGCGGCCGCGGTGGCTCGGGAGGCCGAGCCGAAGAGACGAACGGACGAGCTTGCTCTCCGGGAGGCGGCACCGGTCGACCGGGAGCACCAACCGAGTGCCCGGGAGCAGGCCACCGCGGCGGCGAAGTGGAGCTCCATCGCCTCCGCGATTCCGTGGGCTCCGGGAGGCGGAGCCGAAGCACCGCGAGGACGCCGTCGCCACCCGGGACGAACAAGTCCGGCTTCGTGAAGACGAGGTCGCCGTTCGGAGGGAGGCCCCGGAGACGGATATCGCCCGTCTTGCCGAAAGCGAGCAGCACATCTGCGGCATCGCCGGGAAATGGCGCAGCGCGTGCGCCGAGAGACGCTCGCGGAGGCCCGGAAAGCCTTCGATCCGGAGCTCAAGGCGGTGGAGCGGAGCCGGGACGACTACCGCCGTCGCTTCGAGCAGCTGGAGGCCCGGGTGAAGAAATCGGGTCGTGGCGCCTCCGTCGCGTCCGGTGGCGATGATCTCAAGGCGCAGCTCGAAGAGGTGCGGTCCCAGCTCGGAGACTCCGAGGTTCGGCGCGTTGAGCTGAGCGAGCGGGTGACGGAGCTGGTCTCCGCGGCGCGGCGCAGGCTGAAATCGCTGCCGACGTGCACAAGGCGGTCTCGTCGGCGCTGTTCGAGCCGGGCCTGTCCCACCTTCTCGAGCCCATCGACCGCGGCGCGGCCGGGTATGCGTTCGCCATGCGGGGGTGGTTGACTCTCTGCGCGACCCGAAGACCCGGATGGCGGAGCTTATGGAGGAGGAAGGGCGGCAAACCATAGCCGCGGCCCTGGAGGAGGTGCCGGCGAACGCCCGGTGCTCGGTGCCCGGGTTCCCACTCCGGCTGTGGTGAATGGCGAGATCCCCGCGGGTGAGCACGCCGTGGCTAAGGCGCAGGCTCGCGCCGTCGCTCGTGCCTTCGCCGAAAGCTTCAAGCGGGGCTAAGTGCCCGCTTCCTCCACCTGCGAGTGGCTTTTTGGCGCTCGTGCCTTTTTTGTTTTTTAAACCTGTTTTTCTGCATGCAAGACAGGAGTTATCTTTAAATTTCAGAGTGTTAATGAATTGCTTAAGTCCTTTGTTTTCCTTCCGTTGGGTGCGATTGTCGCCATGCGTCGCTTAGTTTTAGGCCGTCGGTGCTTTGTCGTTACGCTAGAGCGAGACCTCCGCCACCCGTGCCTTAACCGAGCGTGAACGCCTTTGGCTTCCGCCTGAGTCGTAGGTTTTTCTTACCCGACGGAGAAACTTAAGGACTCGAACAGATTCAAACGGCAACCTCGCGGGAAGTAGGAAAAAGAGCGGCAAAGCGCTATTCAATACATTAAGTCGTTAGTACAAGAGCCTTGGCGTCTGCGGCCGTGGCGATGCGGCTTCCGGGTACTACCCGGACCATTGGAAACAGAACATTCTAAGGATAGAATTTCTTAAGATGCTCAATGTTCCGGGCGCTCGGTTCCGGGTATCCATCCTCCGACTCCGAGCGAACCGATCCTAGGCGTGTGACGGCGGTGACGACGAAGGGCCCTTCCCACATGGGGGTTAGCTTGTCCTTGCCTTCGCGCGTCCGAGCCCGTCGGAGGACGAGATCTCCCGCTTGCAACTCCCGCGGGCGTACGCGTCGGCTGGTGGTAGCGGCGCAAGCCCTAGAGGTATCTCGCGTTGCGCGAGTAGTACCCGCCGCCTTGCCTCTTCGAGGAGGTCGATGTCGTCGTGCCGCCGGGTGTCTTGGTCGGCTTCGTCAAACGCTGCGACTCGGGGGCTGTTGAACGGGGTTTCCGTCGGTAGCACCGCCTCCGCGCCGTACACGAGGAAGAAAGGCGTTTCGCTCGTGGCTCGACTCGCTGTAGTTGCGGAGGGACCAAAGCACGATTGGACCTCCGTTACCCACTTTGCGCCTTTCTTCTTCAACGGGTCAAAGGATCTTGTCTTTAGACCCTTCGAGATTTCTCCGTTGGCGCGTTCGACTTGGCCGTTAGTAGCCTTGCCGAAAAGCTTTCCCGACCAACGTGCGGGGCGTGGTGGCTCCCGCACTCACCCTCATGGATCTCAACGAATATGTCGTTGCCTTCTTCCGTTGTCACGCACTTCGGCAGAATGCCGCTCGCCCCGCGCTTGTATAACTTGCCGTCGACGATGGCATATCGCTTGGCTTGGCGGGCTAGGCGTTCCGCGTCCGTGTCGTCTTCCGGAAGGATGTCGTCGCGCAGGTACCCGATGAGGTCGCTCATCCAGCAGGTGCCCTGCGGCTCGGTGGCAAGCGCTTCTTCGCTATTCTGCGTGTGCTGCAGATCCTGCGGGTGCGCTTGTGCTTTGTTGTCGCCGTCCGGAGCTCGGTCGGCGTCGGAGGCCGAAGGGGATGTCATGATCTCCATGAACGTCCCGGGTGGGACCGAAGCTCGAGTGGAGGCCACCGGGACGGTTTGTTGGCAATGTGGTGTTGGCATCTCTTAAGGTCACGCGGAAAGAAACACGTGACCGCGGGAGAGCCAAGGGTTTAAGTCACTTGCACTATTTAACCAAATAATCCACATCCAAGTACAAGTACTAGATATGTATTATAAGGTGGGTCATGAATATCCGCAAGCGGACGGATAACCCGTTGTAGCATTTCACCCGAGAGTATTCAAGGGTATCGTATTTATATTTTCCCAAAGGAAGACATGGTTGATAAGAGTACTTATGCTCATGGTGTTACAAAAGAGTGATGAAGTAATCACATTCCAATGCAGGGGTTAGGAGCAATAAATTGAGGATAGTGTGACACACACCAAGGCAATGCATTCTCTAATGAAAGGGATAGAGGCAATCCTAGATAAAGCTAAACTAGACTAGCAGACCACTACTCCTAATGATACAACATTCATATGAGTGCGCAGCTTCTACCTAACATCCAAGATCATGCAAGCGCAAGCAAGCGTCTAATGCCTAGGCATCATCGGGAGATCCGTCTTACGCGAGGTCCGCCTCGCGACTCCGGCCTTTTAGACTCCTATGCCATGCCCGAACGTGGAGGATTACTTTGGATGACAAGGCTGTCACTTCTTGTCACCTACCTCTACAAACCGTGGGACACGAAGCACATTCAAAGGTGGGTAGATAACCCCAAGCACCATGCCGGCGTCACTAACCACAACTCTAGATCCCTCGAGGCACCCCAATCCTACGGATCGACATGGTGGTAAATCTAGAGCACCCTTGCGGGACGATGAACCCGAAGCCTATTCATAAGAACACTAGTCTAACTAGCATAAGCCGACGAAAGGATCAAAGCTAGCACTAAGTCATGCAAAGGCGTTCGTCGCTCAAGAATGAGCGACGAACGGCAATCAACCAAGTCAGATCAAGAGTAATCGATGATCAAGTATGAACGAACGAAGAACATTCGATATGTGTTCATCTTCTATTAATGAAGAACGAAGAACGAACGATGAACTCATATGAACGAACGATGAACGATCGAGCAAGATCATGACTACTCTGTCAAGCTCATGACAAGGATATAAACGAAAGTATTCCATATATAAAAGATCAAGTCTTACAAAGAGAGGATACAAGAGCTATACCCAATTCTCCACAAGACCTTGGGAGCAATGAGGCAGCCCACTACTAAGCCTAGCACTACCTAGAAAGCCTCTAAACTTCTAATGTGAGGAGAGAATGATCCTTGTGTTGTTGTGTGTGTGTTAAGGAGGGGGGTACCCCTCCTTATATAGGCTTGAAAGGTCGGCTCCCGGAGGCGGTTTCGTAGGTCGGTGGCATTTAATGCGCGTGGAACCGACCTCCGGAGGCGGTGGGCAAACCGCCGGAGAAAAGTGGGCCGTGGGGGCCACCGGACCGGTTCGGCCGAACCACCCCGGTGGGTTCGGCCGAACCGGTCCCGGACCCTCCCTGGGCTGGGCTTTGGCAGCTTGGCTCTCCCACCGGATGTTGGTCTTTGTTCCAGCTTGCTTGTGGCCTTCTTTGTGTTAGATTTCGTGGTCATTGGCCTTTTATCTTGGAGTTGATTCCCGCGGCGAAATGGAAGTTTTGTAAAAGTGTTGATTTGTCGCCTCGGGGCCCGGAATTCATCATTATCCACCCGCACACTAAAAATCTAGAGGTACAAGTGGAACTAGGTTATTTCTAAGTAAAATGCGTGTAAGACATGCCTAGTCCTTCTCATTTATTTGACTAATTGACTGGTCGAAATTGGTCCGTAACGACCGTCAACAAGTCCCCCAAGCTTACCCCTTGCTCGTCCCGAGCAAGTAGTGGAACTTTAGGTTGTTGATCAGGAGTTGCTATAATGCCTACTTCTTAAAGGTACCAAGTGTATAACAAAGATACTCATCCTTGAGTTGAATAAGTTGGCAATGGTAACTCACCCTTCCCCTTAGTCCTCATGGGGCTTTGTGCTTTTCACTTTACCTTGGGCGGTTGAGAGAGAGAACGGTGTATAGAGCATTTATTTTCTCTTCCCTTGTCTTGCTTTTTATTCTCCGGAAGTTTTCAAAGGATTTTTTTCAAGTAAAACCACGTTCCACAAGTGATACTCTCGAATCGCTCTAGTGGTGTTTGTATTCCTCACCAAGGCATGTGTATTGCCTCATCCTACATCTAATAGGCTTTTGTGGAGCTCAAGGTAGGATATGAAATGAGGCATACTTGCATTCATATTTTGCAAAACCAAAAGAGTGGATCCATGGAGATAGCAAGTCATACAATCGTAGATCAAGATGTGCAAGTGTGAAAATGATGGTGGTGGTGTATGTGACTACTCCTCTTTTTGTTTCACCTCTTTTTATTTTGGATTTTGGGCATGGCTATCTTTTCTTCTTTCTTTTTCCATGCTCGAAATGAGAGCAGCTTTTTTTTTTTTTTTCTTTTTCTCATGCTCATCTTTTGTGAGCCTTATTTTCTTTTTCTTTTGCATAGCCATGCCTTCTTTTGATATTTTAAGAGAGGTGATAAAATGTGAGGAGTGTCTTTATTTTGGTGGATGGCATGACATGTTGCTAACTTCCGGTGTAGAAGTGTAGCATATGAGGTGGAATGTGTACGTGATCTTGATCATGAGAGTATGAAAAGCATCTCACTAGGGTCACACAATTTTGATAAAGCTCAATGAAGTAACAAGTAGCAAATGAGTAAGGTTTTCAAAGGAAATTTGCATATGGCTTTGGTAGGAATTTATCATCACTTGGGAACTTATAGATTTTGCAATTTTTGGGAACAAAATTCCGGAGATTTCAAGTTCAACTTAGGACAAGATCATAGCAGCTCTTTTTACCATATCATCATCTCACAACAACTTAGGTGCAGCTCAAGCATGTGCAGCCCACAAGTTTCAGGTTCTAAGCAAGTTTTGCTAGCCAACAAACTCAAAACTAGGAGAGTTCTAAATTATAAACTAGGCACATGAGAGAAATAAAACAGAGCAACTATTCATCATCTCAACATAGAAAGACTAGCAACATACTTGCAGCGCATAAAAGGAAACTAAGCTACTTCTTTTTGTTCTTTTTAGTTTTATCATTTTTATTTTGTTTTTCATATGAGAGGCAAGAACAAGCAAAAACAGGAGACAATAAAGGATACAAGTTGCGATACATGATACCTTAGCGAGGGGTGCTGCCCCCCCAAGCTTGTTCTTGCTCATGGGTTTGGTGGAATGAACCCCATGTGACGGAAGTAAGCCAAAAGATCGGCTCGTTGTTGCTCCGTCATGTTGGTGAGGGCGGTGAGCTGGGTGTCGGTGCGCTCTTGCCATTGATGAGTTTGCAAGATGTGTTGGTTGAGCGCATACTCGGTGTCTTCCGCCGTGGTTTGGAGTCTTCCCATTTGTGAGGAGAGGTTGTTCATCTCCTGCTCAAAGTTGTAGCCTTGGGCTGATCCGGAGTCGGTGGAGTGTTCCTCCCATTGTTGTTGTGGAGAAAACAGCCCCGGGCCATATCCCGGAGTTTGCCACGCCGATCCCCCGGCCATGTGAGGTGGCGGGGCTGGGTACCCACCGGGAGAAAGCCCGGGTGGCTGTACCCCGGCCCGCCATGAGCCGTGGGCTGCGGTGTGGGCATCTCGGAGGTAGATGGCTGTTCCGATCTGTGCGCCCCCTGCGAGAAGATACACTCCTGCGAGACCGCTCCGCTTCTTGGAGCTCAATGGTTAGATTTTTGAGAGTATACAAACGAAGGTCCGGGTTAGGTAACCGAAACTCGTTTGTATATCCCACAAAATAATATATGAGGGAATCGTTCGGACCATTCTTAAGAGAGTGACCATGAATAAGATAATCTTTATTTATAAGAGAGCGAGGTGTAGCAAGATATTCAACATTAGCATCATGTAAAGCTCCCACCCGCATGGCAATTCGTGTCACTAAAGAGGTACATTCAATTGGTCCTATCGTCCCAAGATTTTCTATCCATTGGCGAATCATGGCTTTCACGGGAGCAATCTTAATTTTATCAACCGCAGCAAAAAGAATTTTTAGCTCATCCTCGCACGACACCCGAATATCACTCCTTGGAAAAAGAGTGATAGCAATCCACATGTGCATAAAACGCAAGGTAGGATGATGGATGTGATTAGCTCTAGGTCGCACGCAACTAGGAAGACCCGTAATCCTCTCCCAAAAAGCATGCTTTGAAAACCGAGGAAGGGCACCATCCAAGTCGGTATTGCAGCGAGTATTAAAGCCAAGAAGAGTGCTAAGTTCTTTCCAAGTCAAACGGTAGGATTCACGGAAAAACCGAAAAGAAATTCCTTCATCTACCGTTCGTAGGGTGCATAAAAACTGAAGTGTAAGCAAGCGGGAACCCGGCTCATCTACACTAGCAAAATCTGTCCACCCTAAGGCTTTAAATACTTGAGCAAATTCAGCATCCATACCTATTTTGTGCAGCAGCTCCGTGTCAAATGCTCGCGTAGGAGCAAAGAGGCGGTGTTGGAGAAGCGTGTAGGTGTGCGTCTCGTACTCGCCCACTAAGTCGAGGTCGGTGTCGGTGAGGAGACGATGCTCGATGTTGCCCTCTTGCCCTTCTTCCTCGACTTGTGGTGGTGAACTTGGCGGTGACTCGACTACGGGGCGTGCGCGGGTGCTTCGACGTGAAGAGCTTGAACTTGAGCGTGAGCTCAAGGACCTCTTGATCGACCCGAACAGCTTCTTGGCACCGGTCATGGCTGCACACAAAGAGAGCAAGAACACAAGAACAACAACTCCGAACGGGTTATGTGAGGGAAAATCAAATTGGCGACACCGTCGGTTGTTCATGTGAGCAAGAAATCGCAACTCGAGAAAACCAAACAAAAACAAATCAAACCAAAAACTAGAAAGCACACCAAGAACAAAAGATTTCTGCAGAACTTTTAGGCAATGAGCAAGTGAGGGCAATGGAAAACTTGAGAGCAATGAGAATGAAGTGAGTGAGGAGTGGAAATGATAGTGTGAGAGGGGGAGAGAGTTCTGGCCCGGCCACCTCTACTTATAGCTCACGAAGTAGCCGTTTTTGAACGTTAGAAGGGGCATATGACCGTTGGGAAAAAAAGACAGACCGAGCAACGGTCATAGCAGCTCGGCCGAACCAAGGAGGTGGGTTCGGCCGGCCTGCTGTGGGTCCCTCTTGCTCCCCTTTTGGCCCATAGCCCCCAACGGCCAAATGATCATTGACCATGGTTGCTACGTCCGGATATTCCTCGTAAATATTTGCTCAATAAGAAATCCAAAGAAAGTTGCCTCAAATTCAACTTTATTCGAAAAATCAAATCTCGAGAAAAAGTGTTGGAGAAAATTCCAACATGCAAAATTGTTTTTGGGTTTTGTATAAGGATACAAGGGTTGTCCAAAAGTTTCAAACAAAAGTAGGAAAATTTGGACGTAAAAGGATTTTGGTTTTCAAATTTTATATGCATGGCGAGTGAAAAAAAATCGAATATGCTGGCGGAAAATCCAAATAAATGAAATGAAAATTTTCTTGTGATAAAATAGAGTATGCAGGGAGGTTTTTATTATTATTATTATTATTATTTTTTTTAAATGCATGTGGTGGAAAACAAAATCAAAAAGAAATCGAAAGATAATGCCGATTTATCCTCGTCGGCCAGGGCTTCGCCATTTTAAGTCCGGCGAGCGAGGACTTCTCCATTTCTTTTCATCCTTGTGGTGCAGGCCCTTTCCCCGGAGAGGAGGATGAAGATGGCTGCACCTTCTTCACTTGCCACACTTGGTTGGTCTTTGTTGATGTAGGTGGCTTTGTGTCTTGAAGGACCGGCTTCTTGGCCCATAATCCCGGCCTTGCCGTTGCAGTGCTTCTTGGGTTGGTACCATGACGGATTCTCAATTTTGTCAAGTTGCTTCCAAAAGGCGATGAGACTATCCGTCTTTCTTGGCGTCACTTCAACTTCACGGATGTTTGAGGGATTTGGCCCATACTTGATCTTGATCATTGAGCATTGTTCTTTTCTTGGTTGAAACTCAAACTTTTCCTCCTTCCCATTGATGTGGAATCGGATTTCTCCATTCCCAACATCAATTTGGGCGTTTGCGGTATCGAGGAAGGGACGTCCCAAAATGAGGGGCGTGTTCTTGTCAATATCCATCTCAAGCACCACAAAGTCCACCGGTATGAAGTTGCCTCGAATTTTTACCGGCACGTCTTCGGCTATTCCCGCTGGGTAGCGGACCGAAGAGTCCGCCAATTGCAACCTCATTGGTGTAGGAGTCAAGGTTGTGTAGCTCAAACGATCAAAGACTTCTTTGGGCATCACGCCGACGCTTGCCCCAAGATCACATAAGGCTTGGTCGAAGTGGTGTGCCCCAATGGAACATGATATTGTGGGGCAGCCAGGGTCCTTCTTCTTTTCTCGAAGCCGATTGAGTATAGCTGCGCTACACTCCTTCAGTGAGCTTGACCATTTCCTCGTTGGGTAATGGTCTCTTGTTGTTGAGGATGTCTTTAAGGTAACGTGCATATGTGGGCACCTGCACCATGTCCAACAATGGCACGTTGACATGAATCCTTCGGATGGTCTCGACGAATCGAGCAAATTGTTCATCCTCCTTTGGCTTCCTCGTTTCGTGAGGGAATGGCAAGAAGCTTGTGTCTTGAAATTCAATTCCATTCTTCCCGTCACTTGGCTTCGGTTCTTCTTCTTTTTCTTTGGTAGTAGAAGGGCTTTCCTCCTCCGGTTCGTTCCTCGTTCTTCTTTGCTGCATGGTTAGGATATGGCGGATCCCGAGTGGATTTTCCTCCCTCGTGGTAACCGCATTAACATTTTCCAAAGAAGACTCGGGTTGCCCCGGATCTTCCCTGAATTAGAACCAGGAATAAGAGCAGCTAGCTGAGCAACTTGGGTTTCAATCATTTTATTAAAGCTCAGCTGATTTTTGAAAGCAGAGGAGAAACCTTCTATTTGTGCGCTTATGTTTTCTAAGACTTTGTCGTTGGCAGCAAGCTTTTTGTTGATAGATTCGTTGATTTTAGCTTGGCCATAAACCAAATCTTTCAAGGAAGGCTGATTATTGTTAAAGCCAGAAAAATTGTTACCTCCTTGATATGATGGTCGGTTTTGGTTGTACCCTTGTCCTCCGTTTGGACGATACCCGTTGTTGTTGTTCATGTAGAATGCTTCTTCATGGGTATGGGGGCAATCCTTCCCCATGTGGCCGTTGTTCCCGCATTCCTCACACGTCATGTGTGAGTCCAATGCATGAACACCACCATTTGCGTTGTGTTCATCCAAGCGTTTTATGAGGAGGTCAACCTTGGCGGACAAGCATGTCCACCTCCTTGACAGGGTGTACGCCTCTTGAGCGTGTTTGGAGTCGATCATCGCTCCACCCTTGATTGGAGACCATCTTCTCTATGAGTTCTTTTGCTTGGGCAACGGTTTTGGAGAAGAAGGCTCCTCCAAGCAGCGGCATCCATATGTCCACGGGTTGTTGGTGTCAACCCGTTGTAGAAGTGTTGAAGAATGAGCCATTCCTCCATCCCATGGTGAGGGCAGGCCGAATGTATTCTTGAAGCCTTTCCCATGCCTCGGGCATGGATTCATTTGTCGCTTGCTGGAAACTTGCAATTCTTCCACGAAGGGCATTGGTTTTACCCATCGGGAAAAACTTGGCGAGGAACGCCGTGGAACATTTGTCCCAAGTGTCAATGCTTGCACGATTGGCATAAAACCACCGTTTCGCCTTCCCAAGGAGGGATAGGGGAAACAGGCGAAGTCCGATAGCATCTTGGTTGACTCCGGCCGTGGCCGATGTGTTGCATATCTCCAGGAACCGTTGGAGATGAGAGTTGGCGTCCTCGGAGGCCTTTCCACAAAAGGGAATGGCTTGCACCATAGTGATGAGGCTGGACTTGATGTCAAGTCCTGCGGCACCAGCGTCGACGTTGGGCCCAATGGGCACATTGGCGACGGAGGGCGCAGAGTAGTCACGAAGGGTCCTTTCAGCCATGAGTGTTGAGGTTGATGGTGCGGAAGATGCGGGCTCGCTTGTCGTGGGTTCTTGAGGAGAGACAACGACGCGAGGTCGAGTCTTTCTCGCAAGAGACTCGGGATTATCAACGAAGTTTTTCGGCAAGTTGAATCCACGCATGCACTATCCTCGTTTTCACATTGAAGAGAAAACAGATCAAGGTTAGCTCTGCAAAGGTAATGATTAAATCATCATCAAGTGTAATCATGAACATTCATTGTATTCTTATTAACCAATGTCTTCCCCGGCAACGGCGCCGTAAATGCTTGTTGGCATCTCTTAAGGTCACGCGGAAAGAAACACGTGACCGCGGGAGAGCCAAGGGTTTAAGTCACTTGCACTATTTAACCAAATAATCCACATCCAAGACAAGTACTAGATATGTATTATAAGGTGGGTCATGAATATCCGCAAGCGGACGGATAACCCGTTGTAGCATTTCACCCGAGAGTATTCAAGGGTATCGTATTTATATTTTCCCAAAGGAAGACATGGTTGATAAGAGTACTTATGCTCATGGTGTTACAAAAGAGTGATGAAGTAATCACATTCCAATGCAGGGGTTAGGAGCAATAAATTGAGGATAGTGTGACACACACCAAGGCAATGCATTCTCTAATGAAAGGGATAGAGGCAATCCTAGATAAAGCTAAACTAGACTAGCAGACCACTACTCCTAATGATACAACATTCATATGAGTGCGCAGCTTCTACCTAACATCCAAGATCATGCAAGCGCAAGCAAGCGTCTAATGCCTAGGCATCATCGGGAGATCCGTCTTACGCGAGGTCCGCCTCGCGACTCCGGCCTTTTAGACTCCTATGCCATGCCCGAACGTGGAGGATTACTTTGGATGACAAGGCTGTCACTTCTTGTCACCTACCTCTACAAACCGTGGGACACGAAGCACATTCAAAGGTGGGTAGATAACCCCAAGCACCATGCCGGCGTCACTAACCACAACTCTAGATCCCTCGAGGCACCCCAATCCTACGGATCGACATGGTGGTAAATCTAGAGCACCCTTGCGGGACGATGAACCCGAAGCCTATTCATAAGAACACTAGTCTAACTAGCATAAGCCGACGAAAGGATCAAAGCTAGCACTAAGTCATGCAAAGGCGTTCGTCGCTCAAGAATGAGCGACGAACGGCAATCAACCAAGTAAGATCAAGAGTAATCGATGATCAAGTATGAACGAACGAAGAACATTCGATATGTGTTCATCTTCTATTAATGAAGAACGAAGAACGAACGATGAACTCATATGAACGAACGATGAACGATCGAGCAAGATCATGACTACTCCGTCAAGCTCATGACAAGGATATAAACGAAAGTATTCCATATATAAAAGATCAAGTCTTACAAAGAGAGGATACAAGAGCTATACCCAATTCTCCACAAGACCTTGGGAGCAATGAGGCAGCCCACTACTAAGCCTAGCACTACCTAGAAAGCCTCTAAACTTCTAATGTGAGGAGAGAATGATCCTTGTGTTGTTGTGTGTGTGTTAAGGAGGGGGGTACCCCTCCTTATATAGGCTTGAAAGGTCGGCTCCCGGAGGCGGTTTCGTAGGTCGGTGGCATTTAATGCGCGTGGAACCGACCTCCGCAGGCGGTGGGCAAACCGCCGTAGAAAAGTGGGCCGTGGGGGCCACCGGACCGGTTCGGCCGAACCACCCCGGTGGGTTCGGCCGAACCGGTCCCGGACCCTCCCGGGCCGGGCTTTGGCAGCTTGGCTCTCCCACCGGATGTTGGTCTTTGTTCCAGCTTGCTTGTGGCCTTCTTTGTGTTGGATTTCGTGGTCATTGGCCTTTTATCTTGGAGTTGATTCCCGCGGCGAAATGGAAGTTTTGTAAAAGTGTTGATTTGTCGCCTCTGGGCCCGGAATTCATCATTATCCACCCGCACACTAAAAATCTAGAGGTACAAGTGGAACTAGGTTATTTCTAAGTAAAATGCGTGTAAGACATGCCTAGTCCTTCTCATTTATTTGACTAATTGACGGTCGAAATTGGTCCGTAACGACCGTCAACATGTGGTTGTCGCCCCTAGGTACATGAAGCACCTCGAGGCCGTCGAATTTCT
This sequence comes from Chloris gayana, assembly GCA_031894775.1. Taxonomy (NCBI): domain Eukaryota; kingdom Viridiplantae; phylum Streptophyta; class Magnoliopsida; order Poales; family Poaceae; genus Chloris; species Chloris gayana. The sequence continues at coordinate 20,650 of JAUNZO010000304.1, read as the reverse complement.
TCTCCATCCGTCCGACCGCTGCGAGGTACGCGGCCATTTGCGGGTCGTTGCATTGGTACTCCTTGGAGACTTGGTTGACGACGAGTTGCGAGTCCCCCTTAGCCAAGAGGCGCCCGACGCCTGGGTCGGCAGCGATTCGCAACCCTGCCAAGAGTGCCTCGTACTCCGCCATGTTGTTCGTGCATCGGAAGTGCAGCTGGACTACGTAGCGTAGCTCGTTGCCGGTCGGTGATAACGGGAGCACCCCGGCCCTGCGCCGTTGAGTGTGAGGGAGCCGTCGAAGAACATCGTCCGGTGGTCGCCGGGTACGTCATGCTGCTGCACCCGGGTGCTCAATTCGTCGCGCTCGACCTCGGGGTGGGTGTCCACTCAGCCACGAACTCGGCTAGAGCCCGGCTCTTGATGATGTGCGTGCTGAGGAAGGTCAAGTTGAACTGTCCCGGCTCCACGGCCCACTTTGCTACCCGTACGGTTGCTTCCCTGTTGCGCAGGTTAGTCTCCAGCGGCGCCGTCGTCACCACCCGGATGGGATGGCCTTGGAAGTAGTGTCGCAGTTTCGGGATGTGATGAGCACCGCGTAGAGCATCTTCCGGTACTGCGGGTACCGGGTCTTTGCGTCCCGTAGGACTTCGCCGATGAAGTATACGGCCGTTGGATGAGCCGCGTGCGGGGTTCCGGTTCGGCGGAGCAGATCCTGTTTCGTCCTTGTTCGTTGTGGTGGCCGGGCTGGAGCCCCGAGTGGGACGAGCGCGCCTCGGCCCCTTCTGCTGGATTGGCCACGGCTTCCGCTTCGGTTATCCCGTCAACGGTGGTCGGAGCCGGAGCCCCGAGCGAAGTGAGAACGCCGTGGCGCCGACGCCGGAGGTAGTCGGGGCGGATCCCACTCCACCCATGTCATGGAGCGTGGTCGGAGCCGGAGCCCCGGGTGGAGTGGGATCGACGCGCCCGTTGCAGCTTCTCCGTCTATGGCCTCGGCTTCACCCAATCGCAGCGACGAGGTCGGAGCCGGAGCCCCGGGTGAAGCTCGAGAGTCATGGCGCTTGTGGAAGTTGACGCGCCGGCTGCGCCGTGCTGTCCGCCGAGTGGTCCACCCGGAGAGGCCGGGGTGGCTGTGTCGCAAGCCGTGCCGTAGCGGTGGCCGCAGCCCCGGGTGGTGCGGGAGTCGCGAGCCGACCGGAGCCGGAGCCCCGAGTCGGTCGGGGCCGCCGCCTCCGCGCCATCGAGGCGCCGACGCTTGCTAGTTCGCCGTGAATCATGAGGCGCTTGTTCCGGGCGCTCGACCACCAGGGCCGCACCGACCACCTGCGGGTTAGCCGCTATGTACGGGAGCAGCGGCTCACCCGGCTCCGGTGCGACAAGAACGGGCGCCGAGGACGGGTAGCGCTTGAGATCCTGCGGGGCTTCGTCGGCCTCCCGCGTCCATTCGAACTTGTCCGTCCTCTTCATCAACTTGAACAAGGAAAGAGCACGCTCACCCGGGCGCGAGATGAATCGGCCAAGGGCCGCCATGCTCCCAGCCAAGCACCGTACGTCCTTGAGTCGTCTCGGGGGCGGATTAACTCGATGGCCCGGATCTTCTCCGGGTTCGCCTCGATCCCACGGTGTGAGATCAAGAAGCCGAGTAGCTTTCCTGCGGGTACGCCGAAGACGCACTTCTCCGGGTTGAGCTTCACGCGGTTGCGGCGCAGGTTGGAGAAGGTCTCCTCTAAGTCGAACGGGAGGGATGGCGCCTTGCGGCTCTTAACGACTAGGTCGTCGACATATGCCTCCACATTCCTCCCGATCTGCGACACTAGGGTGAGGCGCATGGCTCGTTAGAACGTGGGGCCTGCATTTCTCGGACCAAAAGGCATGCTCACGTAGCAAAAGCTCCCGGCGGGAGTCATAAAAGCAGTCTTCTCTTCATCCTCCTTAGCCATACAAATTTGGTGGTACCCGGAGTACGCATCCAGCATACAAAGCAGGTCGCAGCCTGCGGTGGAGTCTACTACGGAGTCTATTCGGGGCAGCGGGAACGGGTCCTTCGGGCACGCCTTGTTCGGATCCGTGTAGTCCACGCACATCCGCATCTTGCCGTTGTTCTTGGGCACGACCACGGGGTTGGCCAGCCACGTGGGATGCGTGACCTCCCCGATGAATTCGGCTTCCAAGAGCCTCTTGACTTCAGCTCGATGAATTCTTCACGCTCGGGGGCTTGGCGCCTCGCCCGCTGCTTCACGGGTCTCGCGGTGGGATCGACCTTGAGTTGGTGCTCAATCACCTTCCTTGGTATGCCCGGCATATCCGAAGGATGCCGGGCAAACACATCGCTGTTCGCTCGGAGGAAGGTGATGAGCGCGAGTTCCTATTTTGGGTCGAGGTCGCCACCGATGGTGGTGGTCTTGTCCTCCGAGCCCCAGAGTGTAATCTTCTTGGTGGACACCTCCCCGGGTGCCGAGAGCTTCGGGCGCTTGGAAGCGGATGGAGCAGCGAGGCTTCTCCGGGGTGCTACGCGCCCTCTTCCCGCCGGTGCTTTCCTCGGCCGCCATTTCGGCTGCCAAAATGTCTTCGAGGCAAGCCATTGCCTTGACGGCATCCGCTCTCTCCACGATGACACCCTTGGGACCCGGCATCTTCGAGCGTGAGGAACGCGTGGTGCGGGATAGCCATGAACTGGTTTATGCCGGGTCTCCCAATGATGGCGTTGTCGGGAGGCCGATGTCGGCTACGTCGAAGAGGAGCTTCTCCGTGCGGAAGTTGCTCCGGGTGCCAAAGGTAACCGGGAGCTCAATCCTGCCCAAGGGGCGGGAGCTACCCGGGAGCACACCGGAGAAAGGGCGCGAGGGCTGCAGCTCGACACGCGCCCATCGTAGGAAGTCGTAGACCTTCGGGGTGATGAGGTTGAGGCTCGCGCCTCCGTCGATGAGGGTGCGCCCCACTTTCTTGTTGCGGATGGTGGGCGACACGACCAAGGGGATCTTGCCCTTGGTGTTGTTCGGGCCCACCATGTCGCTCTTGTCGAAGGTGATGGGGACGTCCGCCCACTTCAGCGGAGGAGCCGAGGTCTTGCCTTCGGTGATCGCGAGTACTTCCGGCGGAAACGCTTGGCCTCGCCCTTGGATGCGAAGGCTGGAGGAGCCTCCGATGATGACGGCGATGGAGTCGTCCGCGCTCCGGTACGCCTCGACTTCTTCCTTCTCCCTCTCCTTCTCCTTCTCGGCCTTCTCGGCCGCCCGTCGCTCGTCGCGTCGCTTAATGCTCGCTTGGATGTAGCGGCACTGCGACTGGTCGTGGTCGTTGGTGCGGTGGAAGTAGCACGCGAACGTCCCCGAAGACTTGGCTGGTGACTTGCCGGCACCCGCGGGGGTGGCTGTCGCGCTCCTCGGGGAGACGGTCCTCCTGCCGCGGCTACTTCCTCCGCCCTGCGCTTGCGCGCGAGGTTCTTCTTCCGGTTCTTGGAGAGGGTGCCCTCGGGCCCGGGAGAGGCGGCACCCGGGTTGGCCTTCGGCGGCGGGTCGTGCCACGCCCGGGCTTCTGGCGGCGGACGCACTTGTCGGCCCAGCTGGAAGAGGTCCGTGACCGTCTCCGGTTGGTGCACACCCGGCTCCCCGGGATGTCCTTGTCTCGAACGCCGTGACGAAGGCGGAGACTACCCGGGAGGGGTCGATGCGCGGGATGGTGTTGCGGACTTGGCCGAAGCGCTGCATGAACGCTCGCAGCGTCTCGTCCGGCTCGCCGGACGATGCGGTCCGAGTCGATCCGGCTCCCGGACGCTTCGACGTCCCCTAGAAGTTGGCCATGAACTCCCGGCACAAGCCGCTCCATGAGCTGATGGACTCCGGCGTCGGGTTCATGAACCATGACCGGGCTGAGTCCTTGAGGGCCAGGTGGAAGTAGTTGGCCATGATGTCCTCTCGAGCCGCCGACGGCCTTGACGGCGGTGGAGTAGATCTGCAGGAACTCGTCGGGGGAGCAGTGCCGTCGTACCTCTCTCGGGAGGTTTGGGCGGAACTTGCCGGGCCACGTGACCCCACGCAGGCGCTTCGAGAGGGCTGCACAGCCCCGAGGAACGAGGGGTCGAGCTCCTTTCTCTTGCGCTTCGGGTGGCGCTCGGGGACGACTCCGCGTCCGTGCCGTCGTCGTTGTGGGCGGAGGTGCGCTCACGCTCGCGTCCCGCTCGCGCGAGCGCTCCATGCCGACGCGTGCGTCTTCCCCTCGCGGCGGCGTCCGTTGAGGTCGTTGCGCAGGTCGCGGCGCCCCGCACCTGCGGCGAGTGGACGGAGAGCGAAGCCGCCGGTGGCGCGTGTCCTTGGCCCGGTTGGCGCGGCGGTTGTTGTTGGTCGGCGGCGCGGCGGGACGGTCCCGCTCGGCGCTTGGCCCGTGCCGTGTCTAGGAGCTTACCTACTCCGGTGAGCCACTCCTTCGCCTGCTCTCCCCCGCTAGCCCTGCCGGCGGGTCGTTGAGCATGGTCTTTACGGCGGTTAGGGGGTCGTCCCCTTCTTCCTCCTGGAAGAGGCGACGCGCGGTGGCGCGCTCGGACGCGAGCGGCGTGACGGCCCGGGCGTCGCGGTCGGCGCCGTGCTGGTCCCCCGCTGCATGCTCGGCCGCCGGGGTGCCGGGACGGTCGCCGTGCGCGGAGCGGCCCGCGCGACGACGGTTGCAGCGACGACGCCCGTGGACGCTCTGGCTGGAGACGCCGTCCGCCGTTTGCTGCGTGTCCGTGGATCTCGGCATGGTCGTGTTGGAGTTCCGCAGCGCAAAGCGAAATCTACGACGCCTCCCCCTACGGCGCGCCAAATGTCGGTGTGTGAGCACACCTCCAAATGGGGGCCTGTCAAGGCTCCCTTCGGGTAGGATCGGGGAAGGTCGGATTTACTTCAACTAGCGCGGATGATTGAACAAACGAAGAACACGGGGAGTTTACCCGAGTTCGGGCCGCAAGAGTTGCGTAATGCCCTACGTCCCGCTTCGTGTCCTGATTGTTCTCTATCTTTTACATGGGGGTATCCCCTCCTTTTATAGAGTGAGGAGAGGAGTGCTGTACAAGCACCCGGAGGAGTACCCGGACGCCCTGTGGGGTCCGGTCCTTCCTGGGATATCCCGACAAGATCCCGACAAAATCTGTTACAATCTCCTTTGCTGGATTTGGACTCCAAGCATCTTCCATCCTATTGGCTCCGAGTCCTCCCGGCGCCGTAGCAGCGTGGCTTCCCGAGACGCGGCGCATGGGGAAGGCACGCGCACGTCTCGTCGGGCTGCGACCGCTACCGCAGGCACTTGAGTGCCGCATTAACTCCGGGTGGTTGGGGCGCCGGAGGAAGCTACCGGGAAGCTTCCTACCCCTCGACGCTCCCACTCCTCCAGCTTTCGCGGCCGTGGACTTCGTGGGCTTCGTGGACTTCGTGGATTCCCTCATCCCGCAGCCGCCGTCTTCGTCCGTGGGCCGAAAGCGGTCCACGCGCGGTTAGGGGGACCCCCAATCCCCCTACACCGACAGTTCATATTACAAACTCACACATAATCTTCAAGTGCTCATAGTAGTTTTACAAATTTATTTTTTCTCGCCCTCTTTGGAATGTCCCCAGACAACGCACGGGGTATCACCTAGTTAATTCTATAGTGGTTGTTGGTTGTTAAACTAGGTGGGGGTGAGCATATGACCACTTTGAAGTATAACATAATTTTTCACTAACACTTTTTTTATGAAGCGAGGGCAAAAACTTAAAAGAAAATGCTATGTGTGGACATGTGTGTGTCTGCCTAGCTCACAGATTGGTTAGACGGTAAGCAGATTTAGATAGTGTTATATGTTAAAAAATAATCCATAATCTTTTTTTTGCGAAATAAAAAATAATCCATAATCTAAATTAGTAGAGAGCGTCTATATATGCCCCTAATTTTCTATTGTATGATATTAATTTCAATAAAAAACTCAATCTATTTTCAAAATTACTCAGCTATACACTGGTGCTAAAAAAAGGCTATGTGTATTATTCCATCTTACTCTACATTCATACTGTCATTAACGACCCTGACACAGAAAACTGTAGAGCAATACCTAAAATTTTATGATATTCCAAATATCAAAATATTTTTAGAGGCATCCAGGAAGGATGTGCCTCTAGGTAGGGATAATATCCGACCGTCTAACCATTCAAAGATAAAAAAACTAAATATAGTGAAATATAGGATGCATTAATAGGTATCCGATATCATCCGTATCTAAATATGAGTCAAAGAAAAACAAGCGGAATAGAATATGGGATGAGTGTATCCGTCCAAAATCTAAAATTATTGTAATTCAAATGATTATATATATGTAAATAGTCAATAGAATGACTATTATTTGTTTATATTAACAATCACTATCTCTAGTTTCATTCTAACTACAGTTCTATGATGTAATTTTTATCCTTACTAATTTTATAATAATATATATGTCTAACTCCGACTCTAAAACAAGAATATAGGATCAGGAAATAGATTTGACTCTATCCGCTCCGGCACTATCCCCGGAGGCGTGTGATGTGGAACTGATAGTTAGGGCGAGGTCACAATATGTAATCTTCTCACTCTAATCCTCTCTAATACCATGTAAGATTGAATAGAGATATGATAATCAATGATAAACATATATATCTAAACACCATGTAAATTTGAATAGATATATGATAATCAATGATAAACATATATATCTAAACTATCAAATATACTCTAATACTGATATGTTTGTAAAGGTAAAGAGATGCACGCACCTGAGCTACCAAACTTCTGGCCAAGGATTTCTAAGTACTTGAGAGCATTAGTGTCGTTACAATGGATTGCCAAAGCAGAAGTTGCAGAAGGGGAGTTAAACAATGATCCATTCTTGGCTTGATATGCTAGAACCTGATCCCACTCTTGTAAGCTTCCTAATCCTTCTGCTACGTATGCCATGTATGCTTTTCTTCCTGAAGCCATGCTACTGCAAAAGTTCAAATATGTAAGGACATTTAAAGTTGCAAAAAAGAAAGGCTCACTCACTGTACTTCCTTAGCTTATGTATGTATTCGAGAAGAACACATCTGCGAGTAAATAAAACAAAAAAAAGAACTTGCTAGGAGAGAACACTCATACTAAGTCATGTTTCCTTTGGAACAAAAGTTGGAACACTTTCATGCATTAATTGCAACCGAAGTTCCAATGACCCTACCTTTGTAACTCCATCTCCCGGAGCGAGAAGATGACATTAAGATCAGATTGTCTCAAGGGAAACTCCAATCCCATTTTGGTTCCTAACATGATCATACCAGAGAAAGTGATGTTGAAACCTATGGGAGTGTCACAATTTTCGTCCGTTATGCATGACAAATTGTTTGCAATATAATGGAGCCCTGGATGATGGAATTGATTATATAGAATAAGCCCATGTCATGCGGATAAGGAACTGAAATGTTATAATGTGAATTACAACATGACATCGCTAGATAAATGGATATAAATACACATGGCTGAATCAAACCTGCAACGCTGATATGTACCTTTCCTGATGTGCTCATCACCAGTGTTCCATTTCTTGAGTGCTAGAATGCATGCCAACGTGGAGTTGAGGGCGTCCTTGCCGAGTGACCATGGGTCAAGGTGCACGAGACCCCAGGAGCCATCATCATGCTGGTTTTCTTGAATCCAGTTCACATACTGCATGAACTGTGGTGCTTCAGGAGCACCCTTTGCCGGCACCATAGCTAGCCAAGCAGTCTCATATGGGGACGACATTTGCTCAGCACACAAAAGTTGCTCCCTAATTCTATCCATCTTCAGGGTCGTGTTCTGTCACAAAGAAATGAATGATAACTAGGCAATGGTAAAAAATTAATAAATACAAGTGTCTCAAGATGAGAAAAATACCATGCATTGCGATGAAACATCATTTTTGCCTAATTTAGCAGTAATGAGAGTTCTTGAATCCGACCACAAATTACCATCATGGGTATCAAAAGAAGTGGTGTTTCGAAAGTGACTGTACAAGTTCTTGGGTGTAACAATAATATTACCACGTTTGTGATACCGAGCATGGATGGATAAAAAAGATCGTGATCGTGCCTCCGCCATAGGCCATCGCAATGAATCGAGTGGGAGAGAAGTGACCAATAACATCTGCATTCTCTCTCTCTCTCTGCCCGCGTGTGCATGGGTGCGTGTGAATATTTGATGTTGTAAAGATGACTGCTGATCACTGGTGATACTTCAAACCATATATTTATGCATGATTCTTTCCATCTCATCATCATCATCATAAATAGATTTGGCAGTTGGAAAATAAGGACATACATGTCCATGTGCATCCCATGTCAAGCCATGAGTGAAGAAAAGTTTTTTCTACTCATGCCAAGTCTATGTTACACTTCATATGTCTAGTTTTTTTGGCTACTTGAGCATCGTCACATGATGCTGGAGAGAAACAAAACTTGTTTCATATATATCAACACGCTTCACTATTAAACACTAGTAATTTAAACCAATATTTGTTCACTTTTAAACCTCAAATTCACTTTTATCAACAACATGCTTTTCCATTAACATGGAGAGAGGCGTATGTCCACACAAGGTTTCATTTGTCTAGATTCTTTTGGCTACTTGTGGGTCCCATGACGTTGGAGAGAAATAAAACTTGTTCCATATCTATCAACGTGCTTTACTATTAAACAACATTACTTACATATGATGTTTGAGAGAGGCATCTTACATTTTTTCTTCCTTTCATAGCAATCCATACAAATGCTGGCATGAATAATACTTTAACTATTTATCGAACATGATGATGGCACAACCGTGGTACAGTGAATGAGGGGGATATAATGTATGTACAGTCTTTTATGGATGCAAGGACAAGCGAAAGCCAAGTAACAAATACACAACAACCACATGTATATAACAAAGTATACACAATAACCACATGTATATTTATCTCTTCAAACTAGAGGTTTCTAAAAAACATATGCACACATACTTGATTTTTGATTTTTAAATATGATCACACACATGCACACACGCGCACCCACACTCTCTCTCTCTCTCTCTCTCTCTCAGGGTAATTCCATTCTACTCCCGGGTGTAGTTACTCCCACGTTCAAAAAATCACCTTGGGTATGTGTACATACCCATTTATCATTTTGAGTATGTACACATACCTAAAACAAGAATTTTCAAAATGATAACCATAAAAAAATTTATGTGAAAATATTATATTTATGCACCTTGTTATATATTGCACTTCCTACATATATAAAGGAGTATGTACATATACTTGATTTAACCTCTAATAAAAAAGAAGTATGTATACATACCAATTTTAAAATTCAAATATGTGTACATACTTTATTTAAAAACCACAAGTATGAAAAGATACCCTCTAATTTATGATATACACACATGAGAGTAATTACACTTAGGAGTAGAAAAAACGCTTCCTATATAGGGTAATTCCATTCTCCTATATATATATATATATATATATATATATATATATATAACAAATCCTTTTATCCCAAGCAAGTTGGAATAGGCTAGAGATGAAACCCATAGAAAACACGAAAAAAGACTAAAGGACACCCCAATGAACTTGTTATAGGTTTCATATCCATTAGAGTAGCTAGTTTTTATGCTGATTCACCAAACCTAACACAATCTATGAGGGACCCTCCTCCTTTACCCAGGCTAAGGACTGGCGGAGTTCAAAAGTGCTGTTAAAACCATAAAAGACCAGAACTCTATTAAGGGCTAGATAGACATGTACGTGATCATAGAGCTAACGCATCCCTTTGGGGTTGTCTTGGTTTGGATACCAGTGGCCGATCAGTTTATGACCACGAGACACAAACTGTAACGCTATAGACAACACAATATGTTTGCTCCATGAATAAATATTGACTCAATTCAAGAATATTTAAGTACAGTTTGATTTTCTTACAATCTATGATTTATACAGACTGAACATTTCCATCTTTAAACATTGATTTTAAATTGAAAATTATATATAGGGTAACTAACATAGTGCTCTTTGGTAAAATTTTTTATCATTTTAGGATCATTGTTTAGTTTATTTTTGCCAAATAATGTTTTAACAATTGAAATACAAAAATATATGAAAATATTCTTGAATAAGTTATTAATTTAAGATAGATAATGATGTCATGTGGTATATATTAAAAATAAATCATGTGCATTTACACTAGAAAAGTAAAATGGTAAATTTCAATTTGGGGTGGGGTGGGGGGGGGTTAAATTGCCCGATCTGAATCATTTAGTGGAGTAAATTGAGGCGATATTTTGCTCGAGGGATCAAACTAATGAAGTGAGTTGTTGGATAGAGTACAATAGACCAATCTAGATTGGAAAGAGAGGTACTAGTTTATAATAATCTAGATACCTCATATATGTATATACTAACATAAATTTGAAATAAAATTATAAACTATTTCCATCCAATGAATTATTCTCATGTTTTGTTATAATTTGTTTATGAGAGTCTAAGTGAACTAATTTTTATACTTTATTTAGACGTTCAGTTAAAACATTGAATAAATATATGTATAATTGAATAAATTGACCAGTGGACGTAGAATCATTAATTTTGACATGATTTTATCAGAGGGAAGTTAGTGGTCCTGTGTATAATTTCTAAGAAGTCAACAAGTGCAATAGAAGTTCCATATGCAACACACTGTTTGCATTATATATCACTTTATTTGGCAAGTGTCGTGACTCAATTCAAGAATACTTGAGTACAGTTTGAGTTTATTATTCAGTCTACAACTTATACAGATCGAACATTTGCATCTTTACGTATTGATTTTAAAATGGAAATTATATTAGTGTAACTGACATAGTACTCTTTGGTAAATAAATATAAATATCATTTTAGGATTATTGTTTAGTTTAATTGTACCAAATAGTGTTTTAACAATTTAAATACAAAAATATATGAAAACATTCTTGAATACATTATTAATTTAACATAGAGAATGATGTCATCTAGTACGTTCTGTATATATTAAAATAAATCATTTGCATTTACACTAGAAAAGTAAAATTATAAATTTCAATTGGGAGTGAATTGCCCGATCTGAATAGCTTAAAGGAGTAAATTGAGGCAATATTTTTTTTGAGGGATGGAACTGATAAAGTGAGTTGTTAAGATAGAGTACAATACACCTATATCTATATTGGAAAGGGGTGTACCATGCTCTAAATGATTTCCTTCACATTTTAGAAAAGGGAATATATTAAAATATTATGGCCTCTACATCGATCGATGTATATAGCCTCCACTTATTACAATATCAAAGAACACTTAAAAATTGAAGCCAATGTATGAAAAAAAGTACTAGCCATCTCTTTATAACACTAGCAACTCCTTGCTAGGAGGTTATTCTATTTGAGAATCGCCATCCATTTCTTGCGAAGATCTCCATGGCCACAATCTCAAGCAAACTGCATGCCATCTTCAACAATGGGCGATCCTCCTTCTGAAATAGGGACCAAAATCATATCCAATAAGCCCCCCCCCCCCAAGATAACCTGCAAATATGATGTTATAGTTTTCTTGTCAAACACAACATCATTTTGATAAAGCCATATTGCCCAACAAATACTTGCGCTGCCACACCATCTCGTGTTCCTGTGTGTTTCGTGTGTTGCACCATCGAATTCCATGCTCGTGAGGGACCGGGTAGTTCTAGTGCCGAGATTAAGACTCGACAGGCACGGTTTTCACCCTCCGGTGGAAATCGGGCTATCACACTAGCTAGTTGATTTTTTAGATTACTACGCAATTCATTTTCTCCAGGCGTAAGCACTGAGCATTCTGCCTTCTTATCTAATGTATCAAGGTCTCTTAATATATTAGATTTCTAAACTCTATTTTGAGACACCATATTTCTTGCCCATCCTCTCAAGTAGTTCCTAACCCGCGTAATTTTATTTTGCCATCTCGCAAGAGGAGTGTAACCTTTATTTTCAGATTGCCATACATTTGCTACTTATTCATAAAAATCTTCTTTGAGGAACCAACCAAGCTCAGATCTGAAATTTTTTGAATTTCCTCTATGATTTTTCCTAGTTAAATCTTGTACAGAGGCAAGAGGGAAATTTAATTCCCAATCCGTACTCACTAAGGGGGTGTTTGGATCCTCTAGTTGGCTAAAGTTTAGCTAACTAAAGTTTTAGGAGATGCATGTTTAGATCTATGACTAAAGTCCATGACTAATAAAAAAGTAGACATATCTAACCCTCAATAAATGTTTCTTCACCTTTACTTTTTCTATCCCTAACATGTGTTGAGGGATACTTTTGACTTTATTTGCCTTTATCCAAAGTTTAGGAGAGTTTAACAAGGTTGAGGTGACTAGTGGTCTAAAGTTTAGGAGGTGACTTGGCTAAAGTTTAGGAGATCATGTTTGGAGAAAAAGTAGCTAAAGTTTAGTCAACTAAAGTTTAGAAGGTGGATCCAAACAGGGCCTAAGATACTGTCCAATTTCTCATATGTCTCTGTATAATTAGCCCACGTAAATTGTCTCCCTGTTAGTTCTAATTCTTTCAGATTCAGAGATTCAATGATTGCATTAAAATGATTGGGCCAATGACTCTGAAATCTATCATTATTCTTTTCTAATGCATTTTGGATGATGTTAAAAATCTCCTCCAACCAATAGAGGTAGATTCTCATCCCCACAAGCACAAACTAATTCAGCTAAGAATTTATCTTTGAACTCATCTTGCGCCGCCCCATACACAGACATGAGTGCCCATTTAAAACCATCTTCTCTATTTGTTACATAGAATTTAATATTAAAATCACCCGTTTCAATGCTATCAACCACATAGTTTGAGAGCGTGATACCGAGTAGAATACCACCAGACCTACCACTGGGTGGTGTCCAATGCCAAAGAAAAATCCAATCCTGCACAGAAGTTATCCAGACACTCAGTTGAGAAACTATGTTTTCCAGTTTCTAGAACTGAAATAAAATCTAGTTCATATTCACGTGAAGTATCGAAAAGAAACCCGTGTTTAGCTAAGTCACGTAACCCATGACTATTCTAAAAAATACCTTTCATTGAAAAACAATTTTTTTGTTATTTTTAGTTCTCCTATTTGTCACACCTTTCTTTCTTGTAAGGTATGAAACTTTAATCGGAACATCTAACAAGGAGTCACTTAGATCCTTACTGCCATCAAAAATTTCTTCTGTTAATTCACCACATAGGCGCCCTAGCGGAGAGGCAAAATCATTATCACAATCATTTTCTGAGAACACTTCTTTCGACACTAACACGGTTAGTTGGTCTCAGTCGATTCTATTCATTAATCTTAATACGACTGACTGCTGTTTGAATCAACCCAACAGAAGCTCCCAAACTCACACCAACGGAAAACAAATTACGCTTAATACAACTATTAGAAAGAGAAAGGGAATCAGATGACGTACCTTCACTGTTGAGATTACGGATGGCCACCGCCTTGGATGCTTTCTCCAAAGAGTCCATGTCTCCAGTTGACGTAGTCCTTTTGCTACGGCGCAACTGTAACAGCCCAGTTTGTAAACAAAATTTTCTTGTAATATAAATCTTAGAATTTGCAAGAATTTGAATCAAGTTCAAAAGAGAAGCAAACCTAAATAAATTCGCAAAGGGATTTGAATTCAAATCATCGCCTCGGGACGAATCTGCACGACGGCCCACTTCTTTTTCCTCGCGCCGGCCCAAGTCCAGCCCGAGCCCGCACGCTACACCTTTCTTCCCCGCGGCTCCTTTCCACCTCAGCCACGAGCGCGCGACGCACGGAGAGCTCGCCAGCTCGGACGCGCGTCGTCTTCTGCCGCCGCAACCGCCGGGTCACGCGCACAACAACCCCGGCCACACTTTATTCCCTTCAAAACCCCCAGCGCCGCCCCCATTCCTTCCCTTCCTCTCAAACCCTAACCAGCGCCGCCGCACCACGGTTTCCTCTTCCGCCATGGGCAAGGTCCTGAACTAGCCGTGCGCGAGCTAACTCCCGTGTGCGGGAGGAGCCTTGGATAGACGGTGCGTCGTGCGAGAAGTTCCCCGTCGTCTTCTTCCCCGTCGACGTTCGTCACCGCCGGTGAGTTCCCATGCCGCTCGTGCGTCGTTCTTGCTTCCCCTTCGTACGCTCTCCCTTCGGCGCCGAGCGCATCCTTGTTGTCCTGTGGCAGCGGCGGAACGCAACTACGCGTGGTCACCATCTACGTTCGTCGCGAGCTCGCCGTCCGCCATCACCGGATCTCGTCGCAAGCCGTCGTCGGCGCCTCCCCGTCTCTCCTTTGGCCGTCGTGGCGTTGCTGGTGAGTCCCCGCCTCTTTCCCCTCTCGTTTTCCCCGCGAATTAGTTGCGAATTCCTGGTCCCCGTCGAGCTCCGCCACCGCACCACCATGGCCGGCGGTGAGGAGATGGTTTGGACATAGCCGATGTGTCTCTCATGGTTCGTTTAGCTTCGCGGAAGGTAGTAGTAGCTCGTGCGCGTGCATTCCGTTAAGAAAGGTGGCTACTTGGTGGGTCGCGGTGGATCCGCCATGGTCGCCGCCGCGGTACTCGCCGCCGGCGGGCCTCTCGGTTGTCTTTTTGGGTGAGCGAAGGTGTAGTTGTGATCCTCGCAGCATGAGCTTCATTCCGGTGTGCTCAAAGGTGGGATTTGGGTACCCTGGTGGCGTCTCCCTTATGCGCGCGCCGCCGCGTCATCTCCGACGAGCCCTCGCCGCCGATGAGCCGCGAGCTGGTCCTCGTGACCACCTTGGACAGATGCGCGCTAGCTCGGGGAGCAGCTTGGTGCCCTTAGCGTGGCCCACGGCGAGCCGTGGCGGCCGGGCGAGCCAACTCCGGCAAGCCCCGTGGCGGAGCCGGAGCGGCGCCGCCCTCTCTCGTTGAGCCGAGGTGGCGCCGACGAGGCTGTGAGGTGTCCCGAATTTCTACCGAGGTGGCGCCACGTAGCGTAGGTGTTTGCGGACGTGGCTCCGATGTGTCATCCAACGTGGCAGCCGTGTGGCATCCACGTGGCGAAGTAATGCCACGTGGTGCTGACCTGTAGAGGTTTTGATCTACGTGGCACCGACGTGGCATCTACGAGGTGCTGATTTGGTGCCCGCGTGTCAAGAGAATATTCCATTTCTTTTTATTGGATTTTCTTGAATTTCCATAATTCCTTTTTCCTTGGAAATTCATATCTTTTTCCCGGAGACTCGGAAAAATACGCGGTCGGTTGCGTTGGACTCGTAGCGACGTTCTCTACGTGTTAGTGTAGCTTTTAGTCATGTTCTCGTATCGTATTTTCCGTCGTCCGTTTCGTACTTTTTCCTATTACCTCGTTATGCGTGCCTAACCCCTGTTTCGCGATCCGTCCGTCGGAGGGTGCCGAGGAGTTCCCGTCCGAGCCACGGTTTGAGGAGTTTCCGCCGAGCAGCCGTACGAGTACCCCGACCCGGCCCGGGAGCAGCTCTATCCGGACAAGCCACAATCCTTGACCACTCTTGCTCCTATTTAGTACTTGCATTAAATTGAACCATGTATGATTAATGGTTACTTGCACTTGTAGTTTACCTATGCCATACTATGCTATCCTTGCCACTGTTTGCCATAGGTTGTTCTACTCGTTACTCGCATGCTTAGTATTTTGCTTAGTTGCTTAATTGAACCCTATGATGACTATACATGTTTTTGTGTAAAATAAATTGTAGGTGATTCTTAGGTGTCGAGTTTCTGTACTAGATACCCTGTAGGACCTTTTGCGGGGGCGAGTGTAGGTGGTTAGGTGCTTGGGGGACTTCGGGGTGGGGGACGGGCGCCACCCATTCGATGCTTTGAGTAGTGATCTTGTGAGTGTTGCTTTGCTTGGTCCACGACGGTGGTCTTTTGTTTGAGTACCTCTTCACGTGGGTACAGCTTGCTTACTCTCTGCAGAGATATATAAATCTATACGTATAGTCTAGCCTAAAGTATGGGCACTACCTCCGAGCGACCCACTTGATTAGCATTTACTACTTCTCCCCTCGATAGGTGTTTTACTTCCGGCTTCGAGCTGTGGTCCGGTGGAGGTGTGCTGGACATAAAACTTGACCCTTGCAGGATTGTGTTGTTTCCTGCAAGGCCACTTATAAAATTTGACTAATAATAAAATGTGAATCATATAGACTTGAGGATTAATGCTTTAGGTGCTAGCCCGTGCCTTTCCTTGGAATATCCGAGCATGCATAACATTGTTGCTAGGTAGTTTGCGGCTTGTTGAGTACTCTATGTACTCACGGCTTTCCACTTTGCTTTTCGGACGCCGTTGCTCGAGGAGCCGACCGTGCCGGTTGACGGAGAGGAGTGACGGTCTCGCCTACACTCGAGTCGCTTGTGGGTATGGACTTCATCGCCGATCTTTATCGAGAGATGCTTCCGCTTCGCTTCCGCTAGTTTCTTACTTTGATTTCGCGATGGCCTGCGTGCCACGCTCTTATACTCTTGAGATTGAGACATATGCATGATAATAATGTACTTGGAGATTCTATTATCTTGCCTTGTTATTTCCTTTATTTATGGTTTTTCTATACGCCAATACACCGTTGTCCGGGAGAGTCCACCGAAACCCCGGCCGGGTGTGGCCCCCGTGCTCCCAACGGACCGGCTCAGCCGCGATTCTCGTGTGCGCCGTGCGTGCGATATGCTTTTCCCGCAAACCAACAAAGACAATAAAAAGTGTAAAATTCTCGGTCACTCGGCCCAGATAGAGCCGACGTGCACTCGTGGCCGATTCTAGCGTAAGATAGATATAATCGGCCATCGACGGGAACAACGACGGCCCATCCATTTATGTATATAAATGCCAGTCAAGCGAACCGTGATACAAACGACACTGAAATTCCGCCGACGCTATAACATGTGATCTGGTGGCTAGCAGCCGATTTCGCTCGTGAGCAATCAAATCATTAAGACTTTGCAGGATGCATTATCGAATAAAATATAAACAAAGTAATTATTAATGGGATGTAATTAATTTGATAGCAAAAGGATGGTTCAATCATCAATCGTAGCGAGAATCGCCGATCGGCATCCGGCCGATTCTCGCCATCGATTATAACAAGTGAGTTATTAGATCTATCTAGATGGATAATGATGATCAATGAAATCATACTAATAACTCAGAGTTCAAAGGCAGCTTTAACAGATTTGGCACTAGTTGAACATAAAACAACCTAATGAACGTGATAAACAATCGAGCTAAACACTCCGAAAGAACAAGAAGACAAATACAACCACACAGTATCCCGAACCGACTCACTCGCCTAACAGGACAAGTCAACCGATGGCACGCGATCGGACTAGGTCTAACGGCCGCGCACGCCCGGCCGATTCGAGACAAGCACAATCATAAACGCCTTAACTATGAAAGTAGATCTCACACCCTAGCCAATCGACGCATGCGCCTAGGACAAGTCAACTATCGCAAAGGCAAACACAGACACGCCAACCGAATCCGCATAATCGAATCGGCCAAGATGTAAAAGGATTCTCATAGCGGCTATCGTGACTTCGACGACCAGATTCGAGCCTAATCGGCGCTGCGTAGCAAAGGTTACGGGACGGGAGGCGGACAAGTCAAACTACCTCCACCACGAGCCCGATCTGTGTCGACTTGACTCATCCCGCCGATACTCACTACGATGATCAAGAACAGATCCGGTCGCTGGATAACTAGCAAT
Source organism: Chloris gayana (assembly GCA_031894775.1). Taxonomy (NCBI): domain Eukaryota; kingdom Viridiplantae; phylum Streptophyta; class Magnoliopsida; order Poales; family Poaceae; genus Chloris; species Chloris gayana. The sequence goes on along the minus strand of JAUNZO010000304.1, from coordinate 2,936 downwards.
TAAGCCATCTAATTACGAACAATGCGCCGAGAACTAGACAACATAATTACCTTATCAAGCCAACGTGTTGTCGACCGGAGCCCCGAAGATCCCCGCGCGAAACAATAAAGACTTGATCTAAAATTAGGTTTAGCGATGCGCCGAAAGTTGTATTGGATGTGAATCGAGTTTACATGTTACACCCGAGTACATATTTATACTCCAGCACAAAGAATCCTACTCTGACCTCTTCGGCCGATTTCCTAACCGACTAGGATCTTTTTCCAAAATTAAACTATTATTTCTAATTTTACAACGTGGGCCAGGCCCATCAATATTATGCCTCTTCCGTTGGCGTCCGCGCACGACTCCCGGAGGGACGCGCTCTTACTCATCCACGCGCCGTCTGCCTTCGGCCCACCGGCCCTCTTTGACCTATAGTCAGCCGACAATGGGTCCCTTGGTCAAACCGGCCACAACACATGTCCCCCGGGGCCTGGGGTATGCAACGCATGCGCTTCGATCGATCCGTTTTCTTTATCGCGCTTTCGTTTTATCGCCCCCGTCACCTTCCATAAAAACCCGGGCCACTCCCGTCATTTCTTAACCGTTTCCCTCTCCTTAGCCTTCATCTTCTCTTCCTCGTTTCCGCGACCTTTTCCTCCTCCCGAGCCTTTTCAACTTCCTTTTCATCGCGCTGTCAGCTGCTCTTTCTTCTCCTGCACACCATGAACTTTTCGGCTGTTGTCGCCGCGTTGCCACACAAATTTTATTGCCGCCACCACCAACGCTGCCTTCCGAGGTAATGGCATTCGGCATCCCTTCTTTTCTACCTTGCAATTTTTTTTTTTTCGTTTTGTTCTTGTTCATTTTCACAATTTATCTTCTTCCGCTCTGCCTTCATTTTAGTCTTATTTCTTGTTTTTAGGCAGATCTCTAACCAAGTCGTTATTCCGTCCAACATCCCGACTCATTTCTTCGGGTCCTATGGGCGATCCCCACCCCACGTATCCATCTGCGAACGATCGGTTCCGTTTTCAAGAATACCCCCGCTATCGCCGAGTGGGGCTAACACGTCCGGCCATGGCGACCCGTCGCAGATGGCGTGATTGGTATAAACGGTGTTTCGCCGTCTATTTGCAAGGTTGGGACCAACATCGCATCGCCCATGCCATCGTCTGCCTCCGTCGATCACCGTAAGAATGAACCGTTGTCGGCGATCGCTTGCTACTTCGTCGTACGCCCGAATCGTTTATAGCCCGCGCACGCTCGCTTACCATGACCTTATTGGACATACCATGTTGGCCGATCTCAACATCACGCGAGGCCACTCCCGTACGCTCGTCTCGCATTGAGTCCTCCCACCGGATCAACCCTAAAGACACCAGGGGCCGTGGAAGGGCTATATTCGTACTTCACAACAAGGGCACCCAAGACTTGCCGGGATCGCCACTTAACATGTCGCGCTCCCTCAACACATGGCTTGACCACTTCTTCTTTTGTGGGGTCGGCTGTGAGCCCCACAAATGTTCTCAAGCCGCCGATGGCCGAGGCTGACCGGCGAGCCCATGCCCTTCCACGGCCCAGGCAGAGCAATCTTCCGGGGGCCTGCGTACCTCCTTCTTCACTCGGGTTTCGGTGGTAGTCACAGGCCACGCTCGGTCACCAAAAACCTAGGGCGGCCCTTGGTGGTTGCTCCAAATGTGGCTGATCCCTTCCACACCACCAAGGCCATCAATCTGACTCTCGCGCGTGCTCCGCTTCCTCGGCGACCTACGCCCGAGATCGGTGCCCGTATCTCAGCTTGCGTGCATCTCTTTCGGGGAGGCGTTATCCATGGCACCCAGGGGCGGCCATGTCGTACAAGAACCTCGCGGCTGGTTAGTTCGCGCTCTACAAGGGCCTCAACGATGAAAGTACTGGACCTGGCACCCGTACATTGATTTCTTCGAGAGGGAGTACGACACCCCTTTTGATCGACCCAACTTTCCCGACAGCCGACTGGGGAAGCAATCAAAATCTTCACCACTTGCCTCCGCCTCGTCCGCCGCCGACGGACTCATCGCCGGGAGCAAGGCCTTCGCTCCTAGTGAGTTCTACCACCCGTCGATATCGGCTCGTCAACTGGCTGCCGCGCTGCTCCCCGACCTCTTCTATGTGGGGCAGATAGGCGGCGCGGGCTGCCGCGACAATGCCATTGATGGAATCGTTCATCGGCCGTACCGCCGATATCGTCATCGGACTCAGTCGGTGTTCTTCTCGCTGCCGGTACCCGCCTTTCTGACCGCTGCTGCTAATTGGGTGAGGTGAGGTGTTTGACTGTCTCACACTTCGCAGCTCGAACACCGCTATCCTGTCTTCCGGCTGCTAGTCCCGAAGGACCTTCGCCGAGGTACGTGTAGCTGGTTTATTTTTTGTAAGGCCGATTTTTGTAAATGAAATCGGCCACTCCAAATGCTCATCCTTGTATCTTCTCTTTCGCCGGACTCGGAGGGAGCCACGACTCAAAGCATCGCGTGGCCGGCCGATTGAATATTTATTGCCGAGCCCAATCGTTCCGAACATTGGCTTCACCGACCGCACTCCCGCTCAAATATTTGCGGCGATGAGTCGAGGGACGCCAGCCGTCCGCAAGGCCAAAACCAAAACGGCGCCGCCCCAAAAGAGGAAGGCTAATGTGCCACCGCGGGTCGACTCGGTCCCCGGCGATACCGCGCGCCGCTAAGCAGCTCGTGCGCCGTCCGACCCGGACACTATAGCGAACCGTCTCAGGGCTCGTTGGAGTTGTTATTGCATGATCGCCGATTCCTTTTCACTTAACATGCCATCTAATTATGAGTTTTTAGCAGAATCGGCGTCCCTTCTCCTGCCTCTGACGCTGACGCTCCGCATCAGCCGATCCGCCCGCCGACTCCTCCACGGCCAAGACGCCGACGCCCGAAAGGTCGACCCAAACA